>OX463850.1:42622268-43222268 GCA_949825065.1 Odontocerum albicorne | reverse complement strand
AATAAAGTGTTTTGTGAGTTGAAAGTTTTTTGCGCATTTTCGTCTCAATATAAAAAACTATCAAGTTTCGTCAATATTTTTTTGTTTGATTTCGTATTAATACTTACTGAATATTGATCAGCGATATTAAAAACCCTCAAATAACTAAAAATAAAGTGTTTTGTGAGTAGAAAAATTTTGGCGCCTTTAAGTCTCAATATATAAAACACTATCAAGTTTCGTCATTTTTTTTTTGTTTGATTTCATATTAATACTTACTGATTATGGATCAGCAATATTAGAAACCCTCAAATAACTAAAAATAAAGTGTTTTGTGAGTTGTTAATTTTTTGCGCCTTTTAGTCTCAATATATAAGACACTATCAAGTTTCGTCATTTTTTTTTGTTTGATTTCATAATAATACTGCCAAATTATTGATCAGCGATATTAAAAACCCTCAAATAACTAAAAATAAAGTGTTTTGTGAGTCGAAATTTTTTCGCGCCTTTTAGTCTCAATATATCAGACACTATCAAGTTTCGTCATTTTTTTTTGTTTGATTTCATAATAATACTTCCAAATTATTGATCAGCGATATTAAAAACCCTCAAATAACTAAAAATAAAGTGTTTTGTGAGTAGAAATTTTTTTGCGCCTTTTAGACTCAATATATAAGAAACTATTAAGTTTCGTCAATTTTTTTTTTGTTTGATTTCGTATTAAGACTTACTGAATATTGATCAGCGATATTAAAAACCCTCAAATAACTAAAAATAAAGTGTTTTGTGAGTAGGAAAATTTTTGCGCCTTTTAGTCTCAATATATAAAACACTATCAAGTTTCGTCATTTTTTTTTTGTTTGATTTCATATTAATACTTACTGATTATGGATCAGCAATATTAGAAACCCTCAAATAACTAAAAATAAAGTGTTTTGTGAGTTGTTAATTTTTTGCGCCTTTTAGTCTCAATATATAAGACACTATCAAGTTTCGTCATTTTTTTTTGTTTGATTTCATAATAATTCTGCCAAATTATTGATCAGCGATATTAAAAACCCTCAAATAACTAAAAATACAGTGTTTTGTGAGTAGAAATTTTTTTGCGCCTTTTAGACTCAATATTTAAGAAACTATTAAATTCGTAAATTTTTTTTGTTTGATTTCATATTAATACTTACTGATTATGTATCAGAAATATTAAAAACCCTCAAATAACTAAAAATAAAGTGTTTTGTGAGTCGAAATTTTTTCGCGCCTTTTAGTCTCAATATATCAGACACTATCAAATTTCGTCAATTTTTTTTTGTTTGATTTCATAATAATACTTCCACATTATTGATCAGCGATATTAAAAACCCTTAAATAACTAAAAATAAAGTGTTTTGTGATTAGAATTTTTTTTGTGCCTTTTAGACTCAATATCAAAGACACTATCAAGTTTAGTCAATTTTTTTTTGTTTGATTTCGTATTAATACTTACTGAATATTGATCAGCGATTTTAAAAACCCTCAAATAACTAAAAATAAAGTGTTTTGTGAGTAGAAAATGTTTTGCGCCTTTTAGTCTTAATATATAAGACACTATCAAGTTTCGTCAATTTTTTTTTGTTTGATTTCATATTAATACTTACTGATTATGGATCAGCAATATTTAAAACCCTCAAATAACTTAAAATAAAGTGTTTTGTGAGTAGTTAAATTTTTGCGCCTTTTAGTCACAATATATAAGACACTATCAAGTTTCGTCATTTTTTTTTTGTTTGATTTCATAATAATACTTACAAATTATTGATCAGCGATATTAAAAACCCTCAAATAACTAAAAATAAAGTGTTTTGTGAGTAGAAATTTTTTTGCGCCTTTTAGACTCAATATTTAAGAAACTATTAAGTTTCGTCAATTTTTTTTTTGTTTGATTTCATATTAATACTTACTGATTATTGATCAGCGATATTAAAAACCCTCAAATAACTAAAAATAAAATGTTTTGTGAGTAGTTAAATTTTTGCGCCTTTTAGTCTCAATATATAAGACACTATCAAGTTTCGTCCATTTTTTATTATTTGATTTCGTAATAATACTTACTGAATATTGATCAGCGATATTAAAAACCCTCAAATAACTAAAAATAAAGTGTTTTGTGAGTAGAAAATTTTTTGCGCCTTTTAGTCTCAATATATAAGACACTATCAAGTTTCGTCAATTTTTTTTTGTTTGATTTCATATTAATACTTCCTGATTATGGATCAGCAATATTAAAAACCCTCAAATAACTAAAAATAAAGTGTTTTGTGAGTCGAAATTTTTTTGCGCCTTTTAGTCTCAATATATGACACTATCAAGTTTCGTCAATTTTTTTTTGTTTGATTTCATATTAATACTTACTGATTATTGATCAGCAATATTAAAAACCCTCAAATAACTAAAAATAAAGTGTTTTGTGAGTAGTTAAATTTTTTGCGCCTTTTAGTCTCAATATATAAGACACTATCAAGTTTCGTCAATTTTTTTTTGTTTGATTTCATAATAATACTTTCTGATTATTGATCAGCGATATTAAAAACCCTCAAATAACTAAAAATAAAGTGTTTTGTAAGTAGAAAATTTTTTGCGCCTTTTAGACTCAATATATAAGACACTATCAAGTTTCGTCAATTTTTTATTGTTTGATTTCGTACTAATACTTACTGAATATTGATCAGCGATATTAAAAACCCTCAAATAACTAAAAATAAAGTGTTTTGTGAGTAGAAAATTTTTTGCGCCTTTTAGTCTCAATATATAAGACACTATCAAGTTTCGTCAATTTTTTTTGTTTGATTTCATATTAATACTTACTGATTATGGATCAGCAATATTAAAAACCCTCAAATAACTAACAATAAAGTGTTTTGTGAGTAGTTAAATTTTTGCGCCTTTTAGTCTCAATATATAAGACACTATCAAGTTTCGTCAATTTCTTTTTTGTTTGATTTCAAATTAATACTAACTGATTATTGATCAGCAATATTAAAAACCCTCAAATAACTAAAAATAAAGTGTTTTGTGAGTCGAAAATTTTTTGCGCCTTTTAGACTCAATATCAAAGACACTATCAAGTTTCGTCAATTTTTTTTGTTTGATTTCGTATTAATACTTACTGAATATTGATCAGCGATATTAAAAACCCTCAAATAACTAAAAATAAAGTGTTTTGTGAGTAGTTAAATTTTTGCGCCTTTTAGTCTCAATATATAAGACACTATCAAGTTTCGTCAATTTTTTATTATTTGATTTCGTAATAATACTTACTGAATATTGATCAGCGATATTAAAAACCCTCAAATAACTAAAAATAAAGTGTTTTGTGAGTAGAAAATTTTTTGCGCCTTTTAGTCTCAATATATAAGACACTATCAAGTTTCGTCAATTTTTTTTTGTTTGATTTCATATTAATACTTCCTGATTATGGATCAGCAATATTAAAAACCCTCAAATAACTAAAAATAAAGTGTTTTGTGAGTCGAAATTTTTTTGCGCCTTTTAGTCTCAATATATGACACTATCAAGTTTCGTCAATTTTTTTTTGTTTGATTTCATATTAATACTTACTGATTATTGATCAGCAATATTAAAAACCCTCAAATAACTAAAAATAAAGTGTTTTGTGAGTAGTTAAATTTTTTGCGCCTTTTAGTCTCAATATATAAGACACTATCAAGTTTCGTCAATTTTTTTTTGTTTGATTTCATAATAATACTTTCTGATTATTGATCAGCGATATTAAAAACCCTCAAATAACTAAAAATAAAGTGTTTTGTGAGCAGAAAATTTTTTGCGCCTTTTAGACTCAATATTTAAGAAACTATTAAGTTTCGTCATTTTTTTTTGTTTGATTTCATATTAATACTTACTGATTATTGATCAGCGATATTAAAAACCCTCAAATAACTCAAAATAAAGTGTTTTGTGAGTCGAAATTTTTTCGTGCCTTTTAGTCTCAATATATCAGACACTATCAAGTTTCGTCAATTTTTTTTTGTTTGATTTCATATTAATACTTACTGATTATTGATCAGCAATATTTAAAACCCTCAAATAACTAAAAATAAAGTGTTTTGTGAGTAGAAACTTTTTTGCGCCTTTTAGACTCAATATTTAAGAAACTATTAAGTTTCGTCAATTTTTTTTTGTTTGATTTCATATTAATACTTACTTATTATTAATCAACGATATAAAAAACCCTCAAATAACTAAAAATAAAGTGTTTTGTGAGTAGTTAAATTTTTGCGCCTTTTAGTCTCAATATATAAGACACTATCAAGTTTCGTCAATTTTTTTTTGTTTGATTTCATAATAATACTTCCAAATTATTGATCAGCGATATTCAAAACCCTCAAATAACTAAAAATAAAGTGTTTTGTGAGTTGAAAATTTTTTGCGCCTTTTAGACTCAATATTTAAGAAACTATTAAATTTCGTCAATTTTTTTTTGTTTGATTTCATATTAATACTTCCAAATTATTGATCAGCGATATTAAAAACCCTCAAATAACTAAAAATAAAGTGTTTTGTGAGTAGAAAATTTTTTGCGCCTTTTAGACTCAATATTTAAGAAACTATTAAGTTTCGTCAATTTTTTTTGTTTGATTTCATATTAATACTTACTGATTATTTATCAGCGATATTAAAAACCCTCAAATAACTAAAAATAAAGTGTTTTGTGCGTCGAAATTTTTTCGTGCCTTTTAGTCTCAATATATGACACTATCAAGTTTCATCAATTTTTTTTTGTTTGATTTCATATTAATACTTACTGATTATTGATCAGCAATATTAAAAACCCTCAAATAACTAAAAATAAAGTGTTTTGTGAGTAGAAACTTTTTTGCGCCTTTAGACTCAATATTTAAGAAACTATTAAGTTTCGTCAATTTTTTTTTGTTTGATTTCATATAAATACTTACTGATTATTGATCAGCGATATAAAAAACCCTCAAATAACTAAAAATAAAGTGTTTTGTGAGTCGAAATTTTTTCGCGCCTTTTAGTCTTAATATATCAGACACTATCAAGTTTCGTCAATTTTTTTTTGTTTGATTTCATAATAATACTTTCTGATTATTGATCAGCGATATTAAAAACCCTCAAATAACTAAAAATAAAGTGTTTTGTGAGTAGATAATTTTTTGCGCCTTTAAGACTCAATATTTAAGAAACTATTAAGTTTCGTCAATTTTTTTTGTTTGATTTCATATTAATACTTACTGATTATTGATCAGCGATATTAAAAACCCTCAAATAACTAAAAATAAAGTGTTTTGTGAGTAGTTAATTTTTTCGCGCCTTTTAGTCTCAATATATCAGACACTATCAAGTTTCGTAAATTTTTTTTTGTTTGATTTCATAATAATACTTCCAAATTATTGATCAGCGATATTAAAAACCCTTAAATAACTAAAAATAAAGTGTTTTGTGGTTAGAAAATTTTTTGCGCCTTTTAGACTCAATATCAAAGACACTATCAAGTTTCGTCAATTTTTTTTTGTTTGATTTCGTATTAATACTTACTGAATATTGATCAGCGATTTTAAAAACCCTCAAATAACTAAAAATAAAGTGTTTTGTGAGTAGAAAATTTTTTGCGCCTTTTAGACTAAACATCAAAGACACTATCAAGTTTCGTCAATTTTTTTGTTTGATTTCATATTAATACTTACTGATTATGGATCAGCAATATTAAAAACCCTCAAATAACTAAAAATAAAGTGTTTTGTGAGTAGTTAAATTTTTGCGCCTTTTAGTCTCAATATATAAGACACTATCAAGTTTCGTCAATTTTTTTTTGTTTGATTTCATAATAATACTTTCTGATTATTGATCAGCGATATTAAAAACCCTCAAATAACTAAAAATAAAGTGTTTTGTGAGTAGATAATTTTTTGCGCCTTTAAGACTCAATATTTAAGAAACTATTAAGTTTCGTCAATTTTTTTTGTTTGATTTCATATTAATACTTACTGATTATTGATCAGCGATATTAAAAACCCTCAAATAACTAAAAATAAAGTGTTTTGTGAGTAGTTAATTTTTTCGCGCCTTTTAGTCTCAATATATCAGACACTATCAAGTTTCGTAAATTTTTTTTTGTTTGATTTCATAATAATACTTCCAAATTATTGATCAGCGATATTAAAAACCCTTAAATAACTAAAAATAAAGTGTTTTGTGGTTAGAAAATTTTTTGCGCCTTTTAGACTCAATATCAAAGACACTATCAAGTTTCGTCAATTTTTTTTTGTTTGATTTCGTATTAATACTTACTGAATATTGATCAGCGATTTTAAAAACCCTCAAATAACTAAAAATAAAGTGTTTTGTGAGTAGAAATTTTTTTGCGCCTTTTAGTCTCAATATATAAGACACTATCAAATTTCGTCAATTTTTTTTGTTTGATTTCATATTAATACTTACTGATTATGGATCAGCAATATTAAAAACCCTCAAATAACTAAAAATAAAGTGTTTTGTGAGTAGTTAAATTTTTGCGCCTTTTAGTCTCAATATATAAGACACTATAAAGTTTCGTCAATTTTTTTTTTGTTTGATTTCATATTAATACTTACTGATTATTGATCAGCAATATTAAAAACCCTCAAATAACTAAAAATAAAGTGTTTTGTGAGTAGAAAATTTTTTGCGCCTTTTAGACTTAATATCAAAGACACTATCAAGTTTCGTCAATTTTTTTTTGTTTGATTTCGTATTAATACTTACTAAATATTGATCAGCGATTTTAAAAACCCTCAAATAACTGAAAATAAAGTGTTTTGTGAGTAGAAAATTTTTTGCGCCTTTTAGTCTCAATATATATAAGACACTATCAAGTTTCGTCAATTTTTTTTTGTTTGATTTCATATTAATACTTACTGATTATGGATCAGCAATATTAGAAACCCTCAAATAACTAAAAATAAAGTGTTTTGTGAGTAGTTAATTTTTTCGCGCCTTTTAGTCTCAATATATCAGACACTATCAAGTTTCGTAAATTTTTTTTTGTTTGATTTCATAATAATACTTCCAAATTATTGATCAGCGATATTAAAAACCCTTAAATAACTAAAAATAAAGTGTTTTGTGGTTAGAAAATTTTTTGCGCCTTTTAGACTCAATATCAAAGACACTATCAAGTTTCGTCAATTTTTTTTTGTTTGATTTCGTATTAATACTTACTGAATATTGATCAGCGATTTTAAAAACCCTCAAATAACTAAAAATAAAGTGTTTTGTGAGTAGAAATTTTTTTGCGCCTTTTAGTCTCAATATATAAGACACTATCAAGTTTCGTCAATTTTTTTTGTTTGATTTCATATTAATACTTACTGATTATGGATCAGCAATATTAAAAACCCTCAAATAACTAAAAATAAAGTGTTTTGTGAGTAGTTAAATTTTTGCGCCTTTTAGTCTCAATATATAAGACACTATAAAGTTTCGTCAATTTTTTTTTTGTTTGATTTCATATTAATACTTACTGATTATTGATCAGCAATATTAAAAACCCTCAAATAACTAAAAATAAAGTGTTTTGTGAGTCGAAATTTTTTCGCGCCTTTTAGTCTCAATATATCAGACACTATCAAGTTTCGTCATTTTTTTTTGTTTGATTTCATAATAATACTTCCAAATTATTGATCAGCGATATAAAAAACCCTCAAATAACTAAAAATAAAGTGTTTTGTGAGTCGAAATTTTTTCGCGCCTTTTAGTCTTAATATATCAGACACTATAAGTTACGTCAATTTTTTTTTGTTTGATTTCATAATAATACTTCCAAATTATTGATCAGCGATATTAAAAACCCTCAAATGACTAAAAATGAAGTGTTTTGTGAGTAGAAAATTTTTTGCGCCTTTTAGACTAAACATCAAAGACACTATCAAGTTTCGTCAATTTTTTTGTTTGATTTCATATTAATACTTACTGATTATGGATCAGCAATATTAAAAACCCTCAAATAACTAAAAATAAAGTGTTTTGTGAGTAGTTAAATTTTTGCGCCTTTTAGTCTCAATATATAAGACACTATCAAGTTTCGTCAATTTTTTTTTGTTTGATTTCATAATAATACTTTCTGATTATTGATCAGCGATATTAAAAACCCTCAAATAACTAAAAATAAAGTGTTTTGTGAGAAGATAATTTTTTGCGCCTTTAAGACTCAATATTTAAGAAACTATTAAGTTTCGTCAATTTTTTTTGTTTGATTTCATATTAATACTTACTGATTATTGATCAGCGATATTAAAAACCCTCAAATAACTAAAAATAAAGTGTTTTGTGAGTAGTTAATTTTTTCGCGCCTTTTAGTCTCAATATATCAGACACTATCAAGTTTCGTAAATTTTTTTTTGTTTGATTTCATAATAATACTTCCAAATTATTGATCAGCGATATTAAAAACCCTTAAATAACTAAAAATAAAGTGTTTTGTGGTTAGAAAATTTTTTGCGCCTTTTAGACTCAATATCAAAGACACTATCAAGTTTCGTCAATTTTTTTTTGTTTGATTTCGTATTAATACTTACTGAATATTGATCAGCGATTTTAAAAACCCTCAAATAACTAAAAATAAAGTGTTTTGTGAGTAGAAATTTTTTTGCGCCTTTTAGTCTCAATATATAAGACACTATCAAATTTCGTCAATTTTTTTTGTTTGATTTCATATTAATACTTACTGATTATGGATCAGCAATATTAAAAACCCTCAAATAACTAAAAATAAAGTGTTTTGTGAGTAGTTAAATTTTTGCGCCTTTTAGTCTCAATATATAAGACACTATAAAGTTTCGTCAATTTTTTTTTTGTTTGATTTCATATTAATACTTACTGATTATTGATCAGCAATATTAAAAACCCTCAAATAACTAAAAATAAAGTGTTTTGTGAGTAGAAATTTTTTCGCGCCTTTTAGTCTTAATATATCAGACACTATAAGTTACGTCAATTTTTTTTTGTTTGATTTCATAATAATACTTCCAAATTATTGATCAGCGATATTAAAAACCCTCAAATAACTAAAAATAAAGTGTTTTGTGAGTAGAAAATTTTTTGCGCCTTTTAGACTTAATATCAAAGACACTATCAAGTTTCGTCAATTTTTTTTTGTTTGATTTCGTATTAATACTTACTGAATATTGATCAGCGATTTTAAAAACCCTCAAATAACTGAAAATAAAGTGTTTTGTGAGTAGAAAATTTTTTGCGCCTTTTAGTCTCAATATATATAAGACACTATCAAGTTTCGTCAATTTTTTTTTGTTTGATTTCATATTAATACTTACTGATTATGGATCAGCAATATTAGAAACCCTCAAATAACTAAAAATAAAGTGTTTTGTGAGTAGTTAATTTTTTCGCGCCTTTTAGTCTCAATATATCAGACACTATCAAGTTTCGTAAATTTTTTTTTGTTTGATTTCATAATAATACTTCCAAATTATTGATCAGCGATATTAAAAACCCTTAAATAACTAAAAATAAAGTGTTTTGTGGTTAGAAAATTTTTTGCGCCTTTTAGACTCAATATCAAAGACACTATCAAGTTTCGTCAATTTTTTTTTGTTTGATTTCGTATTAATACTTACTGAATATTGATCAGCGATTTTAAAAACCCTCAAATAACTAAAAATAAAGTGTTTTGTGAGTAGAAATTTTTTTGCGCCTTTTAGTCTCAATATATAAGACACTATCAAGTTTCGTCAATTTTTTTTGTTTGATTTCATATTAATACTTACTGATTATGGATCAGCAATATTAAAAACCCTCAAATAACTAAAAATAAAGTGTTTTGTGAGTAGTTAAATTTTTGCGCCTTTTAGTCTCAATATATAAGACACTATAAAGTTTCGTCAATTTTTTTTTTGTTTGATTTCATATTAATACTTACTGATTATTGATCAGCAATATTAAAAACCCTCAAATAACTAAAAATAAAGTGTTTTGTGAGTCGAAATTTTTTCGCGCCTTTTAGTCTCAATATATCAGACACTATCAAGTTTCGTCATTTTTTTTTGTTTGATTTCATAATAATACTTCCAAATTATTGATCAGCGATATTAAAAACCCTCAAATAACTAAAAATAAAGTGTTTTGTGAGTAGAAATTTTTTTGCGCCTTTTAGACTCAATATATAAGAAACTATTAAGTTTCGTCAATTTTTTTTTTGTTTGATTTCGTATTAAGACTTACTGAATATTGATCAGCGATATTAAAAACCCTCAAATAACTAAAAATAAAGTGTTTTGTGAGTAGGAAAATTTTTGCGCCTTTTAGTCTCAATATATAAAACACTATCAAGTTTCGTCATTTTTTTTTTGTTTGATTTCATATTAATACTTACTGATTATGGATCAGCAATATTAGAAACCCTCAAATAACTAAAAATAAAGTGTTTTGTGAGTTGTTAATTTTTTGCGCCTTTTAGTCTCAATATATAAGACACTATCAAGTTTCGTCATTTTTTTTTGTTTGATTTCATAATAATTCTGCCAAATTATTGATCAGCGATATTAAAAACCCTCAAATAACTAAAAATACAGTGTTTTGTGAGTAGAAATTTTTTTGCGCCTTTTAGACTCAATATTTAAGAAACTATTAAATTCGTAAATTTTTTTTGTTTGATTTCATATTAATACTTACTGATTATGTATCAGAAATATTAAAAACCCTCAAATAACTAAAAATAAAGTGTTTTGTGAGTCGAAATTTTTTCGCGCCTTTTAGTCTCAATATATCAGACACTATCAAATTTCGTCAATTTTTTTTTGTTTGATTTCATAATAATACTTCCACATTATTGATCAGCGATATTAAAAACCCTTAAATAACTAAAAATAAAGTGTTTTGTGATTAGAATTTTTTTTGTGCCTTTTAGACTCAATATCAAAGACACTATCAAGTTTAGTCAATTTTTTTTTGTTTGATTTCGTATTAATACTTACTGAATATTGATCAGCGATTTTAAAAACCCTCAAATAACTAAAAATAAAGTGTTTTGTGAGTAGAAAAAGTTTTGCGCCTTTTAGTCTTAATATATAAGACACTATCAAGTTTCGTCAATTTTTTTTTGTTTGATTTCATATTAATACTTACTGATTATGGATCAGCAATATTAAAAACCCTCAAATAACTTAAAATAAAGTGTTTTGTGAGTAGTTAAATTTTTGCGCCTTTTAGTCACAATATATAAGACACTATCAAGTTTCGTCATTTTTTTTTTGTTTGATTTCATAATAATACTTACAAATTATTGATCAGCGATATTAAAAACCCTCAAATAACTAAAAATAAAGTGTTTTGTGAGTAGAAATTTTTTTGCGCCTTTTAGACTCAATATTTAAGAAACTATTAAGTTTCGTCAATTTTTTTTTTGTTTGATTTCATATTAATACTTACTGATTATTGATCAGCGATATTAAAAACCCTCAAATAACTAAAAATAAAATGTTTTGTGAGTAGTTAAATTTTTGCGCCTTTTAGTCTCAATATATAAGACACTATCAAGTTTCGTCCATTTTTTATTATTTGATTTCGTAATAATACTTACTGAATATTGATCAGCGATATTAAAAACCCTCAAATAACTAAAAATAAAGTGTTTTGTGAGTAGAAAATTTTTTGCGCCTTTTAGTCTCAATATATAAGACACTATCAAGTTTCGTCAATTTTTTTTTGTTTGATTTCATATTAATACTTCCTGATTATGGATCAGCAATATTAAAAACCCTCAAATAACTAAAAATAAAGTGTTTTGTGAGTCGAAATTTTTTTGCGCCTTTTAGTCTCAATATATGACACTATCAAGTTTCGTCAATTTTTTTTTGTTTGATTTCATATTAATACTTACTGATTATTGATCAGCAATATTAAAAACCCTCAAATAACTAAAAATAAAGTGTTTTGTGAGTAGTTAAATTTTTTGCGCCTTTTAGTCTCAATATATAAGACACTATCGAGTTTCGTCAATTTTTTTTTGTTTGATTTCATAATAATACTTTCTGATTATTGATCAGCGATATTAAAAACCCTCAAATAACTAAAAATAAAGTGTTTTGTAAGTAGAAAATTTTTTGCGCCTTTTAGACTCAATATATAAGACACTATCAAGTTTCGTCAATTTTTTATTGTTTGATTTCATACTAATACTTACTGAATATTGATCAGCGATATAAGACACTATCAAGTTTCGTCAATTTCTTTTTTGTTTGATTTCAAATTAATACTAACTGATTATTGATCAGCAATATTAAAAACCCTCAAATAACTAAAAATAAAGTGTTTTGTGAGTCTAAAATTTTTTGCGCCTTTTAGACTCAATATCAAAGACACTATCAAGTTTCGTCAATTTTTTTTGTTTGATTTCGTATTAATACTTACTGAATATTGATCAGCGATATTAAAAACCCTCAAATAACTAAAAATAAAGTGTTTTGTGAGTAGTTAAATTTTTGCGCCTTTTAGTCTCAATATATAAGACACTATCAAGTTTCGTCAATTTTTTATTATTTGATTTCGTAATAATACTTACTGAATATGGATCAGCAATATTAAAAACCCTCAAATAACTAAAAATAAAGTGTTTTGTGAGTCGAAATTTTTTTGCGCCTTTTAGTCTCAATATATGACACTATCAAGTTTCGTCAATTTTTTTTTGTTTGATTTCATATTAATACTTACTGATTATTGATTAGCAATATTAAAAACCCTCAAATAACTAAAAATAAAGTGTTTTGTGAGTAGTTAAATTTTTTGCGCCTTTTAGTCTCAATATATAAGACACTATCAAGTTTCGTCAATTTTTTTTTGTTTGATTTCATAATAATACTTTCTGATTATTGATCAGCGATATTAAAAACCCTCAAATAACTAAAAATAAAGTGTTTTGTGAGCAGAAAATTTTTTGCGCCTTTTAGACTCAATATTTAAGAAACTATTAAGTTTCGTCATTTTTTTTTGTTTGATTTCATATTAATACTTACTGATTATTGATCAGCGATATTAAAAACCCTCAAATAACTCAAAATAAAGTGTTTTGTGAGTCGAAATTTTTTCGTGCCTTTTAGTCTCAATATATCAGACACTATCAAGTTTCGTCAATTTTTTTTTGTTTGATTTCATATTAATACTTACTGAATATTGATCAGCGATATTAAAAACCCTTAAATAACTAAAAATAAAGTGTTTTGTGAGTCGAAATTTTTTTGCGCCTTTTAGTCTCAATATATAAGACACTATCAAGTTTCGTCAATTTTTTTTGTTTGATTTCATATTAATACTTACTGATTATGGATCAGCAATATTAAAAACCCTCAAATAACTAACAATAAAGTGTTTTGTGAGTAGTTAAATTTTTGCGCCTTTTAGTCTCAATATATAAGACACTATCAAGTTTCGTCAATTTCTTTTTTGTTTGATTTCAAATTAATACTAACTGATTATTGATCAGCAATATTAAAAACCCTCAAATAACTAAAAATAAAGTGTTTTGTGAGTTGAAAATTTTTTGCGCCTTTTAGACTCAATATTTAAGAAACTATTAAGTTTCGTCAATTTTTTTTTGTTTGATTTCATATTAATACTTACTGATTATTTATCAGCGATATTAAAAACCCTCAAATAACTAAAAATAAAGTGTTTTGTGCGTCGAAATTTTTTCGTGCCTTTTAGTCTCAATATATGACACTATCAAGTTTCATC
Organism: Odontocerum albicorne; assembly: GCA_949825065.1. Lineage (NCBI taxonomy): Eukaryota > Metazoa > Arthropoda > Insecta > Trichoptera > Odontoceridae > Odontocerum > Odontocerum albicorne. The sequence goes on along the minus strand of OX463850.1, from coordinate 43,208,549 downwards.
AATTTTTTTTTGTTTGATTTCATATTAATACTTACTGATTATTGATCAGCAATATTAAAAACCCTCAAATAACTAAAAATAAAGTGTTTTGTGAGTAGAAACTTTTTTGCGCCTTTAGACTCAATATTTAAGAAACTATTAAGTTTCGTCAATTTTTTTTTGTTTGATTTCATAAAAATCTTCTTCTTTTTCATGTGTCCTGCCGGGTCCCCCCGACGTTGACGATCACTTGGGAGAAACCTTGTCTGTCCTGGGCAGCACGGAACAGCTCCTCCACACCTCTCATCCCGGTCCATTCTCTAATGTTCCGAAGCCAGGAGTGCTGCCTTCTTCCAACTCCTCTACGACCCTCAATCTTCCCCTTTATGACAAGTTGTAGGATTGCATACTTTTCACCTCTCATTATGTGGCCAAAATATGAAGTCTTACGGAGCTTGATTGTTGTGAACAATTCTCTCTGTGTATTTGCTCTACGCAATACTTCAACGTTGCTAATCATGTCAGTCCAGGATATTCTTAGCATCCTTCGGTGGATCCACATTTCAAAAGCCTCCAAGCGGTTAATGATATTAACTTTGAGGGTCCATGCCTCGACACCATAAAGCAAAACTGACCACACATAACACTTGATCATTCTTTGTCTGAGCTTCAAATTTATATTATCGTTGCAGAGAAGATTTTTCATTTTATTAAAAGCTGCACGAGCTGCTTCATATAAATACTTACTGATTATTGATCAGCGATATAAAAAACCCTCAAATAACTAAAAATAAAGTGTTTTGTGAGTCGAAATTTTTTCGCGCCTTTTAGTCTTAATATATCAGACACTATAAGTTACGTCAATTTTTTTTTGTTTGATTTCATAATAATACTTCCAAATTATTGATCAGCGATATTAAAAACCCTCAAATGACTAAAAATGAAGTGTTTTGTGAGTAGAAAATTTTTTGCGCCTTTTAGACTAAACATCAAAGACACTATCAAGTTTCGTCAATTTTTTTTGTTTGATTTCATATTAATACTTACTGATTATGGATCAGCAATATTAAAAACCCTCAAATAACTAAAAATAAAGTGTTTTGTGAGTAGTTAAATTTTTGCGCCTTTTAGTCTCAATATATAAGACACTATCAAGTTTCGTCAATTTTTTTTTGTTTGATTTCATAATAATACTTTCTGATTATTGATCAGCGATATTAAAAACCCTCAAATAACTAAAAATAAAGTGTTTTGTGAGTAGATAATTTTTTGCGCCTTTAAGACTCAATATTTAAGAAACTATTAAGTTTCGTCAATTTTTTTTGTTTGATTTCATATTAATACTTACTGATTATTGATCAGCGATATTAAAAACCCTCAAATAACTAAAAATAAAGTGTTTTGTGAGTAGTTAATTTTTTCGCGCCTTTTAGTCTCAATATATCAGACACTATCAAGTTTCGTAAATTTTTTTTTGTTTGATTTCATAATAATACTTCCAAATTATTGATCAGCGATATTAAAAACCCTTAAATAACTAAAAATAAAGTGTTTTGTGGTTAGAAAATTTTTTGCGCCTTTTAGACTCAATATCAAAGACACTATCAAGTTTCGTCAATTTTTTTTTGTTTGATTTCGTATTAATACTTACTGAATATTGATCAGCGATTTTAAAAACCCTCAAATAACTAAAAATAAAGTGTTTTGTGAGTAGAAATTTTTTTGCGCCTTTTAGTCTCAATATATAAGACACTATCAAGTTTCGTCAATTTTTTTTGTTTGATTTCATATTAATACTTACTGATTATGGATCAGCAATATTAAAAACCCTCAAATAACTAAAAATAAAGTGTTTTGTGAGTAGTTAAATTTTTGCGCCTTTTAGTCTCAAAATATAAGACACTATAAAGTTTCGTCAATTTTTTTTTTGTTTGATTTCATATTAATACTTACTGATTATTGATCAGCAATATTAAAAACCCTCAAATAACTAAAAATAAAGTGTTTTGTGAGTAGAAATTTTTTCGCGCCTTTTAGTCTTAATATATCAGACACTATAAGTTACGTCAATTTTTTTTTGTTTGATTTCATAATAATACTTCCAAATTATTGATCAGCGATATTAAAAAAACTCAAATAACTAAAAATAAAGTGTTTTGTGAGTAGAAAATTTTTTGCGCCTTTTAGACTTAATATCAAAGACACTATCAAGTTTCGTCAATTTTTTTTTGTTTGATTTCGTATTAATACTTACTAAATATTGATCAGCGATTTTAAAAACCCTCAAATAACTGAAAATAAAGTGTTTTGTGAGTAGAAAATTTTTTGCGCCTTTTAATCTCAATATATAAGACACTATAAAGTTTCGTCAATTTTTTTTTTGTTTGATTTCATATTAATACTTACTGATTATTGATCAGCAATATTAAAAACCCTCAAATAACTAAAAATAAAGTGTTTTGTGAGTAGAAGTTTTTTTGCGCCTTTTAGACTCAATATTTAAGAAACTATTAAGTTTCGTCAATTTTTTTTGTTTGATTTCATTTTAATACTTACTGATTATTGATAAGCGATATTAAAAATCCTCAAAAACCTCAAAATAAAGTGTTTTGTGAGTTGAAAGTTTTTTGCGCATTTTCGTCTCAATATAAAAAACTATCAAGTTTCGTCAATATTTTTTTGTTTGATTTCGTATTAATACTTACTGAATATTGATCAGCGATATTAAAAACCCTCAAATAACTAAAAATAAAGTGTTTTGTGAGTAGAAAAATTTTTGCGCCTTTAAGTCTCAATATATAAAACACTATCAAGTTTCGTCATTTTTTTTTTGTTTGATTTCATATTAATACTTACTGATTATGGATCAGCAATATTAGAAACCCTCAAATAACTAAAAATAAAGTGTTTTGTGAGTTGTTAATTTTTTGCGCCTTTTAGTCTCAATATATAAGACACTATCAAGTTTCGTCATTTTTTTTTGTTTGATTTCATAATAATACTGCCAAATTATTGATCAGCGATATTAAAAACCCTCAAATAACTAAAAATAAAGTGTTTTGTGAGTAGAAATTTTTTTGCGCCTTTTAGACTCAATATATAAGAAACTATTAAGTTTCGTCAATTTCTTTTTTGTTTGATTTCGTATTAAGACTTACTGAATATTGATCAGCGATATTAAAAACCCTCAAATAACTAAAAATAAAGTGTTTTGTGAGTAGGAAAATTTTTGCGCCTTTTAGTCTCAATATATAAAACACTATCAAGTTTCGTCATTTTTTTTTTGTTTGATTTCATATTAATACTTACTGATTATGGATCAGCAATATTAGAAACCCTCAAATAACTTAAAATAAAGTGTTTTGTGAGTTGTTAATTTTTTGCGCCTTTTAGTCTCAATATATAAGACACTATCAAGTTTCGTCATTTTTTTTTGTTTGATTTCATAATAATTCTGCCAAATTATTGATCAGCGATATTAAAAACCCTCAAATAACTAAAAATACAGTGTTTTGTGAGTAGAAATTTTTTTGCGCCTTTTAGACTCAATATTTAAGAAACTATTAAGTTTCGTAAATTTTTTTTGTTTGATTTCATATTAATACTTACTGATTATGTATCAGCAATATTAAAAACCCTCAAATAACTAAAAATAAAGTGTTTTGTGAGTCGAAATTTTTTCGCGCCTTTTAGTCTCAATATATCAGACACTATCAAATTTCGTCAATTTTTTTTTGTTTGATTTCATAATACTTCCAAATTATTGATCAGCGATATTAAAAACCCTTAAATAACTAAAAATAAAGTGTTTTGTGATTAGAATTTTTTTTGTGCCTTTTAGACTCAATATCAAAGACACTATCAAGTTTAGTCAATTTTTTTTTGTTTGATTTCGTATTAATACTTACTGAATATTGATCAGCGATTTTAAAAACCCTCAAATAACTAAAAATAAAGTGTTTTGTGAGTAGAAAAAGTTTTGCGCCTTTTCGTCTTAATATATAAGACACTATCAAGTTTCGTCAATTTTTTTTTGTTTGATTTCATATTAATACTTACTGATTATGGATCAGCAATATTAAAAACCCTCAAATAACTTAAAATAAAGTGTTTTGTGAGTAGTTAAATTTTTGCGCCTTTTAGTCACAATATATAAGACACTATCAAGTTTCGTCAATTTTTTTTTGTTTGATTTCATAATAATACTTACAAATTATTGATCAGCGATATTAAAAACCCTCAAATAACTAAAAATAAAGTGTTTTGTGAGAAGAATTTTTTTTGCGCCTTTTAGACTCAATATTTAAGAAACTATTAAGTTACGTCAATTTTTTTTTTGTTTGATTTCATATTAATACTTACTGATTATTGATCAGCGATATTAAAAACCCTCAAATAACTAAAAATAAAGTGTTTTGTGAGTAGTTAAATTTTTGCGCCTTTTAGTGTCAATATATAAGACACTATCAAGTTTCGTCAATTTTTTTTTATTTGATTTCGTAATAATACTTACTGAATATTGATCAGCGATATTAAAAACCCTCAAATAACTAAAAATAAAGTGTTTTGTGAGTAGAAAATTTTTTGCGCCTTTTAGTCTCAATATATAAGACACTATCAAGTTTCGTCAATTTTTTTTTGTTTGATTTCATATTAATACTTCCTGATTATGGATCAGCAATATTAAAAACCCTCAAATAACTAAAAATAAAGTGTTTTGTGTGTCGAAATTTTTTTGCGCCTTTTAGTCTCAATATATGACACTATCAAGTTTCGTCAATTTTTTTTTGTTTGATTTCATATTAATACTTACTGATTATTGATCAGCAATATTAAAAACCCTCAAATAACTAAAAATAAAGTGTTTTGTGAGTAGTTAAATTTTTTGCGCCTTTTAGTCTCAATATATAAGACACTATCAAGTTTCGTCAAATTTTTTTTGTTTGATTTCATAATAATACTTTCTGATTATTGATCAGCGATATTAAAAACCCTCAAATAACTAAAAATAAAGTGTTTTGTAAGTAGAAAATTTTTTGCGCCTTTTAGACTCAATATATAAGACACTATCAAGTTTCGTCAATTTTTTATTGTTTGATTTCGTACTAATACTTACTGAATATTGATCAGCGATATTAAAAACCCTCAAATAACTAAAAATAAAGTGTTTTGTGAGTAGAAAATTTTTTGCGCCTTTTAGTCTCAATATATAAGACACTATCAAGTTTCGTCAATTTTTTTTGTTTGATTTCATATTAATACTTACTGATTATGGATCAGCAATATTAAAAACCCTCAAATAACTAACAATAAAGTGTTTTGTGAGTAGTTAAATTTTTGCGCCTTTTAGTCTCAATATATAAGACACTATCAAGTTTCGTCAATTTCTTTTTTGTTTGATTTCATATTAATACTAACTGATTATTGATCAGCAATATTAAAAACCCTCAAATAACTAAAAATAAAGTGTTTTGTGAGTCGAAAATTTTTTGCGCCTTTTAGACTCAATATCAAAGACACTATCAAGTTTCGTCAATTTTTTTTGTTTGATTTCGTATTAATACTTACTGAATATTGATCAGCGATATTAAAAACCCTCAAATAACTAAAAATAGTGTTTTGTGAGTAGAAAAAGTTTTGCGCCTTTTAGTCTCAATATATAAGACACTATCAAGTTTCGTCAATTTTTTTTTGTTTGATTTCATATTAATACTTATTGATTATGGATCAGCAATATTAAAAACCCTCAAATAACTAAATATAAAGTGTTTTGTGAGTAGTTAAATTTTTGCGCCTTTTAGTCACAATATATAAGACACTATCAAGTTTCGTCAATTTTTTTTTGTTTGATTTCATAATAATACTTACAAATTATTGATCAGCGATATTAAAAACCCTCAAATAACTAAAAATAAAGTGTTTTGTGAGTAGAAAATTTTTTGCGCCTTTTAGACTCAATATTTAAGAAACTATTAAGTTTCGTCAATTTTTTTTTTGTTTGATTTCATATTAATACTTACTGATTATTGATCAGCGATATTAAAAACCCTCAAATAACTAAAAATAAAGTGTTTTGTGAGTAGTTAAATTTTTGCGCCTTTTAGTCTCAATATATAAGACACTATCAAGTTTCGTCAATTTTTTATTATTTGATTTCGTAATAATACTTACTGAATATTGATCAGCGATATTAAAAACCCTCAAATAACTAAAAATAAAGTGTTTTGTGAGTCGAAATTTTTTCGCGCCTTTTAGTCTCAATATATCAGACACTATCAAGTTTCGTCATTTTTTTTTGTTTGATTTCATAATAATACTTCCAAATTATTGATCAGCGATATTAAAAACCCTCAAATAACTAAAAATAAAGTGTTTTGTGAGTAGAATTTTTTTTGCGCCTTTTAGACTCAATATATAAGAAACTATTAAGTTTCGTCAATTTTTTTTTTGTTTGATTTCGTATTAAGACTTACTGAATATTGATCAGCGATATTAAAAACCCTCAAATAACTAAAAATAAAGTGTTTTGTGAGTAGAAAATTTTTTGCGCCTTTTAGTCTCAATATATAAGACACTATCAAGTTTCGTCAATTTTTTTTTGTTTGATTTCATATTAATACTTACTGATTATGGATCAGCAATATTAAAAACCCTCAAATAACTAAAAATAAAGTGTTTTGTGAGTAGTTAAATTTTTGCGCCTTTTAATCTCAATATATAAGACACTATAAAGTTTCGTCAATTTTTTTTTGTTTGATTTCATATTAATACTGACTGATTATTGATCAGCAATATTAAAAACCCTCAAATAACTAAAAATAAAGTGTTTTGTGAGTAGAAACTTTTTTGCGCCTTTTAGACTCAATATTTAAGAAACTATCAAGTTTCGTCAATTTTTTTTTGTTTGATTTCATATTAATACTTACTGATTATTGCTCAGCGATATTAAAAACCCTCAAATAACTAAAAATAAAGTGTTTTGTGAGTAGAAAATTTTTTGCGCCTTTTAGACTCAATATTTAAGAAACTATTAAGTTTCGTCAATTTTTTTTTATTTGATTTCATATTAATACTTACTGATTATTGATCAGCGATATTAAAAACCCTCAAATAACTAACAATAAAGTGTTTTGTGAGTAGTTAAATTTTTGCGCCTTTTAGTCTCAATATATAAGACACTATCAAGTTTCGTCAATTTTTTTTTGTTTGATTTCATATTAATACTTACTGATTATGGATCAGCTATATTAAAAACCCTCAAATAACTAAAAATAAAGTGTTTTGTGAGTAGTTAAATTTTTGCGCCTTTTAATCTCAATATATAAGACACTATAAAGTTTCGTCAATTTTTTTTTGTTTGATTTCATATTAATACTTACTGATTATTGATCAGCAATATTAAAAACCCTCAAATAACTAAAAATAAAGTGTTTTGTGAGTAGAAACTTTTTTGCGCCTTTTAGACTCAATATTTAAGAAACTATCAAGTTTCGTCAATTTTTTTTTGTTTGATTTCATATTAATACTTTCTGATTATTGATCAGCGATATTAAAAACCCTCAAATAACTAAAAAAAAAGTGTTTTGTGAGTCGAAATTTTTTCGCGCCTTTTAGTCTCAATATATCAGACACTTTCAAGTTTCGTCAATTTTTTTTTGGTTTATTTCACAATAATACTGTCTGATTATTGATCAGCGATATTGAAAACCCTCAAATTACTAAAAATAAAGTGTTTTGTGAGTCGAAATTTTTTCGTGCCTTTTAGTCTCAATATATCAGACACTATCAAGTTTCGTCAATTTTTTTTTGTTTGATTTCATAATAATACTTCCAAATTATTGATCAGCGATATTAAAAACCCTCAAATAACTAAAAATAAAGTGTTTTGTAAGTTGAAAATTTTTTGCGCCTTTTAGACTCAATATATAAGACACTATCAAGTTTCGTCAATTTTTTATTGTTTGATTTCGTACTAATACTTACTGAATATTGATCAGCGATCTTAAAAACCCTCAAATAACTAAAAATAAAGTGTTTTGTGAGTAGAAAATTTTTTGCGCCTTTTAGTCTCAATATATAAGACACTATCAAGTTTCGTCAATTTTTTTTGTTTGATTTCATATTAATACTTTCTGATTATTGATCAGCGATATTAAAAACCCTCAAATAACTAAAAATAAAGTTATTTGTGAGTAGTTAAATTTTTGCGCCTTTTAGTCTCAATATATAAGACACTATCAAGTTTCGTCAATTTTTTTTTGTTTGATTTCATAATAATACTTTCTGATTATTGATCAGCGATATTAAAAACCCTCAAATAACTAAAAATAAAGTTATTTGTGAGTAGTTAAATTTTTGCGCCTTTTAGTCTCAATATATAAGACACTATCAAGTTTCGTCAATTTTTTTTTGTTTGATTTCATAATAATACTTTCTGATTATTGATCAGCGATATTAAAAACCCTCAAATAACTAAAAATAAAGTGTTTTGTAAGTAGAAAATTTTTTGCGCCTTTTAGACTCAATATATAAGACACTATCAAGTTTCGTCAATTTTTTATTGTTTGATTTCGTACTAATACTTACTGAATATTGATCAGCGATATTAAAAACCCTCAAATAACTAAAAATAAAGTGTTTTGTGAGTAGAAAATTTTTTGCGCCTTTTAGTCTCAATATATAAGACACTATCAAGTTTCGTCAATTTTTTTTTGTTTGATTTCATATTAATACTTACTGATTATGGATCAGCAATATTAAAAACCCTCAAATAACTAAAAATAAAGTGTTTTGTGAGTAGTTAAATTTTTGCGCCTTTTAGTCTCAATAAATAAGACACTATCAAGTTTCGTCAATTTCTTTTTTGTTTGATTTCATATTAATACTAACTGATTATTGATCAGCAATATAAAAAACCCTCAAATAACTAAAAATAAAGTGTTTTGTGAGTAGAAACTTTTTTGCGCCTTTTAGACTCAATATTTAAGAAACTATCAAGTTTCGTCAATTTTTTTTTGTTTGATTTCATATTAATACTTTCTGATTATTGATCAGCGATATTAAAAACCCTCAAATAACTAAAAATAAAGTGTTTTGTGAGTCGAAATTTTTTTGCGCCTTTTAGACTCAATATCAAAGACACTATCAAGTTTCGTCAATTTTTTTTGTTTGATTTCGTATTAATACTTACTGAATATTGATCAGCGATATTAAAAACCCTCAAATAACTAAAAATAAAGTGTTTTGTGAGTAGAAAAAGTTTTGCGCCTTTTAGTCTCAATATATAAGACACTATCAAGTTTCGTCAATTTTTTTTGTTTGATTTCATATTAATACTTACTGATTATAGATCAGCAATATTAAAAACCCTCAAATAACTAAAAATAAAGTGTTTTGTGAGTAGTTAAATTTTTGCGCCTTTTAGTCTCAATATATAAGACACTATCAAGTTTCGTCAATTTTTTTTTGTTTGATTTCATAATAATACTTTCTGATTATTGATCAGCGATATTAAAAACCCTCAAATAACTAAAAATAAAGTGATTTGTAAGTAGAAAATTTTTTGCGCCTTTTAGACTCAATATATAAGACACTATCAAGTTTCGTCAATTTTTTATTGTTTGATTTCGTACTAATACTTACTGAATATTGATCAGCGATATTAAAAACCCTCAAATAACTAAAAATAAAGTGTTTTGTGAGTAGAAAATTTTTTGCGCCTTTTAGTCTCAATATATAAGACACTATCAAGTTTCGTCAATTTTTTTTGTTTGATTTCATATTAATACTTACTGATTATGGATCAGCAATATTTTAAACCCTCAAATAACTAAAAATAAAGTGTTTTGTGAGTCGAAATTTTTTTGCGCCTTTTAGTCTCAATATATGACACTATCAAGTTTCGTCAATTTTTTTTTGTTTGATTTCATATTAATACTTACTGAATATTGATCAACAATATTAAAAACCCTCAAATAACTAAAAATAAAGTGTTTTGTGAGTAGTTAAATTTTTTGCGCCTTTTAGTCTCAATATATAAGACACTATCAAGTTTCGTCAATTTTTTTTTGTTTGATTTCATATTAATACTTTCTGATTATTGATCAGCGATATTAAAAACCCTCAAATAACTAAAAAAAAAGTGTTTTGTGAGTCGAAATTTTTTCGCGCCTTTTAGTCTCAATATATCAGACACTTTCAAGTTTCGTCAATTTTTTTTTGGTTTATTTCACAATAATACTGTCTGATTATTGATCAGCGATATTGAAAACCCTCAAATTACTAAAAATAAAGTGTTTTGTGAGTCGAAATTTTTTCGTGCCTTTTAGTCTCAATATATCAGACACTATCAAGTTTCGTCAATTTTTTTTTGTTTGATTTCATAATAATACTTCCAAATTATTGATCAGCGATATTAAAAACCCTCAAATAACTAAAAATAAAGTGTTTTGTAAGTAGAAAATTTTTTGCGCCTTTTAGACTCAATATATAAGACACTATCAAGTTTCGTCAATTTTTTATTGTTTGATTTCGTACTAATACTTACTGAATATTGATCAGCGATATTAAAAACCCTCAAATAACTAAAAATAAAGTGTTTTGTGAGTAGAAAATTTTTTGCGCGTTTTAGTCTCAATATATAAGACACTATCAAGTTTCGTCAATTTTTTTTGTTTGATTTCATATTAATACTTTCTGATTATTGATCAGCGATATTAAAAACCCTCAAATAACTAAAAATAAAGTTATTTGTGAGTAGTTAAATTTTTGCGCCTTTTAGTCTCAATATATAAGACACTATCAAGTTTCGTCAATTTTTTTTTGTTTGATTTCATAATAATACTTTCTGATTATTGATCAGCGATATTAAAATCCCTCAAATAACTAAAAATAAAGTTATTTGTGAGTAGTTAAATTTTTGCGCCTTTTAGTCTCAATATATAAGACACTATCAAGTTTCGTCAATTTTTTTTTGTTTGATTTCATAATAATACTTTCTGATTATTGATCAGCGATATTAAAAACCCTCAAATAACTAAAAATAAAGTGTTTTGTAAGTTGAAAATTTTTTGCGCCTTTTAGACTCAATATATAAGACACTATCAAGTTTCGTCAATTTTTTATTGTTTGATTTCGTACTAATACTTACTGAATATTGATCAGCGATATTAAAAACCCTCAAATAACTAAAAATAAAGTGTTTTGTGAGTAGAAAATTTTTTGCGCCTTTTAGTCTCAATATATAAGACACTATCAAGTTTCGTCAATTTTTTTTGTTTGATTTCATATTAATACTTACTGATTATGGATCAGCAATATTAAAAACCCGCAAATAACTAACAATAAAGTGTTTTGTGAGTAGCTAAATTTTTGCGCCTTTTAGTCTCAATATATAAGACACTATCAAGTTTCGTCATTTTTTTTTTGTTTGATTTCATAATAATACTGCCAAATTATTGATCAGCGATATTAAAAACCCTCAAATAACTAAAAATAAAGTGTTTTGTGAGTCGAAATTTTTTCGCGCCTTTTAGACTCAATATTTAAGAAACTATTAAGTTTCGTCAATTTTTTTTTGTTTGATTTCATATTAATACTTACTGATTATTGATCAGCGATATTAAAAACCCTCAAATAACTAAAAATAAAGTGTTTTGTGAGCCGAAATTTTTTCGCGCCTTTTAGTCTCAATATATCAGACACTATCAAATTTCGTCAATTTTTTTTTGTTTGATTTCATAATAATACTTTCTGATTATTGATCAGCGATATTAAAAACCCTCAAATAACTAAAAATAAAGTTATTTGTGAGTAGTTAAATTTTTGCGCCTTTTAGTCTCAATATATAATATAAGACACTATCAAGTTTCGTCAATTTTTTTTTGTTTGATTTCATAATAATACTTTCTGATTATTGATCAGCGATATTAAAAACCCTCAAATAACTAAAAATAAAGTTATTTGTGAGTAGTTAAATTTTTGCGCCTTTTAGTCTCAATATATAAGACACTATCAAGTTTCGTCAATTTTTTTTTGTTTGATTTCATAATAATACTTTCTGATTATTGATCAGCGATATTAAAAACCCTCAAATAACTAAAAATAAAGTGTTTTGTAAGTAGAAAATTTTTTGCGCCTTTTAGACTCAATATATAAGACACTATCAAGTTTCGTCAATTTTTTATTGTTTGATTTCGTACTAATACTTACTGAATATTGATCAGCGATATTAAAAACCCTCAAATAACTAAAAATAAAGTGTTTTGTGAGTAGAAAATTTTTTGCGCCTTTTAGTCTCAATATATAAGACACTATCAAGTTTCGTCAATTTTTTTTTGTTTGATTTCATATTAATACTTACTGATTATGGATCAGCAATATTAAAAACCCTCAAATAACTAAAAATAAAGTGTTTTGTGAGTCGAAAATTTTTTGCGCCTTTTAGACTCAATATCAAAAACACTATCAAGTTTCGTCAATTTTTTTTGTTTGATTTGGTATTAATACTTACTGAATATTGATCAGCGATATTAAAAACCCTCAAATAACTAAAAATAAAGTGTTTTGTGAGTAGAAAAAGTTTTGCGCCTTTTAGTCTCAATATATAAGACACTATCAAGTTTCGTCAATTTTTTTTTGTTTGATTTCATATTAATACTTACTGATTATGGATCAGCAATATTAAAAACCCTCAAATAACTAAATATAAAGTGTTTTGTGAGTAGTTAAATTTTTGTGCCTTTTAGTCACAATATATAAGACACTATCAAGTTTCGTCAATTTTTTTTTGTTTGATTTCATAATAATACTTACAAATTATTGATCAGCGATTTTAAAAACCCTCAAATAACTAAAAATAAAGTGTTTTGTGAGTAGAAAATTTTTTGCGCCTTTTAGACTCAATATTTAAGAAACTATTAAGTTTCGTCAATTTTTTTTTTGTTTGATTTCATATTAATACTTTCTGATTATTGATCAGCGATATTAAAAACCCTCAAATAACTAAAAATAAAGTGTTTTGTGAGTAGTTAAATTTTTGCGCCTTTTAGTCTCAATATATAAGACACTATCAAGTTTCGTCAATTTTTTATTATTTGATTTCGTAATAATACTTACTGAATATTGATCAGCGATATTAAAAACCCTCAAATAACTAAAAATAAAGTGTTTTGTGAGTAGAAACTTTTTTGCGCCTTTTAGACTCAATATTTAAGAAACTATCAAGTTTCGTCAATTTTTTTTTGTTTGATTTCATATTTATACTTACTGATTATTGCTCAGCGATATTAAAAACCCTCAAATAACTAAAAATAAAGTGTTTTGTGAGTAGAAAATTTTTTGCGCCTTTTAGACTCAATATTTAAGAAACTATTAAGTTTCGTCAATTTTTTTTTGTTTGATTTCATAATAATACTTCCAAATTATTGATCAGCGATATTAAAAACCCTCAAATAACTAAAAATAAAGTGTTTTGTGATTCTAAATTTTTTCGCGCCTTTTAGTCTCAATATATCAGACACTATCAAGTTTCGTCAATTTTTTTTTGTTTGATTTCATAATAATACTTCCAAATTATTGATCAGCGATATTAAAAACCCTTAAATAACTAAAAATAAAGTGTTTTGTGGTTAGAAAATTTTTTGCGCCTTTTAGACTCAATATCAAAGACACTTTCAAGTTTCGTCAATTTTTTTTTGTTTGATTTCGTATTAATACTTACTGAATATTGATCAGCGATTTTAAAAACCCTCAAATAACTAAAAATAAAGTGTTTTGTGAGTAGAAAATTTTTTGCGCCTTTTAGTCTCAATATATAAGACACTATCAAGTTTCGTCAATTTTTTTTGTTTGATTTCATATTAATACTTACTGATTATGGATCAGCAATATTAAAAACCCTCAAATAACTAAAAATAAAGTGTTTTGTGAGTAGTTAAATTTTTGCGCCTTTTAGTCTCAATATATAAGACACTATAAAGTTTCGTCAATTTTTTTTTTGTTTGATTTCATATTAATACTTACTGATTATTGATCAGCAATATTAAAAACCCTCAAATAACTAAAAATAAAGTGTTTTGTGAGTAGAAACTTTTTTGCGCCTTTAGACTCAATATTTAAGAAACTATTAAGTTTCGTCAATTTTTTTTTGTTTGATTTCATATAAATACTTACTGATTATTGATCAGCGATATAAAAAACCCTCAAATAACTAAAAATAAAGTGTTTTGTGAGTCGAAATTTTTTCGCGCCTTTTAGTCTTAATATATCAGACACTATAAGTTACGTCAATTTTTTTTTGTTTGATTTCATAATAATACTTCCAAATTATTAAAAACCCTCAAATGACTAAAAATGAAGTGTTTTGTGAGTAGAAAATTTTTTGCGCCTTTTAGACTAAACATCAAAGACACTATCAAGTTTCGTCAATTTTTTTTTGTTTGATTTCATATTAATACTTACTGATTATGGATCAGCAATATTAAAAACCCTCAAATAACTAAAAATAAAGTGTTTTGTGAGTAGAAAATTTTTTGCGCCTTTAAGACTCAATATTTAAGAAACTATTAAGTTTCGTCAATTTTTTTTGTTTGATTTCATATTAATACTTACTGATTATTGATCAGCGATATTAAAAACCCTCAAATAACTAAAAATAAAGTGTTTTGTGAGTAGAAAATTTTTTGCGCCTATAAGACTCAATATTTAAGAAACTATTAAGTTTCGTCAATTTTTTTTGTTTGATTTCATATTAATACTTACTGATTATTGATCAGCGATATTAAAAAGTAAGTTTAAGTACTTGAGCAGCATCATCACTGAGAATCTGGACCCCGATATAGAAATTAAATGTAGAATAGAAGCAGCTCGTGCAGCTTTTAATAAAATGAAAAATCTTCTCTGCAACGATAATATAAATTTGAAGCTCAGACAAAGAATGATCAAGTGTTATGTGTGGTCAGTTTTGCTTTATGGTGTCGAGGCATGGACCCTCAAAGTTAATATCATTAACCGCTTGGAGGCTTTTGAAATGTGGATCCACCGAAGGATGCTAAGAATATCCTGGACTGACATGATTAGCAACGTTGAAGTATTGCGTAGAGCAAATACACAGAGAGAATTGTTCACAACAATCAAGCTCCGTAAGACTTCATATTTTGGCCACATAATGAGAGGTGAAAAGTATGCAATCCTACAACTTGTCATAAAGATGAAGATTGAGGGTCGTAGAGGAGTTGGAAGAAGGCAGCACTCCTGGCTTCGGAACATTAGAGAATGGACCGGGATGAGAGGTGTGGAGGAGCTGTTTCGTGCTGCCCAGGACAGACAAGGTTTCTCCCAAGTGATCGTCAACGTCGGGGGGACCCGGCAGGACACATGAAGAAGAAGAAGAAGATATTAAAAACCCTCAAATAACTAAAAATAAAGTGTTTTGTGATTCTAAATTTTTTCGCGCCTTTTAGTCTCAATATATCAGACACTATCAAGTTTCGTCAATTTTTTTTTGTTTGATTTCATAATAATACTTCCAAATTATTGATCAGCGATATTAAAAACCCTTAAATAACTAAAAATAAAGTGTTTTGTGGTTAGAAAATTTTTTGCGCCTTTTAGACTCAATATCAAAGACACTTTCAAGTTTCGTCAATTTTTTTTGTTTGATTTCGTATTAATACTTACTGAATATTGATCAGCGATTTTAAAAACCCTCAAATAACTAAAAATAAAGTGTTTTGTGAGTAGAAAATTTTTTGCGCCTTTTAGTCTCAATATATAAGACACTATCAAGTTTCGTCAATTTTTTTTGTTTGATTTCATATTAATACTTACTGATTATGGATCAGCAATATTAAAAACCCTCAAATAACTAAAAATAAAGTGTTTTGTGAGTAGTTAAATTTTTGCGCCTTTTAGTCTCAATATATAAGACACTATAAAGTTTCGTCAATTTTTTTTTTGTTTGATTTCATATTAATACTTACTGATTATTGATCAGCAATATTAAAAACCCTCAAATAACTAAAAATAAAGTGTTTTGTGAGTAGAAATTTTTTCGCGCCTTTTAGTCTTAATATATCAGACACTATAAGTTACGTCAATTTTTTTTTGTTTGATTTCATAATAATACTTCCAAATTATTGATCAGCGATATTAAAAACCCTCAAATAACTAAAAATAAAGTGTTTTGTGAGTAGAAAATTTTTTGCGCCTTTTAGACTTAATATCAAAGACACTATCAAGTTTCGTCAATTTTTTTTTGTTTGATTTCGTATTAATACTTACTGAATATTGATCAGCGATTTTAAAAACCCTCAAATAACTGAAAATAAAGTGTTTTGTGAGTAGAAAATTTTTTGCGCCTTTTAGTCTCAATATATAAGACACTATCAAGTTTCGTCAATTTTTTTTTGTTTGATTTCATATTAATACTTACTGATTATGGATCAGCAATATTAAAAACCCTCAAATAACTAAAAATAAAGTGTTTTGTGAGTAGTTAAATTTTTGCGCCTTTTAATCTCAATATATAAGACACTATAAAGTTTCGTCAATTTTTTTTTTGTTTGATTTCATATTAATGCTTACTGATTATTGATCAGCAATATTAAAAACCCTCAAATAACTAAAAATAAAGTGTTTTGTGAGTAGAAACTTTTTTGCGCCTTTTAGACTCAATATTTAAGAAACTATTAAGTTTCGTCAATTTTTTTGTTTGATTTCATTTTAATACTTACTGATTATTGATAAGCGATATTAAAAATCCTCAAAAACCTCAAAATAAAGTGTTTTGTGAGTTGAAAGTTTTTTGCGCATTTTCGTCTCAATATAAAAAACTATCAAGTTTCGTCAATATTTTTTTGTTTGATTTCGTATTAATACTTACTGAATATTGATCAGCGATATTAAAAACCCTCAAATAACTAAAAATAAAGTGTTTTGTGAGTAGAAAAATTTTTGCGCCTTTAAGTCTCAATATATAAAACACTATCAAGTTTCGTCATTTTTTTTTTGTTTGATTTCATATTAATACTTACTGATTATGGATCAGCAATATTAGAAACCCTCAAATAACTAAAAATAAAGTGTTTTGTGAGTTGTTAATTTTTTGCGCCTTTTAGTCTCAATATATAAGACACTATCAAGTTTCGTCATTTTTTTTTGTTTGATTTCATAATAATACTGCCAAATTATTGATCAGCGATAATAAAAACCCTCAAATAACTAAAAATAAAGTGTTTTGTGAGTCGAAATTTTTTCGCGCCTTTTAGTCTCAATATATCAGACACTATCAAGTTTCGTCATTTTTTTTTGTTTGATTTCATAATAATACTTCCAAATTATTGATCAGCGATATTAAAAACCCTCAAATAACTAAAAATAAAGTGTTTTGTGAGTAGAAATTTTTTTGCGCCTTTTAGACTCAATATATAAGAAACTATTAAGTTTCGTCAATTTTTTTTTTGTTTGATTTCGTATTAAGACTTACTGAATATTGATCAGCGATATTAAAAACCCTCAAATAACTAAAAATAAAGTGTTTTGTGAGTAGGAAAATTTTTGCGCCTTTTAGTCTCAATATATAAAACACTATCAAGTTTCGTCATTTTTTTTTTGTTTGATTTCATATTAATACTTACTGATTATGGATCAGCAATATAAGAAACCCTCAAATAACTAAAAATAAAGTGTTTTGTGAGTTGTTAATTTTTTGCGCCTTTTAGTCTCAATATATAAGACACTATCAAGTTTCGTCATTTTTTTTTGTTTGATTTCATAATAATTCTGCCAAATTATTGATCAGCGATATTAAAAACCCTCAAATAACTAAAAATACAGTGTTTTGTGAGTAGAAATTTTTTTGCGCCTTTTAGACTCAATATTTAAGAAACTATTAAGTTTCGTAAATTTTTTTTGTTTGATTTCATATTAATACTTACTGATTATGTATCAGCAATATTAAAAACCCTCAAATAACTAAAAATAAAGTGTTTTGTGAGTCGAAATTTTTTCGCGCCTTTTAGTCTCAATATATCAGACACTATCAAATTTCGTCAATTTTTTTTTGTTTGATTTCATAATAATACTTCCAAATTATTGATCAGCGATATTAAAAACCCTTAAATAACTAAAAATAAAGTGTTTTGTGATTAGAATTTTTTTTGTGCCTTTTAGACTCAATATCAAAGACACTATCAAGTTTAGTCAATATTTTTTTGTTTGATTTCGTATTAATACTTACTGAATATTGATCAGCGATTTTAAAAACCCTCAAATAACTAAAAATAAAGTGTTTTGTGAGTAGAAAAAGTTTTGCGCCTTTTAGTCTTAATATATAAGACACTATCAAGTTTCGTAAATTTTTTTTTGTTTGATTTCATATTAATACTTACTGATTATGGATCAGCAATATTAAAAACCCTCAAATAACTTAAAATAAAGTGTTTTGTGAGTAGTTAAATTTTTGCGCCTTTTAGTCACAATATATAAGACACTATCAAGTTTCGTCAATTTTTTTTTGTTTGATTTCATAATAATACTTACAAATTATTGATCAGCGATATTAAAAACCCTCAAATAACTAAAAATAAAGTGTTGTGTGAGTAGAAATTTTTTTGCGCCTTTTAGACTCAATATTTAAGAAACTATTAAGTTTCGTCAATTTTTTTTTTGTTTGATTTCATATTAATACTTACTGATTATTGATCAGCGATATTAAAAACCCTCAAATAACTAAAAATAAAGTGTTTTGTGAGTAGTTAAATTTTTGCGCCTTTTAGTCTCAATATATAAGACACTATCAAGTTTCGTCAATTTTTTATTATTTGATTTCGTAATAATACTTACTGAATATTGATCAGCGATATTAAAAACCCTCAAATAACTAAAAATAAAGTGTTTTGTGAGTAGAAAATTTTTTGCGCCTTTTAGTCTCAATATATAAGACACTATCAAGTTTCGTCAATTTTTTTTTGTTTGATTTCATATTAATACTTCCTGATTATGGATCAGCAATATTAAAAACCCTCAAATAACTAAAAATTAAGTGTTTTGTGAGTCGAAATTTTTTTGCGCCTTTTAGTCTCAATATATGACACTATCAAGTTTCGTCAATTTTTTTTTGTTTGATTTCATATTAATACTTACTGATTATTGATCAGCAATATTAAAAACCCTCAAATAACTAAAAATAAAGTGTTTTGTGAGTAGTTAAATTTTTTGCGCCTTTTAGTCTCAATATATAAGACACTATCAAGTTTCGTCAATTTTTTTTTGTTTGATTTCATAATAATACTTTCTGATTATTGATCAGCGATATTAAAAACCCTCAAATAACTAAAAATAAAGTGTTTTGTAAGTAGAAAATTTTTTGCGCCTTTTAGACTCAATATATAAGACACTATCAAGTTTCGTCAATTTTTTTTGTTTGATTTCGTATTAATACTTACTGAGTATTGATCAGCGATATTAAAAACCCTCAAATAACTAAAAATAAAGTGTTTTGTGAGTAGAAAAAGTTTTGCGCCTTTTAGTCTCAATATATAAGACACTATCAAGTTTCGTCAATTTTTTTTTGTTTGATTTCATATTAATACTTACTGATTATGGATCAGCAATATTAAAAACCCTCAAATAACTAAATATAAAGTGTTTTGTGAGTAGTTAAATTTTTGCGCATTTTAGTCACAATATATAAGACACTATCAAGTTTCGTCAATTTTTTTTTGTTTGATTTCATAATAATAATTACAAATTATTGATCAGCGATATTAAAAACCCTCAAATAACTAAAAATAAAGTGTTTTGTGAGTAGAAAATTTTTTGCGCCTTTTAGACTCAATATTTAAGAAACTATTAAGATTCGTCAATTTTTTTTTTGTTTGATTTCATATTAATACTTACTGATTATTGATCAGCGATATTAAAAACCCTCAAATAACTAAAAATAAAGTGTTTTGTGAGTAGTTAAATTTTTGCGCCTTTTAGTCTCAATATATAAGACACTATCAAGTTTCGTCAATTTTTTATTATTTGATTTCGTAATAATACTTACTGAATATTGATCAGCGATATTAAAAACCCTCAAATAACTAAAAATAAAGTGTTTTGTGAGTAGAAATTTTTTTGCGCCTTTTAGTCTCAATATATAAGACACTATCAAGTTTCGTCAATTTTTTTTTGTTTGATTTCATAATAATACTTACAAATTATTGATCAGCGATATTAAAAACCCTCAAATAACTAAAAATAAAGTGTTTTGTGAGTAGAACATTTTTTGCGCCTTTTAGACTCAATATTTAAGAAACTATTAAGTTTCGTCAATTTTTTTTTGTTTGATTTCATATTAATACTTACTGATTATTGATCAGCGATATTAAAAACCCTCAAATAACTAAAAATAAAGTGTTTTGTGAGTAGTTAAATTTTTGCGCCTTTTAGTCTCAATATATAAGACACTATCAAGTTTCGTCAATTTTTTATTATTTGATTTCGTAATAATACTTACTGAATATTGATCAGCGATATTAAAAACCCTCAAATAACTAAAAATAAAGTGTTTTGTGAGTAGAAAATTTTTTGCGCCTTTTAGTCTCAATATATAAGACACTATCAAGTTTCGTCAATTTTTTTTTGTTTGATTTCATATTAATTCTTCCTGATTATGGATCAGCAATATTAAAAACCCTCAAATAACTAAAAATAAAGTGTTTTGTGAGTCGAAATTTTTTTGCGCCTTTTAGTCTCAATATATGACACTATCAAGTTTCGTCAATTTTTTTTTGTTTGATTTCATATTAATACTTACTGATTATTGATCAGCAATATTAAAAACCCTCAAATAACTAAAAATAAAGTGTTTTGTGAGTAGTTAAATTTTTTGCGCCTTTTAGTCTCAATATATAAGACACTATCAAGTTTCGTCAATTTTTTTTTGTTTGATTTCATAATAATACTTTCTGATTATTGATCAGCGATATTAAAAACCCTCAAATAACTAAAAATAAAGTGTTTTGTGAGCAGAAAATTTTTTGCGCCTTTTAGACTCAATATTTAAGAAACTATTAAGTTTCGTCATTTTTTTTTGTTTGATTTCATATTAATACTTACTGATTATTGATCAGCGATATTAAAAACCCTCAAATAACTCAAAATAAAGTGTTTTGTGAGTCGAAATTTTTTCGTGCCTTTTAGTCTCAATATATCAGACACTATCAAGTTTCGTCAATTTTTTTTTGTTTGATTTCATATTAATACTTACTGAATATTGATCAGCAATATTAAAAACCCTCAAATAACTAAAAATAAAGTGTTTTGTGAGTCGAAATTTTTTTGCGCCTTTTAGTCTCAATATATGACACTATCAAGTTTCGTCAATTTTTTTTTGTTTGATTTCATAATAATACTTACTGATTATTGATCAGCAATATTAAAAACCCTCAAATAACTAAAAATAAAGTGTTTTGTGAGTTGAAACTTTTTTGCGCCTTTTAGACTCAATATTTAAGAAACTATTATGTTTCGTCAATTTTTTTTTGTTTGATTTCATATTAATACTTACTTATTATTAATCAACGATATAAAAAACCCTCAAATAACTAAAAATAAAGTGTTTTGTGAGTAGTTAAATTTTTGCGCCTTTTAGTCTCAATATATAAGACACTATCAAGTTTCGTCAATTTTTTTTTGTTTGATTTCATAATAATACTTCCAAATTATTGATCAGCGATATTCAAAACCCTCAAATAACTAAAAATAAAGTGTTTTGTGAGTTGAAAATTTTTTGCGCCTTTTAGACTCAATATTTAAGAAACTATTAAATTTCGTCAATTTTTTTTTGTTTGATTTCATATTAATACTTCCAAATTATTGATCAGCGATATTAAAAACCCTCAAATATCTAAAAATAAAGTGTTTTGTGAGTAGAAAATTTTTTGCGCCTTTTAGACTCAATATTTAAGAAACTATTAAGTTTCGTCAATTTTTTTTTGTTTGATTTCATATTAATACTTACTGATTATTTATCAGCGATATTAAAAACCCTCAAATAACTAAAAATAAAGTGTTTTGTGCGTCGAAATTTTTTCGTGCCTTTTAGTCTCAATATATGACACTATCAAGTTTCATCAATTTTTTTTTGTTTGATTTCATATTAATACTTACTGATTATTGATCAGCAATATTAAAAACCCTCAAATAACTAAAAATAAAGTGTTTTGTGAGTAGATAATTTTTTTTCGCCTTTAAGACTCAATATTTAAGAAACTATTAAGTTTCGTCAATTTTTTTTGTTTGATTTCATATTAATACTTACTGATTATTGATCAGCGATATTAAAAACCCTCAAATAACTAAAAATAAAGTGTTTTGTGAGTAGTTAATTTTTTCGCGCCTTTTAGTCTCAATATATCAGACACTATCAAGTTTCGTAAATTTTTTTTTGTTTGATTTCATAATAATACTTCCAAATTATTGATCAGCGATATTAAAAACCCTTAAATAACTAAAAATAAAGTGTTTTGTGGTTAGAAAATTTTTTGCGCCTTTTAGACTCAATATCAAAGACACTATCAAGTTTCGTCAATTTTTTTTTGTTTGATTTCGTATTAATACTTACTGAATATTGATCAGGGATTTTAAAAACCCTCAAATAACTAAAAATAAAGTGTTTTGTGAGTAGAAATTTTTTTGCGCCTTTTAGTCTCAATATATAAGACACTATCAAGTTTCGTCAATTTTTTTTGTTTGATTTCATATTAATACTTACTGATTATGGATCAGCAATATTAAAAACCCTCAAATAACTAAAAATAAAGTGTTTTGTGAGTAGTTAAATTTTTGCGCCTTTTAGTCACAATATATAAGACACTATCAAGTTTCGTCAATTTTTTTTTGTTTGATTTCATAATAATACTTACAAATTATTGATCAGCGATATTAAAAACCCTCAAATAACTAAAAATAAAGTGTTTTGTGAGTAGAAAATTTTTTGCGCCTTTTAGACTCAATATTTAAGAAACTATTAAGTTTCGTCAATTTTTTTTTTGTTTGATTTCATATTAATACTTACTGATTATTGATCAGCGATATTAAAAACCCTCAAATAACTAAAAATAAAGTGTTTTGTGAGTAGTTAAATTTTTGCGCCTTTTAGTCTCAATATATAAGACACTATCAAGTTTCGTCAATTTTTTATTATTTGATTTCGTAATAATACTTACTGAATATTGATCAGCGATATTAAAAACCCTCAAATAACTAAAAATAAAGTGTTTTGTGAGTAGAAATTTTTTTGCGCCTTTTAGTCTCAATATATAAGACACTATCAAGTTTCGTCAATTTTTTTTTGTTTGATTTCATAATAATACTTACAAATTATTGATCAGCGATATTAAAAACCCTCAAATAACTAAAAATAAAGTGTTTTGTGAGTAGAACATTTTTTGCGCCTTTTAGACTCAATATTTAAGAAACTATTAAGTTTCGTCAATTTTTTTTTGTTTGATTTCATATTAATACTTACTGATTATTGATCAGCGATATTAAAAACCCTCAAATAACTAAAAATAAAGTGTTTTGTGAGTAGTTAAATTTTTGCGCCTTTTAGTCTCAATATATAAGACACTATCAAGTTTCGTCAATTTTTTATTATTTGATTTCGTAATAATACTTACTGAATATTGATCAGCGATATTAAAAACCCTCAAATAACTAAAAATAAAGTGTTTTGTGAGTAGAAAATTTTTTGCGCCTTTTAGTCTCAATATATAAGACACTATCAAGTTTCGTCAATTTTTTTTTGTTTGATTTCATATTAATACTTCCTGATTATGGATCAGCAATATTAAAAACCCTCAAATAACTAAAAATAAAGTGTTTTGTGAGTCGAAATTTTTTTGCGCCTTTTAGTCTCAATATATGACACTATCAAGTTTCGTCAATTTTTTTTTGTTTGATTTCATATTAATACTTACTGATTATTGATCAGCAATATTAAAAACCCTCAAATAACTAAAAATAAAGTGTTTTGTGAGTAGTTAAATTTTTTGCGCCTTTTAGTCTCAATATATAAGACACTATCAAGTTTCGTCAATTTTTTTTTGTTTGATTTCATAATAATACTTTCTGATTATTGATCAGCGATATTAAAAACCCTCAAATAACTAAAAATAAAGTGTTTTGTG
Source organism: Odontocerum albicorne (assembly GCA_949825065.1). Lineage (NCBI taxonomy): Eukaryota > Metazoa > Arthropoda > Insecta > Trichoptera > Odontoceridae > Odontocerum > Odontocerum albicorne. The sequence continues at coordinate 43,184,391 of OX463850.1, read as the reverse complement.
AGCAGAAAATTTTTTGCGCCTTTTAGACTCAATATTTAAGAAACTATTAAGTTTCGTCATTTTTTTTTGTTTGATTTCATATTAATACTTACTGATTATTGATCAGCGATATTAAAAACCCTCAAATAACTCAAAATAAAGTGTTTTGTGAGTCGAAATTTTTTCGTGCCTTTTAGTCTCAATATATCAGACACTATCAAGTTTCGTCAATTTTTTTTTGTTTGATTTCATATTAATACTTACTGAATATTGATCAGCAATATTAAAAACCCTCAAATAACTAAAAATAAAGTGTTTTGTGAGTCGAAATTTTTTTGCGCCTTTTAGTCTCAATATATGACACTATCAAGTTTCGTCAATTTTTTTTTGTTTGATTTCATATTAATACTTACTGATTATTGATCAGCAATATTAAAAACCCTCAAATAACTAAAAATAAAGTGTTTTGTGAGTTGAAACTTTTTTGCGCCTTTTAGACTCAATATTTAAGAAACTATTAAGTTTCGTCAATTTTTTTTTGTTTGATTTCATATTAATACTTACTTATTATTAATCAACGATATAAAAAACCCTCAAATAACTAAAAATAAAGTGTTTTGTGAGTAGTTAAATTTTTGCGCCTTTTAGTCTCAATATATAAGACACTATCAAGTTTCGTCAATTTTTTTTTGTTTGATTTCATAATAATACTTCCAAATTATTGATCAGCGATATTCAAAACCCTCAAATAACTAAAAATAAAGTGTTTTGTGAGTTGAAAATTTTTTGCGCCTTTTAGACTCAATATTTAAGAAACTATTAAATTTCGTCAATTTTTTTTTGTTTGATTTCATATTAATACTTCCAAATTATTGATCAGCGATATTAAAAACCCTCAAATAACTAAAAATAAAGTGTTTTGTGAGTAGAAAATTTTTTGCGCCTTTTAGACTCAATATTTAAGAAACTATTAAGTTTCGTCAATTTTTTTTTGTTTGATTTCATATTAATACTTACTGATTATTTATCAGCGATATTAAAAACCCTCAAATAACTAAAAATAAAGTGTTTTGTGCGTCGAAATTTTTTCGTGCCTTTTAGTCTCAATATATGACACTATCAAGTTTCATCAATTTTTTTTTGTTTGATTTCATATTAATACTTACTGATTATTGATCAGCAATATTAAAAACCCTCAAATAACTAAAAATAAAGTGTTTTGTGAGTAGAAACTTTTTTGCGCCTTTAGACTCAATATTTAAGAAACTATTAAGTTTCGTCAATTTTTTTTTGTTTGATTTCATATAAATACTTACTGATTATTGATCAACGATATAAAAAACCCTCAAATAACTAAAAATAAAGTGTTTTGTGAGTCGAAATTTTTTCGCGCCTTTTAGTCTTAATATATCAGACACTATAAGTTACGTCAATTTTTTTTTGTTTGATTTCATAATAATACTTCCAAATTATTGATCAGCGATATTAAAAACCCTCAAATGACTAAAAATGAAGTGTTTTGTGAGTAGAAAATTTTTTGCGCCTTTTAGACTAAACATCAAAGACACTATCAAGTTTCGTCATTTTTTTTTGTTTGATTTCATATTAATACTTACTGATTATGGATCAGCAATATTAAAAACCCTCAAATAACTAAAAATAAAGTGTTTTGTGAGTAGTTAAATTTTTGCGCCTTTTAGTCTCAATATATAAGACACTATCAAGTTTCGTCAATTTTTTTTTGTTTGATTTCATAATAATACTTTCTGATTATTGATCAGCGATATTAAAAACCCTCAAATAACTAAAAATAAAGTGTTTTGTGAGTAGATAATTTTTTTTCGCCTTTAAGACTCAATATTTAAGAAACTATTAAGTTTCGTCAATTTTTTTTGTTTGATTTCATATTAATACTTACTGATTATTGATCAGCGATATTAAAAACCCTCAAATAACTAAAAATAAAGTGTTTTGTGAGTAGTTAATTTTTTCGCGCCTTTTAGTCTCAATATATCAGACACTATCAAGTTTCGTAAATTTTTTTTTGTTTGATTTCATAATAATACTTCCAAATTATTGATCAGCGATATTAAAAACCCTTAAATAACTAAAAATAAAGTGTTTTGTGGTTAGAAAATTTTTTGCGCCTTTTAGACTCAATATCAAAGACACTATCAAGTTTCGTCAATTTTTTTTTGTTTGATTTCGTATTAATACTTACTGAATATTGATCAGCGATTTTAAAAACCCTCAAATAACTAAAAATAAAGTGTTTTGTGAGTAGAAATTTTTTTGCGCCTTTAAGTCTCAATATATAAGACACTATCAAGTTTCGTCAATTTTTTTTGTTTGATTTCATATTAATACTTACTGATTATGGATCAGCAATATTAAAAACCCTCAAATAACTAAAAATAAAGTGTTTTGTGAGTAGTTAAATTTTTGCGCCTTTTAGTCTCAATATATAAGACACTATAAAGTTTCGTCAATTTTTTTTTTGTTTGATTTCATATTAATACTTACTGATTATTGATCAGCAATATTAAAAACCCTCAAATAACTAAAAATAAAGTGTTTTGTGAGTAGAAATTTTTTCGCGCCTTTTAGTCTTAATATATCAGACACTATAAGTTACGTCAATTTTTTTTTGTTTGATTTCATAATAATACTTCCAAATTATTGATCAGCGATATTAAAAACCCTCAAATAACTAAAAATAAAGTGTTTTGTGAGTAGAAAATTTTTTGCGCCTTTTAGACTTAATATCAAAGACAGTATCAAGTTTCGTCAATTTTTTTTTGTTTGATTTCGTATTAATACTTACTAAATATTGATCAGCGATTTTAAAAACCCTCAAATAACTGAAAATAAAGTGTTTTGTGAGTAGAAAATTTTTTGCGCCTTTTAGTCTCAATATATAAGACACTATCAAGTTTCGTCAATTTTTTTTTGTTTGATTTCATATTAATACTTACTGATTATGGATCAGCAATATTAAAAACCCTCAAATAACTAAAAATAAAGTGTTTTGTGAGTAGTTAAATTTTTGCGCCTTTTAATCTCAATATATAAGACACTATAAAGTTTCGTCAATTTTTTTTTTGTTTGATTTCATATTAATACTTACTGATTATTGATAAGCGATATTAAAAATCCTCAAAAACCTCAAAATAAAGTGTTTTGTGAGTTGAAAGTTTTTTGCGCATTTTCGTCTCAATATAAAAAACTATCAAGTTTCGTCAATATTTTTTTGTTTGATTTCGTATTAATACTTACTGAATATTGATCAGCGATATTAAAAACCCTCAAATAACTAAAAATAAAGTGTTTTGTGAGTAGAAAAATTTTTGCGCCTTTAAGTCTCAATATATAAAACACTATCAAGTTTCGTCATTTTTTTTTTGTTTGATTTCATATTAATACTTACTGATTATGGATCAGCAATATTAGAAACCCTCAAATAACTAAAAATAAAGTGTTTTGTGAGTTGTTAATTTTTTGCGCCTTTTAGTCTCAATATATAAGACACTATCAAGTTTCGTCATTTTTTTTTGTTTGATTTCATAATAATACTGCCAAATTATTGATCAGCGATATTAAAAACCCTCAAATAACTAAAAATAAAGTGTTTTGTGAGTAGAAATTTTTTCGCGCCTTTTAGACTCAATATATAAGAAACTATTAAGTTTCGTCAATTTTTTTTTTGTTTGATTTCGTATTAAGACTTACTGAATATTGATCAGCGATATTAAAAACCCTCAAATAACTAAAAATAAAGTGTTTTGTGAGTAGGAAAATTTTTGCGCCTTTTAGTCTCAATATATAAAACACTATCAAGTTTCGTCATTTTTTTTTTGTTTGATTTCATATTAATACTTACTGATTATGGATCAGCAATATTAGAAACCCTCAAATAACTTAAAATAAAGTGTTTTGTGAGTTGTTAATTTTTTGCGAGTTTTAGTCTCAATATATAAGACACTATCAAGTTTCGTCATTTTTTTTTGTTTGATTTCATAATAATTCTGCCAAATTATTGATCAGCGATATTAAAAACCCTCAAATAACTAAAAATACAGTGTTTTGTGAGTAGAAATTTTTTTGCGCCTTTTAGACTCAATATTTAAGAAACTATTAAGTTTCGTAAATTTTTTTTGTTTGATTTCATATTAATACTTACTGATTATGTATCAGCAATATTAAAAACCCTCAAATAACTAAAAATAAAGTGTTTTGTGAGTCGAAATTTTTTCGCGCCTTTTAGTCTCATTATATCAGACACTATCAAATTTCGTCAATTTTTTTTTGTTTGATTTCATAATAATACTTCCAAATTATTGATCAGCGATATTAAAAACCCTTAAATAACTAAAAATAAAGTGTTTTGTGATTAGAATTTTTTTTGTGCCTTTTAGACTCAATATCGAAGACACTATCAAGTTTAGTCAATTTTTTTTTGTTTGATTTCGTATTAATTTTTACTGAATATTGATCAGCGATTTTAAAAACCCTCAAATAACTAAAAATAAAGTGTTTTGTGAGTAGTTAAATTTTTGCGCCTTTTAGTCACAATATATAAGACACTATCAAGTTTCGTCAATTTTTTTTTGTTTGATTTCATAATAATACTTACAAATTATTGATCAGCGATATTAAAAACCCTCAAATAACTAAAAATAAAGTGTTTTGTGAGTAGAAATTTTTTTGCGCCTTTTAGACTCAATATTTAAGAAACTATTAAGTTTCGTCAATTTTTTTTTTGTTTGATTTCATATTAATACTTACTGATTATTGATCAGCGATATTAAAAACCCTCAAATAACTAAAAATAAAGTGTTTTGTGAGTAGTTAAATTTTTGCGCCTTTTAGTGTCAATATATAAGACACTATCAAGTTTCGTCAATTTTTTATTATTTGATTTCGTAATAATACTTACTGAATATTGATCAGCGATATTAAAAACCCTCAAATAACTAAAAATAAAGTGTTTTGTGAGTAGAAAATTTTTTGCGCCTTTTAGTCTCAATATATAAGACACTATCAAGTTTCGTCAATTTTTTTTTGTTTGATTTCATATAAATACTTCCTGATTATGGATCAGCAATATTAAAAACCCTCAAATAACTAAAAATAAAGTGTTTTGTGAGTCGAAATTTTTTTGCGCCTTTTAGTCTCAATATATGACACTATCAAGTTTCGTCAATTTTTTTTTGTTTGATTTCATATTAATACTTACTGATTATTGATCAGCAATATTAAAAACCCTCAAATAACTAAAAATAAAGTGTTTTGTGAGTAGTTAAATTTTTTGCGCCTTTTAGTCTCAATATATAAGACACTATCAAGTTTCGTCAATTTTTTTTTGTTTGATTTCATAATAATACTTTCTGATTATTGATCAGCGATAATCAAAACCCTCAAATAACTAAAAATAAAGTGTTTTGTAAGTAGAAAATTTTTTGCGCCTTTTAGACTCAATATATAAGACCCTATCAAGTTTCGTCAATTTTTTATTGTTTGATTTCGTACTAATACTTACTGAATATTGATCAGCGATATTAAAAACCCTCAAATAACTAAAAATAAAGTGTTTTGTGAGTAGAAAATTTTTTGCGCCTTTTAGTCTCAATATATAAGACACTATCAAGTTTCGTCAATTTTTTTTGTTTGATTTCATATTAATACTTACTGATTATGGATCAGCAATATTAAAAACCCTCAAATAACTAACAATAAAGTGTTTTGTGAGTAGTTAAATTTTTGCGCCTTTTAGTCTCAATATATAAGACACTATCAAGTTTCGTCAATTTCTTTTTTGTTTGATTTCATATTAATACTAACTGATTATTGATCAGCAATATTAAAAACCCTCAAATAACTAAAAATAAAGTGTTTTGTGAGTCGAAAATTTTTTGCGCCTTTTAGACTCAATATCAAAGACACTATCAAGTTTCGTCAATTTTTTTTGTTTGATTTCGTATTAATACTTACTGAATATTGATCAGCGATATTAAAAACCCTCAAATAACTAAAAATAGTGTTTTGTGAGTAGAAAAAGTTTTGCGCCTTTTAGTCTCAATATATAAGACACTATCAAGTTTCGTCAATTTTTTTTTGTTTGATTTCATATTAATACTTACTGATTATGGATCAGCAATATTAAAAACTCTCAAATAACTAAATATAAAGTGTTTTGTGAGTAGTTAAATTTTTGCGCCTTTTAGTCACAATATATAAGACACTATCAAGTTTCGTCAATTTTTTTTTGTTTGATTTCATAATAATACTTACAAATTATTGATCAGCGATATTAAAAACCCTCAAATAACTAAAAATAAAGTGTTTTGTGAGTAGAAAATTTTTTGCGCCTTTTAGACTCAATATTTAAGAAACTATTAAGTTTCGTCAATTTTTTTTTTGTTTGATTTCATATTAATACTTACTGATTATTGATCAGCGATATTAAAAACCCTCAAATAACTAAAAATAAAGTGTTTTGTGAGTAGTTAAATTTTTGCGCCTTTTAGTCTCAATATATAAGACACTATCAAGTTTCGTCAATTTTTTATTATTTGATTTCGTAATAATACTTACTGAATATTGATCAGCGATATTAAAAACCCTCAAATAACTAAAAATAAAGTGTTTTGTGAGTCGAAATTTTTTCGCGCCTTTTAGTCTCAATATATCAGACACTATCAAGTTTCGTCATTTTTTTTTGTTTGATTTCATAATAATACTTCCAAATTATTGATCAGCGATATTAAAAACCCTCAAATAACTAAAAATAAAGTGTTTTGTGAGTAGAAATTTTTTTGCGCCTTTTAGACTCAATATATAAGAAACTATTAAGTTTCGTCAATTTTTTTTTTGTTTGATTTCGTATTAAGACTTACTGAATATTGATCAGCGATATTAAAAACCCTCAAATAACTAAAAATAAAGTGTTTTGTGAGTAGAAAATTTTTTGCGCCTTTTAGTCTCAATATATAAGACACTATCAAGTTTCGTCAATTTTTTTTTGTTTGATTTCATATTAATACTTACTGATTATGGATCAGCAATATTAAAAACCCTCAAATAACTAAAAATAAAGTGTTTTGTGAGTAGTTAAATTTTAGCGCCTTTTAATCTCAATATATAAGACACTATAAAGTTTCGTCAATTTTTTTTTGTTTGATTTCATATTAATACTTACTGATTATTGATCAGCAATATTAAAAACCCTCAAATATTGGGTGTACAAATAAGTCACCGCCGTTTGACAAAAGTTGGCGCCACCAGTAAGTTATGGTTAAAATTGTCAGATGTAAAATGTCATTATCGTAAGGTTGGACATCTGTCAACAACATGACCTTGAAATATTAGTGAATTTTTATCAGTATAACATATTTTTTTGTGTTCGAAAATGTCAAATTTTGAGCCGAATAAGCGTCATTTGCGGGAACTTTTGATTTACTTCTTCAATTTGAAGAAATCTGCAGCTGAGGCGCATCGATTGCTTGTAGAAGCATATGGTGAGGCTGCCTTAAGTGAGAGAAGTTGTCGTGAGTGGTTTCAAAAGTTTAAGAACGGTGAATTTGACATCGAAGACAAAGAACGTAGCGGAAGGCCGAAAGTGTACGAAGACGCGGAATTGGAAGTATTATTGGATCAAGATTCGTGCCAAACGCAAGAAGAACTTGCACTTACATTAGGAGTGACTCAACAAGCAATTTCACATGGGTTGAAATCATTGGGAATGATTCAAAAACAAAGAAATTGGGATTCATATGAACTGACACGGAGAAACTTTGAATGCCAATTTTCCACATGTGAAATGCTGCTTGCCAGGCATAAACGAAAGGGTTTTCTGCACCATATAGTCACTGGTGATGAAAAATGCATCCATTATGATAATCCAAAAAGGAAGAAATCATGGGGATCCCCTGGTCATGCTTCAACATCTACGGCTAAGCCAAATATTAATGGAAAAAAACTCTTGTTGTGTATTTGGTGGGATCAGCTTGGTGTCGTGTATTATGAGTTGCTCAAACCGAATGAAACCATTGCTGGGGCTGTCTACCGAACATAATTGATGAGATTGAGTCGAGCACTCGAGGAAAAGCGCGCCCACTTCTACGCCAGACACGACAAAATTATTCTCCTGCATGATAATGCTAGTCCACATGTTGCGGCACCGGTCAAAACCTATTTGGAAACACTCAATTGAGAAATTTTACCCCACCCGCTGTATTCACCAGACATTGCTCCTTCTGATTACCACTTGTTTTGATCGATGACGCATGGCCTGTCTGAGCAGCACTTCACATCATATGAAGATACCAAAAATTGAGTCGATTCGTGGATAGCCTCAAAAGATGATGATGATGACTGACGCTGTATTCGTATGCTGACAGAAAGATGGGGAAAAGTAGTGGCAAGCGATGGGTACTACTTCGAATAAAACATGAGGTTCCGTTCTTTCACAATAAAAGCCCATTTTTTTATAAAAAACGGCGGAAACTTATTTGTACACCTAATAACTAAAAATAAAGTGTTTTGTGAGTAGAAACTTTTTTGCGCCTTTTAGACTCAATATTTAAGAAACTATCAAGTTTCGTCAATTTTTTTTTGTTTGATTTCATATTAATACTTACTGATTATTGCTCAGCGATATTAAAAACCCTCAAATAACTAAAAATAAAGTGTTTTGTGAGTAGAAAATTTTTTGCGCCTTTTAGACTCAATATTTAAGAAACTATTAAGTTTCGTCAATTTTTTTTTGTTTGATTTCATATTAATACTTACTGATTATTGATCAGCGATATTAAAAACCCTCAAATAACTAACAATAAAGTGTTTTGTGAGTAGTTAAATTTTTGCGCCTTTTAGTCTCAATATATAAGACACTATCAAGTTTCGTCAATTTTTTTTTGTTTGATTTCATATTAATACTTACTGATTATTGATCAGCAATATTAAAAACCCTCAAATAACTAAAAATAAAGTGTTTTGTGAGTAGAAACTTTTTTGCGCCTTTTAGACACAATATTTAAGAAACTATCAAGTTTCGTCAATTTTTTTTTGTTTGATTTCATATTAATACTTTCTGATTATTGATCAGCGATATTAAAAACCCTCAAATAACTAAAAAAAAGTGTTTTGTGAGTCGAAATTTTTTCGCGCCTTTTAGTCTCAATATATAAGACACTATCAAGTTTCGTCAATTTTTTATTGTTTGATTTCGTACTAATACTTACTGAATATTGATCAGCGATATTAAAAACCCTCAAATAACTAAAAATAAAGTGTTTTGTGAGTAGAAAATTTTTTGCGCCTTTTAGTCTCAATATATAAGACACTATCAAGTTTCGTCAATTTTTTTTGTTTGATTTCATATTAATACTTTCTGATTATTAATCAGCGATATTAAAAACCCTCAAATAACTAAAAATAAAGTGTTTTGTGAGTAGAAAATTTTTTGCGCCTTTTAGACTCAATATTTAAGAAACTATTAACTTTCGTCAATTTTTTTTGTTTGATTTCATTTTAATACTTACTGATTATTGATAAGCGTTATTAAAAATCCTCAAAAATCTCAAAATAAAGTGTTTTGTGAGTTGAAAGTTTTTTGCGCATTTTCGTCTCAATATAAAAAACTATCAAGTTTCGTCAATATTTTTTTGTTTGATTTCGTATTAATACTTACTGAATATTGATCAGCGATATAAAAAACCCTCAAATAACTAAAAATGAAGTGTTTTGTGAGTAGAAAAATTTTTGCGCCTTTTAGTCTCAATATATAAAACACTATCAAGTTTCGTCATTTTTTTTTTGTTTGATTTCATATTAATACTTACTGATTATGGATCAGCAATATTAGAAACCCTCAAATAACTAAAAATAAAGTGTTTTGTGAGTTGTTAATTTTTTGCGCCTTTTAGTCTCAATATATAAGACACTATCAAGTTTCGTCATTTTTTTTTTGTTTGATTTCATAATAATACTGCCAAATTATTGATCAGCGATATTAAAAACCCTCAAATAACTAAAAATAAAGTGTTTTGTGAGTCGAAATTTTTTCGCGCCTTTTAGACTCAATATTTAAGAAACTATTAAGTTTCGTCAATTTTTTTTTGTTTGATTTCATATTAATACTTACTGATTATTGATCAGCGATATTAAAAACCCTCAAATAACTAAAAATAAAGTGTTTTGTGAGTCGAAATTTTTTCGCGCCTTTTAGTCTCAATATATCAGACACTATCAAATTTCGTCAATTTTTTTTTGTTTGATTTCATAATAATACTTTCTGATTATTGATCAGCGATATTAAAAACCCTCAAATAACTAAAAATAAAGTTATTTGTGAGTAGTTAAATTTTTGCGCCTTTTAGTCTCAATATATAAGACACTATCAAGTTTCGTCAATTTTTTTTTGTTTGATTTCATAATAATACTTTCTGATTATTGATCAGCGATATTAAAAACCCTCAAATAACTAAAAATAAAGTGTTTTGTAAGTAGAAAATTTTTTGCGCCTTTTAGACTCAATATATAAGACACTATCAAGTTTCGTCAATTTTTTATTGTTTGATTTCGTACTTATACTTACTGAATATTGATCAGCGATATTAAAAACCCTCAAATAACTAAAAATAAAGTGTTTTGTGAGTAGAAAATTTTTTGCGCCTTTTAGTCTCAATATATAAGACACTATCAAGTTTCGTCAATTTTTTTTTGTTTGATTTCATATTAATACTAACTGATTATGGATCAGCAATATTAAAAACCCTCAAATAACTAAAAATAAAGTGTTTTGTGAGTAGTTAAATTTTTGCGCCTTTTAGTCTCAATATATAAGACACTTTCAAGTTTCGTCAATTTTTTTTTTGTTTTATTTCATATTAATACTAACTGATTATTGATCAGCAATATAAAAAACCCTCAAATAACTAAAAATAAAGTGTTTTGTGAGTAGAAACTTTTTTGCGCCTTTTAGACTCAATATTTAAGAAACTATCAAGTTTCGTCAATTTTTTTTTGTTTGATTTCATATTAATACTTTCTGATTATTGATCAGCGATATTAAAAACCCTCAAATAACTAAAAATAAAGTGTTTTGTGAGTCGAAATTTTTTTGCGCCTTTTAGACTCAATATCAAAGACACTATCAAGTTTCGTCAATTTTTTTTGTTTGATTTCGTATTAATACTTACTGAATATTGATCAGCGATATTAAAAACCCTCAAATAACTAAAAATAAAGTGTTTTGTGACTAGAAAAAGTTTTGCGCCTTTTAGTCTCAATATATAAGACACTATCAAGTTTCGTCAATTTTTTTTTGTTTGATTTCATATTAATACTTACTGATTATAGATCAGCAATATTAAAAACCCTCAAATAACTAAAAATAAAGTGTTTTGTGAGTAGTTAAATTTTTGCGCCTTTTAGTCTCAATATATAAGACACTATCAAGTTTCGTCAATTTTTTTTTGTTTGATTTCATAATAATACTTTCTGATTATTGATCAGCGATATTAAAAACCCTCAAATAACTAAAAATAAAGTGATTTGTAAGTAGAAAATTTTTTGCGCCTTTTAGACTCAATATATAAGACACTATCAAGTTTCGTCAATTTTTTATTGTTTGATTTCGTACTAATACTTACTGAATATTGATCAGCGATATTAAAAACCCTCAAATAACTAAAAATAAAGTGTTTTGTGAGTAGAAAATTTTTTGCGCCTTTTAGTCTCAATATATAAGACACTATCAAGTTTCGTCAATTTTTTTTGTTTGATTTCATATTAATACTTACTGATTATGGATCAGCAATATTAAAAACCCTCAAATAACTAACAATAAAGTGTTTTGTGAGTAGCTAAATTTTTGCGCCTTTTAGTCTCAATATATAAGACACTATCAAGTTTCGTCAATTTCTTTTTTGTTTGATTTCATATTAATACTAACTGATTATTGATCAGCAATATTAAAAACCCTCAAATAACTAAAAATAAAGTTTCGTCATTTTTTTTTGTTTGATTTCGTATTAATACTTACTGATTATGGATCAGCAATATTAAAAACCCTCAAATAACTAACAATAAAGTGTTTTGTGAGTAGCTAAATTTTTGCGCCTTTTAGTCTCAATATATAAGACACTATCAAGTTTCGTCAATTTCTTTTTTGTTTGATTTCATATTAATACTAACTGATTATTGATCAGCGATATTAAAAACCCTCAAATAACTAAAAATAAAGTGTTTTGTGAGTAGAAAAAGTTTTGCGCCTTTTAGTCTCAATATATAAGACACTATCAAGTTTCGTCAATTTTTTTTTGTTTGATTTCATATTAATACTTACTGATTATGGATCAGCAATATTAAAAACCCTCAAATAACTAAATATAAAGTGTTTTGTGAGTAGTTAAATTTTTGCGCCTTTTAGTCACAATATATAAGACACTATCAAGTTTCGTCAATTTTTTTTTGTTTGATTTCATAATAATACTTACAAATTATTGATCAGCGATATTAAAAACCCTCAAATAACTAAAAATAAAGTGTTTTGTGAGTAGAAAATTTTTTGCGCCTTTTAGACTCAATATTTAAGAAACTATTAAGTTTCGTCAATTTTTTTTTGTTTGATTTCATATTAATACTTACTGATTATTGATCAGCGATATTAAAAACCCTCAAATAACTAAAAATTAAGTGTTTTGTGAGTAGTTAAATTTTTGCGCCTTTTAGTCTCAATATATAAGACACTATCAAGTTTCGTCAATTTTTTATTATTTGATTTCGTAATAATACTTACTGAATATTGATCAGCGATATTAAAAACCCTCAAATAACTAAAAATTAAGTGTTTTGTGAGTAGAAACTTTTTTGCGCCTTTTAGACTCAATATTTAAGAAACTATCAAGTTTCGTCAATTTTTTTTTGTTTGATTTCATATTAATACTTACTGATTATTGCTCAGCGATATTAAAAACCCTCAAATAACTAAAAATAAAGTGTTTTGTGAGTAGAAAATTTTTTGCGCCTTTTAGACTCAATATTTAAGAAACTATTAAGTTTCGTCAATTTTTTTTTGTTTGATTTCATATTAATACTTACTGATTATTGATCAGCGATATTAAAAACCCTCAAATAACTAACAATAAAGTGTTTTGTGAGTAGTTAAATTTTTGCGCCTTTTAGTCTCAATATATAAGACACTATCAAGTTTCGTCAATTTTTTTTTGTTTGATTTCATATTAATACTTACTGATTATGGATCAGCAATATTAAAAACCCTCAAATAACTAAAAATAAAGTGTTTTGTGAGTAGTTAAATTTTTGCGCCTTTTAATCTCAATATATAAGACACTATAAAGTTTCGTCAATTTTTTTTTGTTTGATTTCATATTAATACTTACTGATTATTGATCAGCAATATTAAAAACCCTCAAATAACTAAAAATAAAGTGTTTTGTGAGTAGAAACTTTTTTGCGCCTTTTAGACTCAATATTTAAGAAACTATCAAGTTTCGTCAATTTTTTTTTGTTTGATTTCATATTAATACTTTCTGATTATTGATCAGCGATATTAAAAACCCTCAAATAACTAAAAAAAAAGTGTTTTGTGAGTCGAAATTTTTTCGCGCCTTTTAGTCTCAATATATCAGACACTTTCAAGTTTCGTCAATTTTTTTTTGGTTTATTTCACAATAATACTTCCTGATTATTGATCAGCGATATTGAAAACCCTCAAATTACTAAAAATAAAGTGTTTTGTGAGTCGAAATTTTTTCGTGCCTTTTAGTCTCAATATATCAGACACTATCAAGTTTCGTCAATTTTTTTTTGTTTGATTTCATAATAATACTTCCAAATTATTGATCAGCGATATTAAAAACCCTCAAATAACTAAAAATAAAGTGTTTTGTAAGTAGAAAATTTTTTGCGCCTTTTAGACTCAATATATAAGACACTATCAAGTTTCGTCAATTTTTTATTGTTTGATTTCGTACTAATACTTACTGAATATTGATCAGCGATATTAAAAACCCTCAAATAACTAAAAATAAAGTGTTTTGTGAGTAGAAAATTTTTTGCGCCTTTTAGTCTCAATATATAAGACACTATCAAGTTTCGTCAATTTTTTTTGTTTGATTTCATATTAATACTTTCTGATTATTGATCAGCGATATTAAAAACCCTCAAATAACTAAAAATAAAGTGTTTTGTGAGTAGAAAATTTTTTGCGCCTTTTAGACTCAATATTTAAGAAACTATTAAGTTTCGTCAATTTTTTTTGTTTGATTTCATATAAATACTTACTGATTATTGATCAGCGATATTAAAAACCCTCAAATAACTAACAATAAAGTGTTTTGTGAGTAGTTAAATTTTTGCGCCTTTTAGTCTCAATATATAAGACACTATCAAGTTTCGTCAATTTTTTTTTGTTTGATTTCATATTAATACTTACTGATTATGGATCAGCAATATTAAAAATCCTCAAATAACTAAAAATAAAGTGTTTTGTGAGTAGTTAAATTTTTGCGCCTTTTAATCTCAATATATAAGACACTATAAAGTTTCGTCAATTTTTTTTTGTTTGATTTCATATTAATACTTACTGATTATTGATCAGCAATATTAAAAACCCTCAAATAACTAAAAATAAAGTGTTTTGTGAGTAGAAACTTTTTTGCGCCTTTTAGACTCAATATTTAAGAAACTATCAAGTTTCGTCAATTTTTTTTTGTTTGATTTCATATTAATACTTTCTGATTATTGATCAGCGATATTAAAAACCCTCAAATAACTAAAAAAAAAGTGTTTTGTGAGTCGAAATTTTTTCGCGCCTTTTAGTCTCAATATATCAGACACTTTCAAGTTTCGTCAATTTTTTTTTGGTTTATTTCACAATAATACTTCCTGATTATTGATCAGCGATATTGAAAACCCTCAAATTACTAAAAATAAAGTGTTTTGTGAGTCGAAATTTTTTCGTGCCTTTTAGTCTCAATATATCAGACACTATCAAGTTTCGTCAATTTTTTTTTGTTTGATTTCATAATAATACTTCCAAATTATTGATCAGCGATATTAAAAACCCTCAAATAACTAAAAATAAAGTGTTTTGTAAGTAGAAAATTTTTTGCGCCTTTTAGACTCAATATATAAGACACTATCAAGTTTCGTCAATTTTTTATTGTTTGATTTCGTACTAATACTTACTGAATATTGATCAGCGATATTAAAAACCCTCAAATAACTAAAAATAAAGTGTTTTGTGAGTAGAAAATTTTTTGCGCCTTTTAGTCTCAATATATAAGACACTATCAAGTTTCGTCAATTTTTTTTGTTTGATTTCATATTAATACTTTCTGATTATTGATCAGCGATATTAAAAACCCTCAAATAACTAAAAATAAAGTGTTTTGTGAGTAGAAAATTTTTTGCGCCTTTTAGACTCAATATTTAAGAAACTATTAACTTTCGTCAATTTTTTTTGTTTGATTTCATTTTAATACTTACTGATTATTGATAAGCGTTATTAAAAATCCTCAAAAACCTCAAAATAAAGTGTTTTGTGAGTTGAAAGTTTTTTGCGCATTTTCGTCTCAATATAAAAAACTATCAAGTTTCGTCAATATTTTTTTGTTTGATTTCGTATTAATACTTACTGAATATTGATCAGCGATATAAAAAACCCTCAAATAACTAAAAATAAAGTGTTTTGTGAGTAGAAAAATTTTTGCGCCTTTTAGTCTCAATATATAAAACACTATCAAGTTTCGTCATTTTTTTTTTTGTTTGATTTCATATTAATACTTACTGATTATGGATCAGCAATATAAGAAACCCTCAAATAACTAAAAATAAAGTGTTTTGTGAGTTGTTAATTTTTTGCGCCTTTTAGTCTCAATATATAAGACACTATCAAGTTTCGTCATTTTTTTTGTTTGATTTCATAATAATACTGCCAAATTATTGATCAGCGATATTAAAAACCCTCAAATAACTAAAAATAAAGTGTTTTGTGAGTCGAAATTTTTTCGCGCCTTTTAGACTCAATATTTAAGAAACTATTAAGTTTCGTCAATTTTTTTTTGTTTGATTTCATATTAATACTTACTGATTATTGATCAGCGATATTAAAAACCCTCAAATAACTAAAAATAAAGTGTTTTGTGAGTCGAAATTTTTTCGCGCCTTTTAGTCTCAATATATCAGACACTATCAAGTTTCGTCAATTTTTTTTTGTTTGATTTCATAATAATACTTCCAAATTATTGATCAGCGATATTAAAAACCCTTAAATAACTAAAAATAAAGTGTTTTGTGGTTAGAAATTTTTTTGCGCCTTTTAGACTCAATATCAAAGACACTATCAAGTTTCGTCAATTTTTTTTTGTTTGATTTCGTATTAAAACTTACTGAATATTGATCAGCGATTTTAAAAACCCTCAAATAACTAAAAATAAAGTGTTTTGTGAGTAGAAAATTTTTTGCGCCTTTTAGTCTCAATATATAAGACACTATCAAGTTTCGTCAATTTTTTTTGTTTGATTTCATATTAATACTTACTGATTATGGATCAGCAATATTAAAAACCCTCAAATAACTAAAAATAAAGTGTTTTGTGAGTAGTTAAATTTTTGCGCCTTTGAGTCTCAATATATAAGACACTATCAAGTTTCGTCAATTTTTTTTTGTTTGATTTCATAATAATACTTTCTGATTATTGATCAGCAATATTTAAAACCCTCAAATAACTAAAAATAAAGTGTTTTGTGAGTCGAAATTTTTTTGCGCCTTTTAGTCTCAATATATGACACTATCAAGTTTCGTCAATTTTTTTTTGTTTGATTTCATATTAATACTTACTGATTATTGATCAGCAATATTAAAACCCTCAAATAACTAAAAATAAAGTGTTTTGTGAGTAGTTAAATTTTTGCGCCTTTTAGTCTCAATATATAAGACACTATCAAGTTTCGTCAATTTTTTTTTGTTTGATTTCATAATAATACTTTCTGATTATTGATCAGCGATATTAAAAACCCTCAAATACCTAAAAATAAAGTGTTTTGTAAGTAGAAAATTTTTTGCGCCTTTTAGACTCAATATATAAGACACTATCAAGTTTCGTCAATTTTTTTTGTTTGATTTCATATTAATACTTACTGATTATTGATCAGCGATATTAAAAACCCTCAAATAACTAAAAATAAAGTGTTTTGTGAGTAGAAAATTTTTTGCGCCTTTTAGACTCAATATTTAAGAAACTATTAAGTTTCGTCAATTTTTTTTTGTTTGATTTCATATTAATACTTACTGATTATTGATCAGCGATATTAAAAACCCTCAAATAACTCACAATAAAGTGTTTTGTGAGTAGTTAAATTTTTGCGCCTTTTAGTCTCAATATATAAGACACTATCAAGTTTCGTCAATTTCTTTTTTGTTTGATTTCATATTAATACTAACTGATTATTGATCAGCAATATAAAAAACCCTCAAATAACTAAAAATAAAGTGTTTTGTGAGTAGAAACTTTTTTGCGCCTTTTAGACTCAATATTTAAAAAACTATCAAGTTTCGTCAATTTTTTTTTGTTTGATTTCATATTAATACTTTCTGATTATTGATCAGCGATATTAAAAACCCTCAAATAACTAAAAATAAAGTGTTTTGTGAGTCGAAATTTTTTTGCGCCTTTTAGACTCAATATCAAAGACACTATCAAGTTTCGTCAAATTTTTTGTTTGATTTCGTATTAATACTTACTGAATATTGATCAGCGATATTAAAAACCCTCAAATAACTAAAAATAAAGTGTTTTGTGAGTAGAAAAAGTTTTGCGCCTTTTAGTCTCAATATATAAGACACTATCAAGTTTCGTCAATTTTTTTTTGTTTGATTTCATATTAATACTTACTGATTATAGATCAGCAATATTAAAAACCCTCAAATAACTAAAAATAAAGTGTTTTGTGAGTAGTTAAATTTTTGCGCCTTTTAGTCTCAATATATAAGACACTATCAAGTTTCGTAAATTTTTTTTGTTTGATTTCATATTAATACTTACTGATTATTGATCAGCGATATTAAAAACCCTCAAATAACTAAAAATAAAGTGTTTTGTGAGTAGAAAATTTTTTGCGCCTTTTAGACTCAATATTTAAGAAACTATTAAGTTTCGTCAATTTTTTTTTGTTTGATTTCATATTAATACTTACTGATTATTGATCAGCGATATTAAAAACCCTCAAATAACTCACAATAAAGTGTTTTGTGAGTAGTTAAATTTTTGCGCCTTTTAGTCTCAATATATAAGACACTATCAAGTTTCGTCAATTTTTTTTTGTTTGATTTCATATTAATACTTACTGATTATGGATCAGCAATATTAAAAACCCTCAAATAACTAAAAATAAAGTGTTTTGTGAGTAGAAACTTTTTTGCGCCTTTTAGACTCAATATTTAAGAAACTATCAAGTTTCGTCAATTTTTTTTTGTTTGATTTCATATTAATACTTTCTGATTATTGATCAGCGATATTAAAAACCCTCAAATAACTAAAAAAAAAGTGTTTTGTGAGTCGAAATTTTTTCACGCCTTTTAGTCTCAATATATCAGACACTTTCAAGTTTCGTCAATTTTTTTTTGGTTTATTTCACAATAATACTTCCTGATTATTGATCAGCGATATTGAAAACCCTCAATTAACTAAAAATAAAGTGTTTTGTGAGTCGAAATTTTTTCGTGCCTTTTAGTCTCAATATATCAGACACTATCAAGTTTCGTCAATTTTTTATTGTTTGATTTCGTACTAATATGTACTGAATATTGATCAGCGATATTAAAAACCCTCAAATAACTAAAAATAAAGTGTTTTGTGAGTAGAAAATTTTTTGCGCCTTTTAGTCTCAATATATAAGACACTATCAAGTTTCGTCAATTTTTTTTGTTTGATTTCATATGAATACTTTCTGATTATTGATCAGCGATATTAAAAACCCTCAAATAACTAAAAATAAAGTGTTTTGTGAGTAGAAAATTTTTTGCGCCTTTTAGACTCAATATTTAAGAAACTATTAACTTTCGTCAATTTTTTTTGTTTGATTTCATTTTAATACTTACTGATTATTGATAAGCGTTATTAAAAATCCTCAAAAACCTCAAAATAAAGTGTTTTGTGAGTTGAAAGTTTTTTGTGCATTTTCGTCTCAATATAAAAAACTATCAAGTTTCGTCAATATTTTTTTGTTTGATTTCGTATTAATACTTACTGAATATTGATCAGCGATATAAAAAACCCTCAAATAACTAAAAATAAAGTGTTTTGTGAGTAGAAAAATTTTTGCGCCTTTTAGTCTCAATATATAAGACACTATCAAGTTTCGTCAATTTTTTTTTGTTTGATTTCATATTAATACTTACTGATTATGGATCAGCAATATTAAAAACCCTCAAATAACTAAAAATAAAGTGTTTTGTGAGTAGTTAAATTTTTGCGCCTTTTAGTCTCAATATATAAGACACTATCAAGTTTCGTCAATTTCTTTTGTGTTTGATTTCATATTAATACTAACTGATTATTGATCAGCAATATTAAAAACCCTCAAATAATTAAAAATAAAGTGTTTTGTGAGTAGAAACTTTTTTGCGCCTTTTAGACTCAATATTTAAGAAACTATCAAGTTTCGTCAATTTTTTTTTGTTTGATTTCATATTAATACTTTCTGATTATTGATCAGCGATATTAAAAACCCTCAAATAACTAAAAATAAAGTGTTTTGTGAGTCGAAAATTTTTTGCGCCTTTTAGACTCAATATCAAAGACACTATCAAGTTTCGTCAATTTTTTTTGTTTGATTTCGTATTAATACTTACTGAATATTGATCAGCGATATTAAAAACCCTCAAATAACTAAAAATAAAGTGTTTTGTGAGTAGTTAAATTTTTGCGCCTTTTAGTCTTAATATATAAGACACTATCAAGTTTCGTCAATTTTTTTTTGTTTGATTTCATATTAATACTTACTGATTATTGATCAGCAATATTAAAAACCCTCAAATAACTAAAAATAAAGTGTTTTGTGAGTAGAAACTTTTTTGCGCCTTTTAGACTCAATATATAAGACGCTATCAAGTTTCGTCATTTTTTTATTGTTTGATTTCGTACTAATACTTACTGAATATTGATCAGCGATATTAAAAACCCTCAAATAACTAAAAATAAAGTGTTTTGTGAGTAGAAAATTTTTTGCGCCTTTTAGTCTCAATATATAAGACACTATCAAGTTTCGTCAATTTTTTTTTGTTTGATTTCATATTAATACTTACTGATTATGGATCAGCAATATTTAAAACCCTCAAATAACTAAAAATAAAGTGTTTTGTGAGTCGAAATTTTTTTGCGCCTTTTAGTCTCAATATATGACACTATCAAGTTTCGTCAATTTTTTTTTGTTTGATTTCATATTAATACTTACTGATTATTGATCAGCAATATTAAAACCCTCAAATAACTAAAAATAAAGTGTTTTGTGAGTAGTTAAATTTTTGCGCCTTTTAGTCTCAATATATAAGACACTATCAAGTTTCGTCAATTTTTTTTTGTTTGATTTCATAATAATACTTTCTGATTATTGATCAGCGATATTTAAAACCCTCAAATAACTAAAAATAAAGTGTTTTGTAAGTAGAAAATTTTTTGCGCCTTTTAGACTCAATATATAAGACACTATCAAGTTTCGTCAATTTTTTATTGTTTGATTTCGTACTAATACTTACTGATTATTGATCAGCGATATTAAAAACCCTCAAATAACTAAAAATAAAGTGTTTTGTGAGTAGAAAATTTTTTGCGCCTTTTAGTCTCAATATATAAGACACTATCAAGTTTCGTCAATTTTTTTTTGTTTGATTTCATATTAATACTTACTGATTATGGATCAGCAATATTAAAAACCCTCAAATAACTAAAAATAAAGTGTTTTGTGAGTAGTTAAATTTTTGCGCCTTTTAGTCTCAATATATAAGACACTATCAAGTTTCGTCAATTTCTTTTTTGTTTGATTTCATATAAATACTAACTGATTATTGATCAGCAATATAAAAAACCTTCAAATAACTAAAAATAAAGTGTTTTGTGAGTAGAAACTTTTTTGCGCCTTTTAGACTCAATATTTAAGAAACTATCAAGTTTCGTCAATTTTTTTTTGTTTGATTTCATATTTATACTTTCTGATTTTTGATCAGCGATATTAAAAACCCTCAAATAACTAAAAATAAAGTGTTTTGTGAGTCGAAATTTTTTTGCGCCTTTTAGACTCAATATCAAAGACACTATCAAGTTTCGTCAATTTTTTTTGTTTGATTTCGTATTAATACTTACTGAATATTGATCAGCGATATTAAAAACCCTCAAATAACTAAAAATAAAGTGTTTTGTGAGTAGAAAATTTTTTGCGCCTTTTAGTCTCAATATATAAGACACTATCAAGTTTCGTCAATTTTTTTTTGTTTGATTTCATATTAATACTTACTGATTATGGATCAGCAATATTAAAAACCCTCAAATAACTTAAAATAAAGTGTTTTGTGAGTAGTTAAATTTTTGCGCCTTTTAGTCACAATATATAAGACACTATCAAGTTTCGTCAATTTTTTTTTGTTTGATTTCATAATAATACTTACAAATTATTGATCAGCGATATTAAAAACCCTCAAATAACTAAAAATAAAGTGTTTTGTGAGTAGAATTTTTTTTGCGCCTTTTAGACTCAATATTTAAGAAACTATTAAGTTACGTCAATTTTTTTTTTGTTTGATTTCATATTAATACTTACTGATTATTGATCAGCGATATTAAAAACCCTCAAATAACTAAAAATAAAGTGTTTTGTGAGTAGTTAAATTTTTGCGCCTTTTAGTGTCAATATATAAGACACTATCAAGTTTCGTCAATTTTTTATTATTTGATTTCGTAATAATACTTACTGAATATTGATCAGCGATATTAAAAACCCTCAAATAACTAAAAATAAAGTGTTTTGTGAGTAGAAAATTTTTTGCGCCTTTTAGTCTCAATATATAAGACACTATCAAGTTTCGTCAATTTTTTTTTGTTTGATTTCATATTAATACTTCCTGATTATGGATCAGCAATATTAAAAACCCTCAAATAACTAAAAATAAAGTGTTTTGTGAGTCGAAATTTTTTTGCGCCTTTTAGTCTCAATATATGACACTATCAAGTTTCGTCAATTTTTTTTTGTTTGATTTCATATAAATACTTACTGATTATTGATCAGCAATATTAAAAACCCTCAAATAACTAAAAATAAAGTGTTTTGTGAGTAGTTAAATTTTTTGCGCCTTTTAGTCTCAATATATAAGACACTATCAAGTTTCGTCAATTTTTTTTTGTTTGATTTCATAATAATACTTTCTGATTATTGATCAGCGATATTAAAAACCCTCAAATAACTAAAAATAAAGTGTTTTGTAAGTAGAAAATTTTTTGCGCCTTTTAGACTCAATATATAAGACACTATCAAGTTTCGTCAATTTTTTATTGTTTGATTTCGTACTAATACTTACTGAATATTGATCAGCGATATTGAAAACCCTCAAATAACTAAAAATAAAGTGTTTTGTGAGTAGAAAATTTTTTGCGCCTTTTAGTCTCAATATATAAGACACTATCAAGTTTCGTCAATTTTTTTTGTTTGATTTCATATTAATACTTACTGATTATGGATCAGCAATATTAAAAACCCTCAAATAACTAACAATAAAGTGTTTTGTGAGTAGTTAAATTTTTGCGCCTTTTAGTCTCAATATATAAGACACTATCAAGTTTCGTCAATTTCTTTTTTGTTTGATTTCATATTAATACTAACTGATTATTGATCAGCAATATTAAAAACCCTCAAATAACTAAAAATAAAGTGTTTTGTGAGTCGAAAATTTTTTGCGCCTTTTAGACTCAATATCAAAGACACTATCAAGTTTCGTCAATTTTTTTTGTTTGATTTCGTGTTAATACTTACTGAATATTGATCAGCGATATTAAAAACCCTCAAATAACTAAAAATAGTGTTTTGTGAGTAGAAAAAGTTTTGCGCCTTTTAGTCTCAATATATAAGACACTATCAAGTTTCGTCAATTTTTTTTTGTTTGATTTCATATTAATACTTATTGATTATGGATCAGCAATATTAAAAACCCTCAAATAACTAAATATAAAGTGTTTTGTGAGTAGTTAAATTTTTGCGCCTTTTAGTCACAATATATAAGACACTATCAAGTTTCGTCAATTTTTTTTTGTTTGATTTCATAATAATACTTACAAATTATTGATCAGCGATATTAAAAACCCTCAAATAACTAAAAATAAAGTGTTTTGTGAGTAGAAAATTTTTTGCGCCTTTTAGACTCAATATTTAAGAAACTATTAAGTTTCGTCAATTTTTTTTTTGTTTGATTTCATATTAATACTTACTGATTATTGATCAGCGATATTAAAAACCCTCAAATAACTAAAAATAAAGTGTTTTGTGAGTAGTTAAATTTTTGCGCCTTTTAGTCTCAATATATAAGACACTATCAAGTTTCGTCAATTTTTTATTATTTGATTTCGTAATAATACTTACTGAATATTGATCAGCGATATTAAAAACCCTCAAATAACTAAAAATAAAGTGTTTTGTGAGTCGAAATTTTTTCGCGCCTTTTAGTCTCAATATATCAGACACTATCAAGTTTCGTCATTTTTTTTTGTTTGATTTCATAATAATACTTCCAAATTATTGATCAGCGATATTAAAAACCCTCAAATAACTAAAAATAAAGTGTTTTGTGAGTAGAAATTTTTTTGCGCCTTTTAGACTCAATATATAAGAAACTATTAAGTTTCGTCAATTTTTTTTTTGTTTGATTTCGTATTAAGACTTACTGAATATTGATCAGCGATATTAAAAACCCTCAAATAACTAAAAATAAAGTGTTTTGTGAGTAGAAAATTTTTTGCGCCTTTTAGTCTCAATATATAAGACACTATCAAGTTTCGTCAATTTTTTTTTGTTTGATTTCATATTAATACTTACTGATTATGGATCAGCAATATTAAAAACCCTCAAATAACTAAAAATAAAGTGTTTTGTGAGTAGTTAAATTTTTGCGCCTTTTAATCTCAATATATAAGACACTATAAAGTTTCGTCAATTTTTTTTTGTTTGATTTCATATTAATACTGACTGATTATTGATCAGCAATATTAAAAACCCTCAAATAACTAAAAATAAAGTGTTTTGTGAGTAGAAACTTTTTTGCGCCTTTTAGACTCAATATTTAAGAAACTATCAAGTTTCGTCAATTTTTTTTTGTTTGATTTCATATTAATACTTACTGATTATTGCTCAGCGATATTAAAAACCCTCAAATAACTAAAAATAAAGTGTTTTGTGAGTAGAAAATTTTTTGCGCCTTTTAGACTCAATATTTAAGAAACTATTAAGTTTCGTCAATTTTTTTTTGTTTGATTTCATATTAATACTTACTGATTATTGATCAGCGATATTAAAAACCCTCAAATAACTAACAATAAAGTGTTTTGTGAGTAGTTAAATTTTTGCGCCTTTTAGTCTCAATATATAAGACACTATCAAGTTTCGTCAATTTTTTTTTGTTTGATTTCATATTAATACTTACTGATTATGGATCAGCTATATTAAAAACCCTCAAATAACTAAAAATAAAGTGTTTTGTGAGTAGTTAAATTTTTGCGCCTTTTAATCTCAATATATAAGACACTATAAAGTTTCGTCAATTTTTTTTTGTTTGATTTCATATTAATACTTACTGATTATTGATCAGCAATATTAAAAACCCTCAAATAACTAAAAATAAAGTGTTTTGTGAGTAGAAACTTTTTTGCGCCTTTTAGACTCAATATTTAAGAAACTATCAAGTTTCGTCAATTTTTTTTTGTTTGATTTCATATTAATACTTTCTGATTATTGATCAGCGATATTAAAAACCCTCAAATAACTAAAAAAAAAGTGTTTTGTGAGTCGAAATTTTTTCGCGCCTTTTAGTCTCAATATATCAGACACTTTCAAGTTTCGTTTTTTTTTTTTGGTTTATTTCACAATAATACTGTCTGATTATTGATCAGCGATATTGAAAACCCTCAAATTACTAAAAATAAAGTGTTTTGTGAGTCGAAATTTTTTCGTGCCTTTTAGTCTCAATATATCAGACACTATCAAGTTTCGTCAATTTTTTATTGTTTGATTTCGTACTAATACTTACTGAATATTGATCAGCGATATTAAAAACCCTCAAATAACTAAAAATAAAGTGTTTTGTGAGTAGAAAATTTTTTGCGCCTTTTAGTCTCAATATATAAGACACTATCAAGTTTCGTCAATTTTTTTTGTTTGATTTCATATTAATACTTTCTGATTATTGATCAGCGATATTAAAAACCCTCAAATAACTAAAAATAAAGTTATTTGTGAGTAGTTAAATTTTTGCGCCTTTTAGTCTCAATATATAAGACACTATCAAGTTTCGTCAATTTTTTTTTGTTTGATTTCATAATAATACTTTCTGATTATTGATCAGCGATATTAAAAACCCTCAAATAACTAAAAATAAAGTTATTTGTGAGTAGTTAAATTTTTGCGCCTTTTAGTCTCAATATATAAGACACTATCAAGTTTCGTCAATTTTTTTTTGTTTGATTTCATAATAATACTTTCTGATTATTGATCAGCGATATTAAAAACCCTCAAATAACTAAAAATAAAGTGTTTTGTAAGTAGAAAATTTTTTGCGCCTTTTAGTCTCAATATATAAGACACTATCAAGTTTCGTCAATTTTTTATTGTTTGATTTCGTACTAGTACTTACTGAATATTGATCAGCGATATTAAAAACCCTCAAATAACTAAAAATAAAGTGTTTTGTGAGTAGAAAATTTTTTGCGCCTTTTAGTCTCAATATATAAGACACTATCAAGTTTCGTCAATTTTTTTTTGTTTGATTTCATATTAATACTTACTGATTATGGATCAGCAATATTAAAAACCCTCAAATAACTAAAAATAAAGTGTTTTGTGAGTAGTTAAATTTTTGCGCCTTTTAGTCTCAATAAATAAGACACTATCAAGTTTCGTCAATTTCTTTTTTGTTTGATTTCATATTAATACTAACTGATTATTGATCAGCAATATAAAAAACCCTCAAATAACTAAAAATAAAGTGTTTTGTGAGTAGAAACTTTTTTGCGCCTTTTAGACTCAATATTTAAGAAACTATCAAGTTTCGTCAATTTTTTTTTGTTTGATTTCATATTAATACTTTCTGATTATTGATCAGCGATATTAAAAACCCTCAAATAACTAAAAATAAAGTGTTTTGTGAGTCGAAATTTTTTTGCGCCTTTTAGACTCAATATCAAAGACACTATCAAGTTTCGTCAATTTTTTTTGTTTGATTTCGTATTAATACTTACTGAATATTGATCAGCGATATTAAAAACCCTCAAATAACTAAAAATAAAGTGTTTTGTGAGTAGAAAAAGTTTTGCGCCTTTTAGTCTCAATATATAAGACACTATCAAGTTTCGTCAATTTTTTTTGTTTGATTTCATATTAATACTTACTGATTATAGATCAGCAATATTAAAAACCCTCAAATAACTAAAAATAAAGTGTTTTGTGAGTAGTTAAATTTTTGCGCCTTTTAGTCTCAATATATAAGACACTATCAAGTTTCGTCAATTTTTTTTTGTTTGATTTCATAATAATACTTTCTGATTATTGATCAGCGATATTAAAAACCCTCAAATAACTAAAAATAAAGTGATTTGTAAGTAGAAAATTTTTTGCGCCTTTTAGACTCAATATATAAGACACTATCAAGTTTCGTCAATTTTTTATTGTTTGATTTCGTACTAATACTTACTGAATATTGATCAGCGATATTAAAAACCCTCAAATAACTAAAAATAAAGTGTTTTGTGAGTAGAAAATTTTTTGCGCCTTTTAGTCTCAATATATAAGACACTATCAAGTTTCGTCAATTTTTTTTGTTTGATTTCATATTAATACTTACTGATTATGGATCAGCAATATTTTAAACCCTCAAATAACTAAAAATAAAGTGTTTTGTGAGTCGAAATTTTTTTGCGCCTTTTAGTCTCAATATATGACACTATCAAGTTTCGTCAATTTTTTTTTGTTTGATTTCATATTAATACTTACTGAATATTGATCAGCAATATTAAAAACCCTCAAATAACTAAAAATAAAGTGTTTTGTGAGTAGTTAAATTTTTTGCGCCTTTTAGTCTCAATATATAAGACACTATCAAGTTTCGTCAATTTTTTTTTTGTTTGATTTCATAATAATACTTTCTAATTATTGATCAGCGATATTAAAAACCCTCAAATAACTAAAAATAAAGTGTTTTGTAAGTAGAAAATTTTTTGCGCCTTTTAGACTCAATATATAAGACACTATCAAGTTTCGTCAATTTTTTATTGTTTGATTTCGTACTAATACTTACTGAATATTGATCAGCGATATTAAAAACCCTCAAATAACTAAAAATAAAGTGTTTTGTGAGTAGAAAATTTTTTGCGCCTTTTAGTCTCAATATATAAGACACTATCAAGTTTCGTCAATTTTTTTTGTTTGATTTCATATTAATACTTACTGATTATGGATCAGCAATATTAAAAACCCGCAAATAACTAACAATAAAGTGTTTTGTGAGTAGCTAAATTTTTGCGCCTTTTAGTCTCAATATATAAGACACTATCAAGTTTCGTCATTTTTTTTTTGTTTGATTTCATAATAATACTGCCAAATTATTGATCAGCGATATTAAAAACCCTCAAATAACTAAAAATAAAGTGTTTTGTGAGTCGAAATTTTTTCGCGCCTTTTAGACTCAATATTTAAGAAACTATTAAGTTTCGTCAATTTTTTTTTGTTTGATTTCATATTAATACTTACTGATTATTGATCAGCGATATTAAAAACCCTCAAATAACTAAAAATAAAGTGTTTTGTGAGCCGAAATTTTTTCGCGCCTTTTAGTCTCAATATATCAGACACTATCAAATTTCGTCAATTTTTTTTTGTTTGATTTCATAATAATACTTTCTGATTATTGATCAGCGATATTAAAAACCCTCAAATAACTAAAAATAAAGTTATTTGTGAGTAGTTAAATTTTTGCGCCTTTTAGTCTCAATATATAAGACACTATCAAGTTTCGTCAATTTTTTTTTGTTTGATTTCATAATAATACTTTCTGATTATTAATCAGCGATATTAAAAACCCTCAAATAACTAAAAATAAAGTTATTTGTGAGTAGTTAAATTTTTGCGCCTTTTAGTCTCAATATATAAGACACTATCAAGTTTCGTCAATTTTTTTTTGTTTGATTTCATAATAATACTTTCTGATTATTGATCAGCGATATTAAAAACCCTCAAATAACTAAAAATAAAGTGTTTTGTAAGTAGAAAATTTTTTGCGCCTTTTAGACTCAATATATAAGACACTATCAAGTTTCGTCAATTTTTTATTGTTTGATTTCGTACTAATACTTACTGAATATTGATCAGCGATATTAAAAACCCTCAAATAACTAAAAATAAAGTGTTTTGTGAGTAGAAAATTTTTTGCGCCTTTTAGTCTCAATATATAAGACACTATCAAGTTTCGTCAATTTTTTTTTGTTTGATTTCATATTAATACTTACTGATTATGGATCAGCAATATTAAAAACCCTCAAATAACTAAAAATAAAGTGTTTTGTGAGTCGAAAATTTTTTGCGCCTTTTAGACTCAATATCAAAAACACTATCAAGTTTCGTCAATTTTTTTTGTTTGATTTGGTATTAATACTTACTGAATATTGATCAGCGATATTAAAAACCCTCAAATAACTAAAAATAAAGTGTTTTGTGAGTAGAAAAAGTTTTGCGCCTTTTAGTCTCAATATATAAGACACTATCAAGTTTCGTCAATTTTTTTTTGTTTGATTTCATATTAATACTTACTGATTATGGATCAGCAATATTAAAAACCCTCAAATAACTAAATATAAAGTGTTTTGTGAGTAGTTAAATTTTTGTGCCTTTTAGTCACAATATATAAGACACTATCAAGTTTCGTCAATTTTTTTTTGTTTGATTTCATAATAATACTTACAAATTATTGATCAGCGATTTTAAAAACCCTCAAATAACTAAAAATAAAGTGTTTTGTGAGTAGAAAATTTTTTGCGCCTTTTAGACTCAATATTTAAGAAACTATTAAGTTTCGTCAATTTTTTTTTTGTTTGATTTCATATTAATACTTACTGATTATTGATCAGCGATATTAAAAACCCTCAAATAACTAAAAATAAAGTGTTTTGTGAGTAGTTAAATTTTTGCGCCTTTTAGTCTCAATATATAAGACACTATCAAGTTTCGTCAATTTTTTATTATTTGATTTCGTAATAATACTTACTGAATATTGATCAGCGATATTAAAAACCCTCAAATAACTAAAAATAAAGTGTTTTGTGAGTAGAAACTTTTTTGCGCCTTTTAGACTCAATATTTAAGAAACTATCAAGTTTCGTCAATTTTTTTTTGTTTGATTTCATATTTATACTTACTGATTATTGCTCAGCGATATTAAAAACCCTCAAATAACTAAAAATAAAGTGTTTTGTGAGTAGAAAATTTTTTGCGCCTTTTAGACTCAATATTTAAGAAACTATTAAGTTTCGTCAATTTTTTTTTGTTTGATTTCATAATAATACTTCCAAATTATTGATCAGCGATATTAAAAACCCTCAAATAACTAAAAATAAAGTGTTTTGTGATTCTAAATTTTTTCGCGCCTTTTAGTCTCAATATATCAGACACTATCAAGTTTCGTCAATTTTTTTTTGTTTGATTTCATAATAATACTTCCAAATTATTGATCAGCGATATTAAAAACCCTTAAATAACTAAAAATAAAGTGTTTTGTGGTTAGAAAATTTTTTGCGCCTTTTAGACTCAATATCAAAGACACTTTCAAGTTTCGTCAATTTTTTTTTGTTTGATTTCGTATTAATACTTACTGAATATTGATCAGCGATTTTAAAAACCCTCAAATAACTAAAAATAAAGTGTTTTGTGAGTAGAAAATTTTTTGCGCCTTTTAGTCTCAATATATAAGACACTATCAAGTTTCGTCAATTTTTTTTGTTTGATTTCATATTAATACTTACTGATTATGGATCAGCAATATTAAAAACCCTCAAATAACTAAAAATAAAGTGTTTTGTGAGTAGTTAAATTTTTGCGCCTTTTAGTCTCAATATATAAGACACTATAAAGTTTCGTCAATTTTTTTTTTGTTTGATTTCATATTAATACTTACTGATTATTGATCAGCAATATTAAAAACCCTCAAATAACTAAAAATAAAGTGTTTTGTGAGTAGAAACTTTTTTGCGCCTTTAGACTCAATATTTAAGAAACTATTAAGTTTCGTCAATTTTTTTTTGTTTGATTTCATATAAATACTTACTGATTATTGATCAGCGATATAAAAAACCCTCAAATAACTAAAAATAAAGTGTTTTGTGAGTCGAAATTTTTTCGCGCCTTTTAGTCTTAATATATCAGACACTATAAGTTACGTCAATTTTTTTTTGTTTGATTTCATAATAATACTTCCAAATTATTAAAAACCCTCAAATGACTAAAAATGAAGTGTTTTGTGAGTAGAAAATTTTTTGCGCCTTTTAGACTAAACATCAAAGACACTATCAAGTTTCGTCAATTTTTTTTTGTTTGATTTCATATTAATACTTACTGATTATGGATCAGCAATATTAAAAACCCTCAAATAACTAAAAATAAAGTGTTTTGTGAGTAGAAAATTTTTTGCGCCTTTAAGACTCAATATTTAAGAAACTATTAAGTTTCGTCAATTTTTTTTGTTTGATTTCATATTAATACTTACTGATTATTGATCAGCGATATTAAAAACCCTCAAATAACTAAAAATAAAGTGTTTTGTGAGTAGAAAATTTTTTGCGCCTATAAGACTCAATATTTAAGAAACTATTAAGTTTCGTCAATTTTTTTTGTTTGATTTCATATTAATACTTACTGATTATTGATCAGCGATATTAAAAAGTAAGTTTAAGTACTTGAGCAGCATCATCACTGAGAATCTGGACCCCGATATAGAAATTAAATGTAGAATAGAAGCAGCTCGTGCAGCTTTTAATAAAATGAAAAATCTTCTCTGCAACGATAATATAAATTTGAAGCTCAGACAAAGAATGATCAAGTGTTATGTGTGGTCAGTTTTGCTTTATAGTGTCGAGGCATGGACCATCAAAGTTAATATCATTAACCGCTTGGAGGCTTTTGAAATGTGGATCCACCGAAGGATGCTAAGAATATCCTGGACTGACATGATTAGCAACGTTGAAGTATTGCGTAGAGCAAATACACAGAGAGAATTGTTCACAACAATCAAGCTCCGTAAGACTTCATATTTTGGCCACATAATGAGAGGTGAAAAGTATGCAATCCTACAACTTGTCATAAAGGGGAAGATTGAGGGTCGTAGAGGAGTTGGAAGAAGGCAGCACTCCTGGCTTCGGAACATTAGAGAATGGACCGGGATGAGAGGTGTGGAGGAGCTGTTCCGTGCTGCCCAGGACAGACAAGGTTTCTCCCAAGTGATCGTCAACGTCGGGGGGACCCGGCAGGACACATGAAGAAGAAGAAAAAGATATTAAAAACCCTCAAATAACTAAAAATAAAGTGTTTTGTGATTCTAAATTTTTTCGCGCCTTTTAGTCTCAATATATCAGACACTATCAAGTTTCGTCAATTTTTTTTTGTTTGATTTCATAATAATACTTCCAAATTATTGATCAGCGATATTAAAAACCCTTAAATAACTAAAAATAAAGTGTTTTGTGGTTAGAAAATTTTTTGCGCCTTTTAGACTCAATATCAAAGACACTTTCAAGTTTCGTCAATTTTTTTTGTTTGATTTCGTATTAATACTTACTGAATATTGATCAGCGATTTTAAAAACCCTCAAATAACTAAAAATAAAGTGTTTTGTGAGTAGAAAATTTTTTGCGCCTTTTAGTCTCAATATATAAGACACTATCAAGTTTCGTCAATTTTTTTTGTTTGATTTCATATTAATACTTACTGATTATGGATCAGCAATATTAAAAACCCTCAAATAACTAAAAATAAAGTGTTTTGTGAGTAGTTAAATTTTTGCGCCTTTTAGTCTCAATATATAAGACACTATAAAGTTTCGTCAATTTTTTTTTTGTTTGATTTCATATTAATACTTACTGATTATTGATCAGCAATATTAAAAACCCTCAAATAACTAAAAATAAAGTGTTTTGTGAGTAGAAATTTTTTCGCGCCTTTTAGTCTTAATATATCAGACACTATAAGTTACGTCAATTTTTTTTTGTTTGATTTCATAATAATACTTCCAAATTATTGATCAGCGATATTAAAAACCCTCAAATAACTAAAAATAAAGTGTTTTGTGAGTAGAAAATTTTTTGCGCCTTTTAGACTTAATATCAAAGACACTATCAAGTTTCGTCAATTTTTTTTTGTTTGATTTCGTATTAATACTTACTGAATATTGATCAGCGATTTTAAAAACCCTCAAATAACTGAAAATAAAGTGTTTTGTGAGTAGAAAATTTTTTGCGCCTTTTAGTCTCAATATATAAGACACTATCAAGTTTCGTCAATTTTTTTTTGTTTGATTTCATATTAATACTTACTGATTATGGATCAGCAATATTAAAAACCCTCAAATAACTAAAAATAAAGTGTTTTGTGAGTAGTTAAATTTTTGCGCCTTTTAATCTCAATATATAAGACACTATAAAGTTTCGTCAATTTTTTTTTTGTTTGATTTCATATTAATACTTACTGATTATTGATCAGCAATATTAAAAACCCTCAAATAACTAAAAATAAAGTGTTTTGTGAGTAGAAACTTTTTTGCGCCTTTTAGACTCAATATTTAAGAAACTATTAAGTTTCGTCAATTTTTTTGTTTGATTTCATTTTAATACTTACTGATTATTGATAAGCGATATAAAAAATCCTCAAAAACCTCAAAATAAAGTGTTTTGTGAGTTGAAAGTTTTTTGCGCATTTTCGTCTCAATATAAAAAACTATCAAGTTTCGTCAATATTTTTTTGTTTGATTTCGTATTAATACTTACTGAATATTGATCAGCGATATTAAAAACCCTCAAATAACTAAAAATAAAGTGTTTTGTGAGTAGAAAAATTTTTGCGCCTTTAAGTCTCAATATATAAAACACTATCAAGTTTCGTCATTTTTTTTTTGTTTGATTTCATATTAATACTTACTGATTATGGATCAGCAATATTAGAAACCCTCAAATAACTAAAAATAAAGTGTTTTGTGAGTTGTTAATTTTTTGCGCCTTTTAGTCTCAATATATAAGACACTATCAAGTTTCGTCATTTTTTTTTGTTTGATTTCATAATAATACTGCCAAATTATTGATCAGCGATATTAAAAACCCTCAAATAACTAAAAATAAAGTGTTTTGTGAGTCGAAATTTTTTCGCGCCTTTTAGTCTCAATATATCAGACACTATCAAGTTTCGTCATTTTTTTTTGTTTGATTTCATAATAATACTTCCAAATTATTGATCAGCGATATTAAAAACCCTCAAATAACTAAAAATAAAGTGTTTTGTGAGTAGAAATTTTTTTGCGCCTTTTAGACTCAATATATAAGAAACTATTAAGTTTCGTCAATTTTTTTTTTGTTTGATTTCATATTAAGACTTACTGAATATTGATCAGCGATATTAAAAACCCTCAAATAACTAAAAATAAAGTGTTTTGTGAGTAGGAAAATTTTTGCGCCTTTTAGTCTCAATATATAAAACACTATCAAGTTTCGTCATTTTTTTTTTGTTTGATTTCATATTAATACTTACTGATTATGGATCAGCAATATAAGAAACCCTCAAATAACTAAAAATAAAGTGTTTTGTGAGTTGTTAATTTTTTGCGCCTTTTAGTCTCAATATATAAGACACTATCAAGTTTCGTCATTTTTTTTTGTTTGATTTCATAATAATTCTGCCAAATTATTGATCAGCGATATTAAAAACCCTCAAATAACTAAAAATACAGTGTTTTGTGAGTAGAAATTTTTTTGCGCCTTTTAGACTCAATATTTAAGAAACTATTAAATTCGTAAATTTTTTTTGTTTGATTTCATATAAATACTTACTGATTATGTATCAGAAATATTAAAAACCCTCAAATAACTAAAAATAAAGTGTTTTGTGAGTCGAAATTTTTTCGCGCCTTTTAGTCTCAATATATCAGACACTATCAAATTTCGTCAATTTTTTTTTGTTTGATTTCATAATAATACTTCCAAATTATTGATCAGCGATATTAAAAACCCTTAAATAACTAAAAATAAAGTGTTTTGTGATTAGAATTTTTTTTGTGCCTTTTAGACTCAATATCAAAGACACTATCAAGTTTAGTCAATATTTTTTTGTTTGATTTCGTATTAATACTTACTGAATATTGATCAGCGATTTTAAAAACCCTCAAATAACTAAAAATAAAGTGTTTTGTGAGTAGAAAAAGTTTTGCGCCTTTTAGTCTTAATATATAAGACACTATCAAGTTTCGTCAATTTTTTTTTGTTTGATTTCATATTAATACTTACTGATTACGGATCAGCAATATTAAAAACCCTCAAATAACTTAAAATAAAGTGTTTTGTGAGTAGTTAAATTTTTGCGCCTTTTAGTCACAATATATAAGACACTATCAAGTTTCGTCAATTTTTTTTTGTTTGATTTCATAATAATACTTACAAATTATTGATCAGCGATATTAAAAACCCTCAAATAACTAAAAATAAAGTGTTTTGTGAGTAGAAATTTTTTTGCGCCTTTTAGACTCAATATTTAAGAAACTATTAAGTTTCGTAAATTTTTTTTTTGTTTGATTTCATATTAATACTTACTGATTATTGATCAGCGATATTAAAAACCCTCAAATAACTAAAAATAAAGTGTTTTGTGAGTAGTTAAATTTTTGCGCCTTTTAGTCTCAATATATAAGACACTATCAAGTTTCGTCAATTTTTTTTTGTTTGATTTCATATTAATACTTACTGATTATTGATCAGCAATATTAAAAACCCTCAAATAACTAAAAATAAAGTGTTTTGTGAGTAGTTAAATTTTTTGCGCCTTTTAGTCTCAATATATAAGACACTATCAAGTTTCGTCAATTTTTTTTTGTTTGATTTCATAATAATACTTTCTGATTATTGATCAGCGATATTAAAAACCCTCAAATAACTAAAAATAAAGTGTTTTGTAAGTAGAAAATTTTTTGCGCCTTTTAGACTCAATATATAAGACACTATCAAGTTTCGTCAATTTTTTTTGTTTGAGTTCGTATGAATACTTCCTGAGTATTGATCAGCGATATTAAAAACCCTCAAATAACTAAAAATAAAGTGTTTTGTGAGTAGAAAAAGTTTTGCGCCTTTTAGTCTCAATATATAAGACACTATCAAGTTTCGTCAATTTTTTTTTGTTTGATTTCATATTAATACTTACTGATTATGGATCAGCAATATTAAAAACCCTCAAATAACTAAATATAAAGTGTTTTGTGAGTAGTTAAATTTTTGCGCATTTTAGTCACAATATATAAGACACTATCAAGTTTCGTCAATTTTTTTTTGTTTGATTTCATAATAATACTTACAAATTATTGATCAGCGATATTAAAAACCCTCAAATAACTAAAAATAAAGTGTTTTGTGAGTAGAAAATTTTTTGCGCCTTTTAGACTCAATATTTAAGAAACTATTAAGTTTCGTCAATTTTTTTTTTGTTTGATTTCATATTAATACTAACTGATTATTGATCAGCGATATTAAAAACCCTCAAATAACTAAAAATAAAGTGTTTTGTGAGTAGTTAAATTTTTGCGCCTTTTAGTCTCAATATATAAGACACTATCAAGTTTCGTCAATTTTTTATTATTTGATTTCGTAATAATACTTACTGAATATTGATCAGCGATATTAAAAACCCTCAAATAACTAAAAATAAAGTGTTTTGTGAGTAGAAATTTTTTTGCGCCTTTTAGTCTCAATATATAAGACACTATCAAGTTTCGTCAATTTTTTTTTGTTTGATTTCATAATAATACTTACAAATTATTGATCAGCGATATTAAAAACCCTCAAATAACTAAAAATAAAGTGTTTTGTGAGTAGAACATTTTTTGCGCCTTTTAGACTCAATATTTAAGAAACTATTAAGTTTCGTCAATTTTTTTTTGTTTGATTTCATATTAATACTTACTGATTATTGATCAGCGATATTAAAAACCCTCAAATAACTAAAAATAAAGTGTTTTGTGAGTAGTTAAATTTTTGCGCCTTTTAGTCTCAATATATAAGACACTATCAAGTTTCGTCAATTTTTTATTATTTGATTTCGTAATAATACTTACTGAATATTGATCAGCGATATTAAAAACCCTCAAATAACTAAAAATAAAGTGTTTTGTGAGTAGAAAATTTTTTGCGCCTTTTAGTCTCAATATATAAGACACTATCAAGTTTCGTCAATTTTTTTTTGTTTGATTTCATATTAATACTTCCTGATTATGGATCAGCAATATTAAAAACCCTCAAATAACTAAAAATAAAGTGTTTTGTGAGTCGAAATTTTTTTGCGCCTTTTAGTCTCAATATATGACACTATCAAGTTTCGTCAATTTTTTTTTGTTTGATTTCATATTAATACTTACTGATTATTGATCAGCAATATTAAAAACCCTCAAATAACTAAAAATAAAGTGTTTTGTGAGTAGTTAAATTTTTTGCGCCTTTTAGTCTCAATATATAAGACACTATCAAGTTTCGTCAATTTTTTTTTGTTTGATTTCATAATAATACTTTCTGATTATTGATCAGCGATATTAAAAACCCTCAAATAACTAAAAATAAAGTGTTTTGTGAGCAGAAAATTTTTTGCGCCTTTTAGACTCAATATTTAAGAAACTATTAAGTTTCGTCATTTTTTTTTGTTTGATTTCATATTAATACTTACTGATTATTGATCAGCGATATTAAAAACCCTCAAATAACTCAAAATAAAGTGTTTTGTGAGTCGAAATTTTTTCGTGCCTTTTAGTCTCAATATATCAGACACTATCAAGTTTCGTCAATTTTTTTTTGTTTGATTTCATATTAATACTTACTGAATATTGATCAGCAATATTAAAAACCCTCAAATAACTAAAAATAAAGTGTTTTGTGAGTCGAAATTTTTTTGCGCCTTTTAGTCTCAATATATGACACTATCAAGTTTCGTCAATTTTTTTTTGTTTGATTTCATATTAATACTTACTGATTATTGATCAGCAATATTAAAAACCCTCAAATAACTAAAAATAAAGTGTTTTGTGAGTTGAAACTTTTTTGCGCCTTTTAGACTCAATATTTAAGAAACTATTAAGTTTCGTCAATTTTTTTTTGTTTGATTTCATATTAATACTTACTTATTATTAATCAACGATATAAAAAACCCTCAAATAACTAAAAATAAAGTGTTTTGTGAGTAGTTAAATTTTTGCGCCTTTTAGTCTCAATATATAAGACACTATCAAGTTTCGTCAATTTTTTTTTGTTTGATTTCATAATAATACTTCCAAATTATTGATCAGCGATATTCAAAACCCTCAAATAACTAAAAATAAAGTGTTTTGTGAGTTGAAAATTTTTTGCGCCTTTTAGACTCAATATTTAAGAAACTATTAAATTTCGTCAATTTTTTTTTGTTTGATTTCATATTAATACTTCCAAATTATTGATCAGCGATATTAAAAACCCTCAAATAACTAAAAATAAAGTGTTTTGTGAGTAGAAAATTTTTTGCGCCTTTTAGACTCAATATTTAAGAAACTATTAAGTTTCGTCAATTTTTTTTTGTTTGATTTCATATTAATACTTACTGATTATTTATCAGCGATATTAAAAACCCTCAAATAACTAAAAATAAAGTGTTTTGTGCGTCGAAATTTTTTCGTGCCTTTTAGTCTCAATATATGACACTATCAAGTTTCATCAATTTTTTTTTGTTTGATTTCATATTAATACTTACTGATTATTGATCAGCAATATTAAAAACCCTCAAATAACTAAAAATAAAGTGTTTTGTGAGTAGAAACTTTTTTGCGCCTTTAGACTCAATATTTAAGAAACTATTAAGTTTCGTCAATTTTTTTTTGTTTGATTTCATATAAATACTTACTGATTATTGATCAACGATATAAAAAACCCTCAAATAACTAAAAATAAAGTGTTTTGTGAGTCGAAATTTTTTCGCGCCTTTTAGTCTTAATATATCAGACACTATAAGTTACGTCAATTTTTTTTTGTTTGATTTCATAATAATACTTCCAAATTATTGATCAGCGATATTAAAAACCCTCAAATGACTAAAAATGAAGTGTTTTGTGAGTAGAAAATTTTTTGCGCCTTTTAGACTAAACATCAAAGACACTATCAAGTTTCGTCATTTTTTTTTGTTTGATTTCATATTAATACTTACTGATTATGGATCAGCAATATTAAAAACCCTCAAATAACTAAAAATAAAGTGTTTTGTGAGTAGTTAAATTTTTGCGCCTTTTAGTCTCAATATATAAGACACTATCAAGTTTCGTCAATTTTTTTTTGTTTGATTTCATAATAATACTTTCTGATTATTGATCAGCGATATTAAAAACCCTTAAATAACTAAAAATAAAGTGTTTTGTGAGTAGATAATTTTTTTTCGCCTTTAAGACTCAATATTTAAGAAACTGTTAAGTTTCGTCAATTTTTTTTGTTTGATTTCATATTAATACTTACTGATTATTGATCAGCGATATTAAAAACCCTCAAATAACTAAAAATAAAGTGTTTTGTGAGTAGTTAATTTTTTCGCGCCTTTTAGTCTCAATATATCAGACACTATCAAGTTTCGTAAATTTTTTTTTGTTTGATTTCATAATAATACTTCCAAATTATTGATCAGCGATATTAAAAACCCTTAAATAACTAAAAATAAAGTGTTTTGTGGTTAGAAAATTTTTTGCGCCTTTTAGACTCAATATCAAAGACACTATCAAGTTTCGTCAATTTTTTTTTGTTTGATTTCGTATTAATACTTACTGAATATTGATCAGCGATTTTAAAAACCCTCAAATAACTAAAAATAAAGTGTTTTGTGAGTAGAAATTTTTTTGCGCCTTTTAGTCTCAATATATAAGACACTATCAAGTTTCGTCAATTTTTTTTGTTTGATTTCATATTAATACTTACTGATTATGGATCAGCAATATTAAAAACCCTCAAATAACTAAAAATAAAGTGTTTTGTGAGTAGTTAAATTTTTGCGCCTTTTAGTCTCAATATATAAGACACTATAAAGTTTCGTCAATTTTTTTTTTGTTTGATTTCATATTAATACTTACTGATTATTGATCAGCAATATTAAAAACCCTCAAATAACTAAAAATAAAGTGTTTTGTGAGTAGAATTTTTTTCGCGCCTTTTAGTCTTAATATATCAGACACTATAAGTTACGTCAATTTTTTTTTGTTTGATTTCATAATAATACTTCCAAATTATTGATCAGCGATATTAAAAACCCTCAAATAACTAAAAATAAAGTGTTTTGTGAGTAGAAAATTTTTTGCGCCTTTTAGACTTAATATCAAAGACAGTATCAAGTTTCGTCAATTTTTTTTTGTTTGATTTCGTATTAATACTTACTAAATATTGATCAGCGATTTTAAAAACCCTCAAATAACTGAAAATAAAGTGTTTTGTGAGTAGAAAATTTTTTGCGCCTTTTAGTCTCAATATATAAGACACTATCAAGTTTCGTCAATTTTTTTTTGTTTGATTTCATATTAATACTTACTGATTATGGATCAGCAATATTAAAAACCCTCAAATAACTAAAAATAAAGTGTTTTGTGAGTAGTTAAATTTTTGCGCCTTTTAATCTCAATATATAAGACACTATAAAGTTTCGTCAATTTTTTTTTTGTTTGATTTCATATTAATACTTACTGATTATTGATAAGCGATATTAAAAATCCTCAAAAACCTCAAAATAAAGTGTTTTGTGAGTTGAAAGTTTTTTGCGCATTTTCGTCTCAATATAAAAAACTATCAAGTTTCGTCAATATTTTTTTGTTTGATTTCGTATTAATACTTACTGAATATTGATCAGCGATATTAAAAACCCTCAAATAACTAAAAATAAAGTGTTTTGTGAGTAGAAAATTTTTTGCGCCTTTAAGTCTCAATATATAAAACACTATCAAGTTTCGTCATTTTTTTTTTGTTTGATTTCATATTAATACTTACTGATTATGGATCAGCAATATTAGAAACCCTCAAATAACTAAAAATAAAGTGTTTTGTGAGTTGTTAATTTTTTGCGCCTTTTAGTCTCAATATATAAGACACTATCAAGTTTCGTCATTTTTTTTTGTTTGATTTCATAATAATACTGCCAAATTATTGATCAGCGATATTAAAAACCCTCAAATAACTAAAAATAAAGTGTTTTGTGAGTAGAAATTTTTTCGCGCCTTTTAGACTCAATATATAAGAAACTATTAAGTTTCGTAAATTTTTTTTGTTTGATTTCATATTAATACTTACTGATTATGTATCAGCAATATTAAAAACCCTCAAATAACTAAAAATAAAGTGTTTTGTGAGTCGAAATTTTTTCGCGCCTTTTAGTCTCATTATATCAGACACTATCAAATTTCGTCAATTTTTTTTTGTTTGATTTCATAATAATACTTCCAAATTATTGATCAGCGATATTAAAAACCCTCAAATAACTAAAAATAAAGTGTTTTGTGAGTAGGAAAATTTTTGCGCCTTTTAGTCTCAATATATAAAACACTATCAAGTTTCGTCATTTTTTTTTTGTTTGATTTCATATTAATACTTACTGATTATGGATCAGCAATATTAGAAACCCTCAAATAACTTAAAATAAAGTGTTTTGTGAGTTGTTAATTTTTTGCGCCTTTTAGTCTCAATATATAAGACACTATCAAGTTTCGTCATTTTTTTTTGTTTGATTTCATAATAATTCTGCCAAATTATTGATCAGCGATATTAAAAACCCTCAAATAACTAAAAATACAGTG
This sequence comes from Odontocerum albicorne, assembly GCA_949825065.1. Classification (NCBI taxonomy): domain Eukaryota; kingdom Metazoa; phylum Arthropoda; class Insecta; order Trichoptera; family Odontoceridae; genus Odontocerum; species Odontocerum albicorne. The sequence goes on along the minus strand of OX463850.1, from coordinate 43,143,072 downwards.
TTTTGTGAGTAGAATTTTTTTTGCGCCTTTTAGACTCAATATTTAAGAAACTATTAAGTTTCGTAAATTTTTTTTGTTTGATTTCATATTAATACTTACTGATTATGTATCAGCAATATTAAAAACCCTCAAATAACTAAAAATAAAGTGTTTTGTGAGTCGAAATTTTTTCGCGCCTTTTAGTCTCATTATATCAGACACTATCAAATTTCGTCAATTTTTTTTTGTTTGATTTCATAATAATACTTCCAAATTATTGATCAGCGATATTAAAAACCCTTAAATAACTAAAAATAAAGTGTTTTGTGATTAGAATTTTTTTTGTGCCTTTTAGACTCAATATCGAAGACACTATCAAGTTTAGTCAATTTTTTTTTGTTTGATTTCGTATTAATACTTACTGAATATTGATCAGCGATTTTAAAAACCCTCAAATAACTAAAAATAAAGTGTTTTGTGAGTAGAAAAGGTTTTGCGCCTTTTAGTCTTAATATATAAGACACTATCAAGTTTCGTCAATTTTTTTTTGTTTGATTTCATATTAATACTTACTGATTATGGATCAGCAATATTAAAAACCCTCAAATAACTTAAAATAAAGTGTTTTGTGAGTAGTTAAATTTTTGCGCCTTTTAGTCACAATATATAAGACACTATCAAGTTTCGTCAATTTTTTTTTGTTTGATTTCATAATAATACTTACAAATTATTGATCAGCGATATTAAAAACCCTCAAATAACTAAAAATAAAGTGTTTTGTGAGTAGAAATTTTTTTGCGCCTTTTAGACTCAATATTTAAGAAACTATTAAGTTTCGTCAATTTTTTTTTTGTTTGATTTCATATTAATACTTGCTGATTATTGATCAGCGATATTAAAAACCCTCAAATAACTAAAAATAAAGTGTTTTGTGAGTAGTTAAATTTTTGCGCCTTTTAGTGTCAATATATAAGACACTATCAAGTTACGTCAATTTTTTATTATTTGATTTCGTAATAATACTTACTGAATATTGATCAGCGATATTAAAAACCCTCAAATAACTAAAAATAAAGTGTTTTGTGAGTAGAAAATTTTTTGCGCCTTTTAGTCTCAATATATAAGACACTATCAAGTTTCGTCAATTTTTTTTTGTTTGATTTCATATAAATACTTCCTGATTATGGATCAGCAATATTAAAAACCCTCAAATAACTAAAAATAAAGTGTTTTGTGAGTCGAAATTTTTTTGCGCCTTTTAGTCTCAATATATGACACTATCAAGTTTCGTCAATTTTTTTTTGTTTGATTTCATATTAATACTTACTGATTATTGATCAGCAATATTAAAAACCCTCAAATAACTAAAAATAAAGTGTTTTGTGAGTAGTTAAATTTTTTGCGCCTTTTAGTCTCAATATATAAGACACTATCAAGTTTCGTCAATTTTTTTTTGTTTGATTTCATAATAATACTTTCTGATTATTGATCAGCGATATTAAAAACCCTCAAATAACTAAAAATAAAGTGTTTTGTGAGTAGAAAATTTTTTGCGCCTTTTAGTCTCAATATATAAGACACTATCAAGTTTCGTCAATTTTTTTTGTTTGATTTCATATTAATACTTACTGATTATGGATCAGCAATATTAAAAACCCTCAAATAACTAACAATAAAGTGTTTTGTGAGTAGTTAAATTTTTGCGCCTTTTAGTCTCAATATATAAGACACTATCAAGTTTCGTCAATTTCTTTTTTGTTTGATTTCATATTAATACTAACTGATTATTGATCAGCAATATTAAAAACCCTCAAATAACTAAAAATAAAGTGTTTTGTGAGTCGAAAATTTTTTGCGCCTTTTAGACTCAATATCAAAGACACTATCAAGTTTCGTCAATTTTTTTTGTTTGATTTCGTATTAATACTTACTGAATATTGATCAGCGATATTAAAAACCCTCAAATAACTAAAAATAGTGTTTTGTGAGTAGAAAAAGTTTTGCGCCTTTAAGTCTCAATATATAAGACACTATCAAGTTTCGTCAATTTTTTTTTGTTTGATTTCATATTAATACTTACTGATTATGGATCAGCAATATTAAAAACCCTCAAATAACTAAATATAAAGTGTTTTGTGAGTAGTTAAATTTTTGCGCCTTTTAGTCACAATATATAAGACACTATCAAGTTTCGTCAATTTTTTTTTGTTTGATTTCATAATAATACTTACAAATTATTGATCAGCGATATTAAAAACCCTCAAATAACTAAAAATAAAGTGTTTTGTGAGTAGAAAATTTTTTGCGCCTTTTAGACTCAATATTTAAGAAACTATTAAGTTTCGTCAATTTTTTTTTTGTTTGATTTCATATTAATACTTACTGATTATTGATCAGCGATATTAAAAACCCTCAAATAACTAAAAATAAAGTGTTTTGTGAGTAGTTAAATTTTTGCGCCTTTTAGTCTCAATATATAAGACACTATCAAGTTTCGTCAATTTTTTATTATTTGATTTCGTATTAATACTTACTGAATATTGATCAGCGATATTAAAAACCCTCAAATAACTAAAAATAAAGTGTTTTGTGAGTCGAAATTTTTTCGCGCCTTTTAGTCTCAATATATCAGACACTATCAAGTTTCGTCATTTTTTTTTGTTTGATTTCATAATAATACTTCCAAATTATTGATCAGCGATATTAAAAACCCTCAAATAACTAAAAATAAAGTGTTTTGTGAGTAGAAATTTTTTTGCGCCTTTTAGACTCAATATATAAGAAACTATTAAGTTTCGTCAATTTTTTTTTTGTTTGATTTCGTATTAAGACTTACTGAATATTGATCAGCGATATTAAAAACCCTCAAATAACTAAAAATAAAGTGTTTTGTGAGTAGAAAATTTTTTGCGCCTTTTAGTCTCAATATATAAGACACTATCAAGTTTCGTCAATTTTTTTTTGTTTGATTTCATAATAATACTTACAAATTATTGATCAGCGATATTAAAAACCCTCAAATAACTAAAAATAAAGTGTTTTGTGAGTAGTTAAATTTTTGCGCCTTTTAGTCACAATATATAAGACACTATCAAGTTTCGTCAATTTTTTTTTGTTTGATTTCATAATAATACTTACAAATTATTGATCAGCGATATTAAAAACCCTCAAATAACTAAAAATAAAGTGTTTTGTGAGTAGAAAATTTTTTGCGCCTTTTAGACTCAATATTTAAGAAACTATTAAGTTTCGTCAATTTTTTTTTTGTTTGATTTCATATTAATACTTACTGATTATTGATCAGCGATATTAAAAACCCTCAAATAACTAAAAATAAAGTGTTTTGTGAGTAGTTAAATTTTTGCGCCTTTTAATCTCAATATATAAGACACTATAAAGTTTCGTCAATTTTTTTTTTGTTTGATTTCATATTAATACTTACTGATTATTGATAAGCGATATTAAAAATCCTCAAAAACCTCAAAATAAAGTGTTTTGTGAGTTGAAAGTTTTTTGCGCATTTTCGTCTCAATATAAAAAACTATCAAGTTTCGTCAATATTTTTTTGTTTGATTTCGTATTAATACTTACTGAATATTGATCAGCGATATTAAAAACCCTCAAATAACTAAAAATAAAGTGTTTTGTGAGTAGAAAATTTTTTGCGCCTTTAAGTCTCAATATATAAAACACTATCAAGTTTCGTCATTTTTTTTTTGTTTGATTTCATATTAATACTTACTGATTATGGATCAGCAATATTAGAAACCCTCAAATAACTAAAAATAAAGTGTTTTGTGAGTTGTTAATTTTTTGCGCCTTTTAGTCTCAATATATAAGACACTATCAAGTTTCGTCATTTTTTTTTGTTTGATTTCATAATAATACTGCCAAATTATTGATCAGCGATATTAAAAACCCTCAAATAACTAAAAATAAAGTGTTTTGTGAGTAGAAATTTTTTCGCGCCTTTTAGACTCAATATATAAGAAACTATTAAGTTTCGTAAATTTTTTTTGTTTGATTTCATATTAATACTTACTGATTATGTATCAGCAATATTAAAAACCCTCAAATAACTAAAAATAAAGTGTTTTGTGAGTCGAAATTTTTTCGCGCCTTTTAGTCTCATTATATCAGACACTATCAAATTTCGTCAATTTTTTTTTGTTTGATTTCATAATAATACTTCCAAATTATTGATCAGCGATATTAAAAACCCTCAAATAACTAAAAATAAAGTGTTTTGTGAGTAGGAAAATTTTTGCGCCTTTTAGTCTCAATATATAAAACACTATCAAGTTTCGTCATTTTTTTTTTGTTTGATTTCATATTAATACTTACTGATTATGGATCAGCAATATTAGAAACCCTCAAATAACTTAAAATAAAGTGTTTTGTGAGTTGTTAATTTTTTGCGCCTTTTAGTCTCAATATATAAGACACTATCAAGTTTCGTCATTTTTTTTTGTTTGATTTCATAATAATTCTGCCAAATTATTGATCAGCGATATTAAAAACCCTCAAATAACTAAAAATACAGTGTTTTGTGAGTAGAATTTTTTTTGCGCCTTTTAGACTCAATATTTAAGAAACTATTAAGTTTCGTAAATTTTTTTTGTTTGATTTCATATTAATACTTACTGATTATGTATCAGCAATATTAAAAACCCTCAAATAACTAAAAATAAAGTGTTTTGTGAGTCGAAATTTTTTCGCGCCTTTTAGTCTCATTATATCAGACACTATCAAATTTCGTCAATTTTTTTTTGTTTGATTTCATAATAATACTTCCAAATTATTGATCAGCGATATTAAAAACCCTTAAATAACTAAAAATAAAGTGTTTTGTGATTAGAATTTTTTTTGTGCCTTTTAGACTCAATATCGAAGACACTATCAAGTTTAGTCAATTTTTTTTTGTTTGATTTCGTATTAATACTTACTGAATATTGATCAGCGATTTTAAAAACCCTCAAATAACTAAAAATAAAGTGTTTTGTGAGTAGAAAAGGTTTTGCGCCTTTTAGTCTTAATATATAAGACACTATCAAGTTTCGTCAATTTTTTTTTGTTTGATTTCATAATAATACTTTCTGATTATTGATCAGCGATATTAAAAACCCTCAAATAACTAAAAATAAAGTGTTTTGTGAGTAGAAAATTTTTTGCGCCTTTTAGTCTCAATATATAAGACACTATCAAGTTTCGTCAATTTTTTTTGTTTGATTTCATATTAATACTTACTGATTATGGATCAGCAATATTAAAAACCCTCAAATAACTAACAATAAAGTGTTTTGTGAGTAGTTAAATTTTTGCGCCTTTTAGTCTCAATATATAAGACACTATCAAGTTTCGTCAATTTCTTTTTTGTTTGATTTCATATTAATACTAACTGATTATTGATCAGCAATATTAAAAACCCTCAAATAACTAAAAATAAAGTGTTTTGTGAGTCGAAAATTTTTTGCGCCTTTTAGACTCAATATCAAAGACACTATCAAGTTTCGTCAATTTTTTTTGTTTGATTTCGTATTAATACTTACTGAATATTGATCAGCGATATTAAAAACCCTCAAATAACTAAAAATAGTGTTTTGTGAGTAGAAAAAGTTTTGCGCCTTTAAGTCTCAATATATAAGACACTATCAAGTTTCGTCAATTTTTTTTTGTTTGATTTCATATTAATACTTACTGATTATTGATCAGCAATATTAAAAACCCTCAAATAACTAAAAATAAAGTGTTTTGTGAGTCGAAAATTTTTTGCGCCTTTTAGACTCAATATCAAAGACACTATCAAGTTTCGTCAATTTTTTTTGTTTGATTTCGTATTAATACTTACTGAATATTGATCAGCGATATTAAAAACCCTCAAATAACTAAAAATAGTGTTTTGTGAGTAGAAAAAGTTTTGCGCCTTTAAGTCTCAATATATAAGACACTATCAAGTTTCGTCATTTTTTTTTTGTTTGATTTCATATTAATACTTACTGATTATGGATCAGCAATATTAGAAACCCTCAAATAACTAAAAATAAAGTGTTTTGTGAGTTGTTAATTTTTTGCGCCTTTTAGTCTCAATATATAAGACACTATCAAGTTTCGTCATTTTTTTTTGTTTGATTTCATAATAATACTGCCAAATTATTGATCAGCGATATTAAAAACCCTCAAATAACTAAAAATAAAGTGTTTTGTGAGTAGAAATTTTTTCGCGCCTTTTAGACTCAATATATAAGAAACTATTAAGTTTCGTAAATTTTTTTTGTTTGATTTCATATTAATACTTACTGATTATGTATCAGCAATATTAAAAACCCTCAAATAACTAAAAATAAAGTGTTTTGTGAGTCGAAATTTTTTCGCGCCTTTTAGTCTCATTATATCAGACACTATCAAATTTCGTCAATTTTTTTTTGTTTGATTTCATAATAATACTTCCAAATTATTGATCAGCGATATTAAAAACCCTCAAATAACTAAAAATAAAGTGTTTTGTGAGTAGGAAAATTTTTGCGCCTTTTAGTCTCAATATATAAAACACTATCAAGTTTCGTCATTTTTTTTTTGTTTGATTTCATATTAATACTTACTGATTATGGATCAGCAATATTAGAAACCCTCAAATAACTTAAAATAAAGTGTTTTGTGAGTTGTTAATTTTTTGCGCCTTTTAGTCTCAATATATAAGACACTATCAAGTTTCGTCATTTTTTTTTGTTTGATTTCATAATAATTCTGCCAAATTATTGATCAGCGATATTAAAAACCCTCAAATAACTAAAAATACAGTGTTTTGTGAGTAGAATTTTTTTTGCGCCTTTTAGACTCAATATTTAAGAAACTATTAAGTTTCGTAAATTTTTTTTGTTTGATTTCATATTAATACTTACTGATTATGTATCAGCAATATTAAAAACCCTCAAATAACTAAAAATAAAGTGTTTTGTGAGTCGAAATTTTTTCGCGCCTTTTAGTCTCATTATATCAGACACTATCAAATTTCGTCAATTTTTTTTTGTTTGATTTCATAATAATACTTCCAAATTATTGATCAGCGATATTAAAAACCCTTAAATAACTAAAAATAAAGTGTTTTGTGATTAGAATTTTTTTTGTGCCTTTTAGACTCAATATCGAAGACACTATCAAGTTTAGTCAATTTTTTTTTGTTTGATTTCGTATTAATACTTACTGAATATTGATCAGCGATTTTAAAAACCCTCAAATAACTAAAAATAAAGTGTTTTGTGAGTAGTTAAATTTTTTGCGCCTTTTAGTCTCAATATATAAGACACTATCAAGTTTCGTCAATTTTTTTTTGTTTGATTTCATAATAATACTTTCTGATTATTGATCAGCGATATTAAAAACCCTCAAATAACTAAAAATAAAGTGTTTTGTGAGTAGAAAATTTTTTGCGCCTTTTAGTCTCAATATATAAGACACTATCAAGTTTCGTCAATTTTTTTTGTTTGATTTCATATTAATACTTACTGATTATGGATCAGCAATATTAAAAACCCTCAAATAACTAACAATAAAGTGTTTTGTGAGTAGTTAAATTTTTGCGCCTTTTAGTCTCAATATATAAGACACTATCAAGTTTCGTCAATTTCTTTTTTGTTTGATTTCATATTAATACTAACTGATTATTGATCAGCAATATTAAAAACCCTCAAATAACTAAAAATAAAGTGTTTTGTGAGTCGAAAATTTTTTGCGCCTTTTAGACTCAATATCAAAGACACTATCAAGTTTCGTCAATTTTTTTTGTTTGATTTCGTATTAATACTTACTGAATATTGATCAGCGATATTAAAAACCCTCAAATAACTAAAAATAGTGTTTTGTGAGTAGAAAAAGTTTTGCGCCTTTAAGTCTCAATATATAAGACACTATCAAGTTTCGTCAATTTTTTTTTGTTTGATTTCATATTAATACTTACTGATTATGGATCAGCAATATTAAAAACCCTCAAATAACTAAATATAAAGTGTTTTGTGAGTAGTTAAATTTTTGCGCCTTTTAGTCACAATATATAAGACACTATCAAGTTTCGTCAATTTTTTTTTGTTTGATTTCATAATAATACTTACAAATTATTGATCAGCGATATTAAAAACCCTCAAATAACTAAAAATAAAGTGTTTTGTGAGTAGAAAATTTTTTGCGCCTTTTAGACTCAATATTTAAGAAACTATTAAGTTTCGTCAATTTTTTTTTTGTTTGATTTCATATTAATACTTACTGATTATTGATCAGCGATATTAAAAACCCTCAAATAACTAAAAATAAAGTGTTTTGTGAGTAGTTAAATTTTTGCGCCTTTTAGTCTCAATATATAAGACACTATCAAGTTTCGTCAATTTTTTATTATTTGATTTCGTATTAATACTTACTGAATATTGATCAGCGATATTAAAAACCCTCAAATAACTAAAAATAAAGTGTTTTGTGAGTCGAAATTTTTTCGCGCCTTTTAGTCTCAATATATCAGACACTATCAAGTTTCGTCATTTTTTTTTGTTTGATTTCATAATAATACTTCCAAATTATTGATCAGCGATATTAAAAACCCTCAAATAACTAAAAATAAAGTGTTTTGTGAGTAGAAATTTTTTTGCGCCTTTTAGACTCAATATATAAGAAACTATTAAGTTTCGTCAATTTTTTTTTTGTTTGATTTCGTATTAAGACTTACTGAATATTGATCAGCGATATTAAAAACCCTCAAATAACTAAAAATAAAGTGTTTTGTGAGTAGAAAATTTTTTGCGCCTTTTAGTCTCAATATATAAGACACTATCAAGTTTCGTCAATTTTTTTTTGTTTGATTTCATAATAATACTTACAAATTATTGATCAGCGATATTAAAAACCCTCAAATAACTAAAAATAAAGTGTTTTGTGAGTAGTTAAATTTTTGCGCCTTTTAGTCACAATATATAAGACACTATCAAGTTTCGTCAATTTTTTTTTGTTTGATTTCATAATAATACTTACAAATTATTGATCAGCGATATTAAAAACCCTCAAATAACTAAAAATAAAGTGTTTTGTGAGTAGAAAATTTTTTGCGCCTTTTAGACTCAATATTTAAGAAACTATTAAGTTTCGTCAATTTTTTTTTTGTTTGATTTCATATTAATACTTACTGATTATTGATCAGCGATATTAAAAACCCTCAAATAACTAAAAATAAAGTGTTTTGTGAGTAGTTAAATTTTTGCGCCTTTTAATCTCAATATATAAGACACTATAAAGTTTCGTCAATTTTTTTTTTGTTTGATTTCATATTAATACTTACTGATTATTGATAAGCGATATTAAAAATCCTCAAAAACCTCAAAATAAAGTGTTTTGTGAGTTGAAAGTTTTTTGCGCATTTTCGTCTCAATATAAAAAACTATCAAGTTTCGTCAATATTTTTTTGTTTGATTTCGTATTAATACTTACTGAATATTGATCAGCGATATTAAAAACCCTCAAATAACTAAAAATAAAGTGTTTTGTGAGTAGAAAATTTTTTGCGCCTTTAAGTCTCAATATATAAAACACTATCAAGTTTCGTCATTTTTTTTTTGTTTGATTTCATATTAATACTTACTGATTATGGATCAGCAATATTAGAAACCCTCAAATAACTAAAAATAAAGTGTTTTGTGAGTTGTTAATTTTTTGCGCCTTTTAGTCTCAATATATAAGACACTATCAAGTTTCGTCATTTTTTTTTGTTTGATTTCATAATAATACTGCCAAATTATTGATCAGCGATATTAAAAACCCTCAAATAACTAAAAATAAAGTGTTTTGTGAGTAGAAATTTTTTCGCGCCTTTTAGACTCAATATATAAGAAACTATTAAGTTTCGTAAATTTTTTTTGTTTGATTTCATATTAATACTTACTGATTATGTATCAGCAATATTAAAAACCCTCAAATAACTAAAAATAAAGTGTTTTGTGAGTCGAAATTTTTTCGCGCCTTTTAGTCTCATTATATCAGACACTATCAAATTTCGTCAATTTTTTTTTGTTTGATTTCATAATAATACTTCCAAATTATTGATCAGCGATATTAAAAACCCTCAAATAACTAAAAATAAAGTGTTTTGTGAGTAGGAAAATTTTTGCGCCTTTTAGTCTCAATATATAAAACACTATCAAGTTTCGTCATTTTTTTTTTGTTTGATTTCATATTAATACTTACTGATTATGGATCAGCAATATTAGAAACCCTCAAATAACTTAAAATAAAGTGTTTTGTGAGTTGTTAATTTTTTGCGCCTTTTAGTCTCAATATATAAGACACTATCAAGTTTCGTCATTTTTTTTTGTTTGATTTCATAATAATTCTGCCAAATTATTGATCAGCGATATTAAAAACCCTCAAATAACTAAAAATACAGTGTTTTGTGAGTAGAATTTTTTTTGCGCCTTTTAGACTCAATATTTAAGAAACTATTAAGTTTCGTAAATTTTTTTTGTTTGATTTCATATTAATACTTACTGATTATGTATCAGCAATATTAAAAACCCTCAAATAACTAAAAATAAAGTGTTTTGTGAGTCGAAATTTTTTCGCGCCTTTTAGTCTCATTATATCAGACACTATCAAATTTCGTCAATTTTTTTTTGTTTGATTTCATAATAATACTTCCAAATTATTGATCAGCGATATTAAAAACCCTTAAATAACTAAAAATAAAGTGTTTTGTGATTAGAATTTTTTTTGTGCCTTTTAGACTCAATATCGAAGACACTATCAAGTTTAGTCAATTTTTTTTTGTTTGATTTCGTATTAATACTTACTGAATATTGATCAGCGATTTTAAAAACCCTCAAATAACTAAAAATAAAGTGTTTTGTGAGTAGAAAAGGTTTTGCGCCTTTTAGTCTTAATATATAAGACACTATCAAGTTTCGTCAATTTTTTTTTGTTTGATTTCATATTAATACTTACTGATTATGGATCAGCAATATTAAAAACCCTCAAATAACTTAAAATAAAGTGTTTTGTGAGTAGTTAAATTTTTGCGCCTTTTAGTCACAATATATAAGACACTATCAAGTTTCGTCAATTTTTTTTTGTTTGATTTCATAATAATACTTACAAATTATTGATCAGCGATATTAAAAACCCTCAAATAACTAAAAATAAAGTGTTTTGTGAGTAGAAATTTTTTTGCGCCTTTTAGACTCAATATTTAAGAAACTATTAAGTTTCGTCAATTTTTTTTTTGTTTGATTTCATATTAATACTTGCTGATTATTGATCAGCGATATTAAAAACCCTCAAATAACTAAAAATAAAGTGTTTTGTGAGTAGTTAAATTTTTGCGCCTTTTAGTGTCAATATATAAGACACTATCAAGTTACGTCAATTTTTTATTATTTGATTTCGTAATAATACTTACTGAATATTGATCAGCGATATTAAAAACCCTCAAATAACTAAAAATAAAGTGTTTTGTGAGTAGAAAATTTTTTGCGCCTTTTAGTCTCAATATATAAGACACTATCAAGTTTCGTCAATTTTTTTTTGTTTGATTTCATATAAATACTTCCTGATTATGGATCAGCAATATTAAAAACCCTCAAATAACTAAAAATAAAGTGTTTTGTGAGTCGAAATTTTTTTGCGCCTTTTAGTCTCAATATATGACACTATCAAGTTTCGTCAATTTTTTTTTGTTTGATTTCATATTAATACTTACTGATTATTGATCAGCAATATTAAAAACCCTCAAATAACTAAAAATAAAGTGTTTTGTGAGTAGTTAAATTTTTTGCGCCTTTTAGTCTCAATATATAAGACACTATCAAGTTTCGTCAATTTTTTTTTGTTTGATTTCATAATAATACTTTCTGATTATTGATCAGCGATATTAAAAACCCTCAAATAACTAAAAATAAAGTGTTTTGTGAGTAGAAAATTTTTTGCGCCTTTTAGTCTCAATATATAAGACACTATCAAGTTTCGTCAATTTTTTTTGTTTGATTTCATATTAATACTTACTGATTATGGATCAGCAATATTAAAAACCCTCAAATAACTAACAATAAAGTGTTTTGTGAGTAGTTAAATTTTTGCGCCTTTTAGTCTCAATATATAAGACACTATCAAGTTTCGTCAATTTCTTTTTTGTTTGATTTCATATTAATACTAACTGATTATTGATCAGCAATATTAAAAACCCTCAAATAACTAAAAATAAAGTGTTTTGTGAGTCGAAAATTTTTTGCGCCTTTTAGACTCAATATCAAAGACACTATCAAGTTTCGTCAATTTTTTTTGTTTGATTTCGTATTAATACTTACTGAATATTGATCAGCGATATTAAAAACCCTCAAATAACTAAAAATAGTGTTTTGTGAGTAGAAAAAGTTTTGCGCCTTTAAGTCTCAATATATAAGACACTATCAAGTTTCGTCAATTTTTTTTTGTTTGATTTCATATTAATACTTACTGATTATGGATCAGCAATATTAAAAACCCTCAAATAACTAAATATAAAGTGTTTTGTGAGTAGTTAAATTTTTGCGCCTTTTAGTCACAATATATAAGACACTATCAAGTTTCGTCAATTTTTTTTTGTTTGATTTCATAATAATACTTACAAATTATTGATCAGCGATATTAAAAACCCTCAAATAACTAAAAATAAAGTGTTTTGTGAGTAGAAAATTTTTTGCGCCTTTTAGACTCAATATTTAAGAAACTATTAAGTTTCGTCAATTTTTTTTTTGTTTGATTTCATATTAATACTTACTGATTATTGATCAGCGATATTAAAAACCCTCAAATAACTAAAAATAAAGTGTTTTGTGAGTAGTTAAATTTTTGCGCCTTTTAGTCTCAATATATAAGACACTATCAAGTTTCGTCAATTTTTTATTATTTGATTTCGTATTAATACTTACTGAATATTGATCAGCGATATTAAAAACCCTCAAATAACTAAAAATAAAGTGTTTTGTGAGTCGAAATTTTTTCGCGCCTTTTAGTCTCAATATATCAGACACTATCAAGTTTCGTCATTTTTTTTTGTTTGATTTCATAATAATACTTCCAAATTATTGATCAGCGATATTAAAAACCCTCAAATAACTAAAAATAAAGTGTTTTGTGAGTAGAAATTTTTTTGCGCCTTTTAGACTCAATATATAAGAAACTATTAAGTTTCGTCAATTTTTTTTTTGTTTGATTTCGTATTAAGACTTACTGAATATTGATCAGCGATATTAAAAACCCTCAAATAACTAAAAATAAAGTGTTTTGTGAGTAGAAAATTTTTTGCGCCTTTTAGTCTCAATATATAAGACACTATCAAGTTTCGTCAATTTTTTTTTGTTTGATTTCATATTAATACTTACTGATTATGGATCAGCAATATTAAAAACCCTCAAATAACTAAAAATAAAGTGTTTTGTGAGTAGTTAAATTTTAGCGCCTTTTAATCTCAATATATAAGACACTATAAAGTTTCGTCATTTTTTTTTTGTTTGATTTCATATTAATACTTACTGATTATTGATCAGCAATATTAAAAACCCTCAAATATTGGGTGTACAAATAAGTCACCGCCGTTTGACAAAAGTTGGCGCCACCAGTAAGTTATGGTTAAAATTGTCAGATGTAAAATGTCATTATCGTAAGGTTGGACATCTGTCAACAACATGACCTTGAAATATTAGTGAATTTTTATCAGTATAACATATTTTTTTGTGTTCGAAAATGTCAAATTTTGAGCCGAATAAGCGTCATTTGCGGGAACTTTTGATTTACTTCTTCAATTTGAAGAAATCTGCAGCTGAGGCGCATCGATTGCTTGTAGAAGCATATGGTGAGGCTGCCTTAAGTGAGAGAAGTTGTCGTGAGTGGTTTCAAAAGTTTAAGAACGGTGAATTTGACATCGAAGACAAAGAACGTAGCGGAAGGCCGAAAGTGTACGAAGACGCGGAATTGGAAGTATTATTGGATCAAGATTCGTGCCAAACGCAAGAAGAACTTGCACTTACATTAGGAGTGACTCAACAAGCAATTTCACATGGGTTGAAATCATTGGGAATGATTCAAAAACAAAGAAATTGGGATTCATATGAACTGACACGGAGAAACTTTGAATGCCAATTTTCCACATGTGAAATGCTGCTTGCCAGGCATAAACGAAAGGGTTTTCTGCACCATATAGTCACTGGTGATGAAAAATGCATCCATTATGATAATCCAAAAAGGAAGAAATCATGGGGATCCCCTGGTCATGCTTCAACATCTACGGCTAAGCCAAATATTAATGGAAAAAAACTCTTGTTGTGTATTTGGTGGGATCAGCTTGGTGTCGTGTATTATGAGTTGCTCAAACCGAATGAAACCATTGCTGGGGCTGTCTACCAAACATAATTGATGAGATTGAGTCGAGCACTCGAGGAAAAGCGCGCCCACTTCTACGCCAGACACGACAAAATTATTCTCCTGCATGATAATGCTAGTCCACATGTTGCGGCACCGGTCAAAACCTATTTGGAAACACTCAATTGAGAAATTTTACCCCACCCGCTGTATTCACCAGACATTGCTCCTTCTGATTACCACTTGTTTTGATCGATGACGCATGGCCTGTCTGAGCAGCACTTCACATCATATGAAGATACCAAAAATTGAGTCGATTCGTGGATAGCCTCAAAAGATGATGATGATGACTGACGCTGTATTCGTATGCTGACAGAAAGATGGGGAAAAGTAGTGGCAAGCGATGGGTACTACTTCGAATAAAACATGAGGTTCCGTTCTTTCACAATAAAAGCCCATTTTTTTATAAAAAACGGCGGAAACTTATTTGAACACCTAATAACTAAAAATAAAGTGTTTTGTGAGTAGAAACTTTTTTGCGCCTTTTAGACTCAATATTTAAGAAACTATCAAGTTTCGTCAATTTTTTTTTGTTTGATTTCATATTAATACTTACTGATTATTGCTCAGCGATATTAAAAACCCTCAAATAACTAAAAATAAAGTGTTTTGTGAGTAGAAAATTTTTTGCGCCTTTTAGACTCAATATTTAAGAAACTATTAAGTTTCGTCAATTTTTTTTTGTTTGATTTCATATTAATACTTACTGATTATTGATCAGCGATATTAAAAACCCTCAAATAACTAACAATAAAGTGTTTTGTGAGTAGTTAAATTTTTGCGCCTTTTAGTCTCAATATATAAGACACTATCAAGTTTCGTCAATTTTTTTTTGTTTGATTTCATATTAATACTTACTGATTATTGATCAGCAATATTAAAAACCCTCAAATAACTAAAAATAAAGTGTTTTGTGAGTAGAAACTTTTTTGCGCCTTTTAGACACAATATTTAAGAAACTATCAAGTTTCGTCAATTTTTTTTTGTTTGATTTCATATTAATACTTTCTGATTATTGATCAGCGATATTAAAAACCCTCAAATAACTAAAAAAAAGTGTTTTGTGAGTCGAAATTTTTTCGCGCCTTTTAGTCTCAATATATAAGACACTATCAAGTTTCGTCAATTTTTTATTGTTTGATTTCGTACTAATACTTACTGAATATTGATCAGCGATATTAAAAACCCTCAAATAACTAAAAATAAAGTGTTTTGTGAGTAGAAAATTTTTTGCGCCTTTTAGTCTCAATATATAAGACACTATCAAGTTTCGTCAATTTTTTTTGTTTGATTTCATATTAATACTTTCTGATTATTAATCAGCGATATTAAAAACCCTCAAATAACTAAAAATAAAGTGTTTTGTGAGTAGAAAATTTTTTGCGCCTTTTAGACTCAATATTTAAGAAACTATTAACTTTCGTCAATTTTTTTTGTTTGATTTCATTTTAATACTTACTGATTATTGATAAGCGTTATTAAAAATCCTCAAAAATCTCAAAATAAAGTGTTTTGTGAGTTGAAAGTTTTTTGCGCATTTTCGTCTCAATATAAAAAACTATCAAGTTTCGTCAATATTTTTTTGTTTGATTTCGTATTAATACTTACTGAATATTGATCAGCGATATAAAAAACCCTCAAATAACTAAAAATGAAGTGTTTTGTGAGTAGAAAAATTTTTGCGCCTTTTAGTCTCAATATATAAAACACTATCAAGTTTCGTCATTTTTTTTTTGTTTGATTTCATATTAATACTTACTGATTATGGATCAGCAATATTAGAAACCCTCAAATAACTAAAAATAAAGTGTTTTGTGAGTTGTTAATTTTTTGCGCCTTTTAGTCTCAATATATAAGACACTATCAAGTTTCGTCATTTTTTTTTTGTTTGATTTCATAATAATACTGCCAAATTATTGATCAGCGATATTAAAAACCCTCAAATAACTAAAAATAAAGTGTTTTGTGAGTCGAAATTTTTTCGCGCCTTTTAGACTCAATATTTAAGAAACTATTAAGTTTCGTCAATTTTTTTTTGTTTGATTTCATATTAATACTTACTGATTATTGATCAGCGATATTAAAAACCCTCAAATAACTAAAAATAAAGTGTTTTGTGAGTCGAAATTTTTTCGCGCCTTTTAGTCTCAATATATCAGACACTATCAAATTTCGTCAATTTTTTTTTGTTTGATTTCATAATAATACTTTCTGATTATTGATCAGCGATATTAAAAACCCTCAAATAACTAAAAATAAAGTGTTTTGTAAGTAGAAAATTTTTTGCGCTTTTTAGACTCAATATATAAGACACTATCAAGTTTCGTCAATTTTTTATTGTTTGATTTCGTACTTATACTTACTGAATATTGATCAGCGATATTAAAAACCCTCAAATAACTAAAAATAAAGTGTTTTGTGAGTTGAAAATTTTTTGCGCCTTTTAGTCTCAATATATAAGACACTATCAAGTTTCGTCAATTTTTTTTTGTTTGATTTCATATTAATACTTACTGATTATGGATCAGCAATATTAAAAACCCTCAAATAACTAAAAATAAAGTGTTTTGTGAGTAGTTAAATTTTTGCGCCTTTTAGTCTCAATATATAAGACACTATCAAGTTTCGTCAATTTCTTTTTTGTTTTATTTCATATTAATACTAACTGATTATTGATCAGCAATATAAAAAACCCTCAAATAACTAAAAATAAAGTGTTTTGTGAGTAGAAACTTTTTTGCGCCTTTTAGACTCAATATTTAAGAAACTATCAAGTTTCGTCAATTTTTTTTTGTTTGATTTCATATTAATACTTTCTGATTATTGATCAGCGATATTAAAAACCCTCAAATAACTAAAAATAAAGTGTTTTGTGAGTCGAAATTTTTTTGCGCCTTTTAGACTCAATATCAAAGACACTATCAAGTTTCGTCAATTTTTTTTGTTTGATTTCGTATTAATACTTACTGAATATTGATCAGCGATATTAAAAACCCTCAAATAACTAAAAATAAAGTGTTTTGTGACTAGAAAAAGTTTTGCGCATTTTAGTCTCAATATATAAGACACTATCAAGTTTCGTCAATTTTTTTTTGTTTGATTTCATATTAATACTTACTGATTATAGATCAGCAATATTAAAAACCCTCAAATAACTAAAAATAAAGTGTTTTGTGAGTAGTTAAATTTTTGCGCCTTTTAGTCTCAATATATAAGACACTATCAAGTTTCGTCAATTTTTTTTTGTTTGATTTCATAATAATACTTTCTGATTATTGATCAGCGATATTAAAAACCCTCAAATAACTAAAAATAAAGTGATTTGTAAGTAGAAAATTTTTTGCGCCTTTTAGACTCAATATATAAGACACTATCAAGTTTCGTCAATTTTTTATTGTTTGATTTCGTACTTATACTTACTGAATATTGATCAGCGATATTAAAAACCCTCAAATAACTAAAAATAAAGTGTTTTGTGAGTAGAAAATTTTTTGCGCCTTTTAGTCTCAATATATAAGACACTATCAAGTTTCGTCAATTTTTTTTGTTTGATTTCATATTAATACTTACTGATTATGGATCAGCAATATTAAAAACCCTCAAATAACTAACAATAAAGTGTTTTGTGAGTAGCTAAATTTTTGCGCCTTTTAGTCTCAATATATAAGACACTATCAAGTTTCGTCAATTTCTTTTTTGTTTGATTTCATATTAATACTAACTGATTATTGATCAGCAATATTAAAAACCCTCAAATAACTAAAAATAAAGTTTCGTCAATTTTTTTTGTTTGATTTCGTATTAATACTTACTGATTATGGATCAGCAATATTAAAAACCCTCAAATAACTAACAATAAAGTGTTTTGTGAGTAGCTAAATTTTTGCGCCTTTTAGTCTCAATATATAAGACACTATCAAGTTTCGTCAATTTCTTTTTTGTTTGATTTCATATTAATACTAACTGATTATTGATCAGCGATTTTAAAAACCCTCAAATAACTAAAAATAAAGTGTTTTGTGAGTAGAAAAAGTTTTGCGCCTTTTAGTCTCAATATATAAGACACTATCAAGTTTCGTCAATTTTTTTTTGTTTGATTTCATATTAATACTTACTGATTATGGATCAGCAATATTAAAAACCCTCAAATAACTAAATATAAAGTGTTTTGTGAGTAGTTAAATTTTTGCGCCTTTTAGTCACAATATATAAGACACTATCAAGTTTCGTCAATTTTTTTTTGTTTGATTTCATAATAATACTTACAAATTATTGATCAGCGATATTAAAAACCCTCAAATAACTAAAAATAAAGTGTTTTGTGAGTAGAAAATTTTTTGCGCCTTTTAGACTCAATATTTAAGAAACTATTAAGTTTCGTCAATTTTTTTTTGTTTGATTTCATATTAATACTTACTGATTATTGATCAGCGATATTAAAAACCCTCAAATAACTAAAAATTAAGTGTTTTGTGAGTAGTTAAATTTTTGCGCCTTTTAGTCTCAATATATAAGACACTATCAAGTTTCGTCAATTTTTTATTATTTGATTTCGTAATAATACTTACTGAATATTGATCAGCGATATTAAAAACCCTCAAATAACTAAAAATAAAGTGTTTTGTGAGTAGAAACTTTTTTGCGCCTTTTAGACTCAATATTTAAGAAACTATCAAGTTTCGTCAATTTTTTTTTGTTTGATTTCATATTAATACTTACTGATTATTGCTCAGCGATATTAAAAACCCTCAAATAACTAAAAATAAAGTGTTTTGTGAGTAGAAAATTTTTTGCGCCTTTTAGACTCAATATTTAAGAAACTATTAAGTTTCGTCAATTTTTTTTTGTTTGATTTCATATTAATACTTACTGATTATTGATCAGCGATATTAAAAACCCTCAAATAACTAACAATAAAGTGTTTTGTGAGTAGTTAAATTTTTGCGCCTTTTAGTCTAAATATATAAGACACTATCAAGTTTCGTCAATTTTTTTTTGTTTGATTTCATATTAATACTTACTGATTATGGATCAGCAATATTAAAAACCCTCAAATAACTAAAAATAAAGTGTTTTGTGAGTAGTTAAATTTTTGCGCCTTTTAATCTCAATATATAAGACACTATAAAGTTTCGTCAATTTTTTTTTGTTTGATTTCATATTAATACTTACTGATTATTGATCAGCAATATTAAAAACCCTCAAATAACTAAAAATAAAGTGTTTTGTGAGTAGAAACTTTTTTGCGCCTTTTAGACTCAATATTTAAGAAACTATCAAGTTTCGTAAATTTTTTTTTGTTTGATTTCATATTAATACTTTCTGATTATTGATCAGCGATATTGAAAACCCTCAAATTACTAAAAATAAAGTGTTTTGTGAGTCGAAATTTTTTCGTGCCTTTTAGTCTCAATATATCAGACACTATCAAGTTTCGTCACTTTTTTTTTGTTTGATTTCATAATAATACTTCCAAATTATTGATCAGCGATATTAAAAACCCTCAAATAACTAAAAATAAAGTGTTTTGTAAGTAGAAAATTTTTTGCGCCTTTTAGACTCAATATATAAGACACTATCAAGTTTCGTCAATTTTTTATTGTTTGATTTCGTACTAATACTTACTGAATATTGATCAGCGATATTAAAAACCCTCAAATAACTAAAAATAAAGTGTTTTGTGAGTAGAAAATTTTTTGCGCCTTTTAGTCTCAATATATAAGACACTATCAAGTTTCGTCAATTTTTTTTGTTTGATTTCATATTAATACTTTCTGATTATTGATCAGCGATATTAAAAACCCTCAAATAACTAAAAATAAAGTGTTTTGTGAGTAGAAAATTTTTTGCGCCTTTTAGACTCAATATTTAAGAAACTATTAAGTTTCGTCAATTTTTTTTGTTTGATTTCATATAAATACTTACTGATTATTGATCAGCGATATTAAAAACCCTCAAATAACTAACAATAAAGTGTTTTGTGAGTAGTTAAATTTTTGCGCCTTTTAGTCTCAATATATAAGACACTATCAAGTTTCGTCAATTTTTTTTTGTTTGATTTCATATTAATACTTACTGATTATGGATCAGCAATATTAAAAATCCTCAAATAACTAAAAATAAAGTGTTTTGTGAGTAGTTAAATTTTTGCGCCTTTTAATCTCAATATATAAGACACTATAAAGTTTCGTCAATTTTTTTTTGTTTGATTTCATATTAATACTTACTGATTATTGATCAGCAATATTAAAAACCCTCAAATTACTAAAAATAAAGTGTTTTGTGAGTAGAAACTTTTTTGCGCGTTTTAGACTCAATATTTAAGAAACTATCAAGTTTCGTCAATTTTTTTTTGTTTGATTTCATATTAATACTTTCTGATTATTGATCAGCGATATTAAAAACCCTCAAATAACTAAAAAAAAAGTGTTTTGTGAGTCGAAATTTTTTCGCGCCTTTTAGTCTCAATATATCAGACACTTTCAAGTTTCGTCAATTTTTTTTTGGTTTATTTCACAATAATACTTCCTGATTATTGATCAGCGATATTGAAAACCCTCAAATTACTAAAAATAAAGTGTTTTGTGAGTCGAAATTTTTTCGTGCCCTTTAGTCTCAATATATCAGACACTATCAAGTTTCGTCAATTTTTTTTTGTTTGATTTCATAATAATACTTCCAAATTATTGATCAGCGATATTAAAAACCCTCAAATAACTAAAAATAAAGTGTTTTGTAAGTAGAAAATTTTTTGCGCCTTTTAGACTCAATATATAAGACACTATCAAGTTTCGTCAATTTTTTATTGTTTGATTTCGTACTAATACTTACTGAATATTGATCAGCGATATTAAAAACCCTCAAATAAATAAAAATAAAGTGTTTTGTGAGTAGAAAAATTTTTGCGCCTTTTAGTCTCAATATATAAGACACTATCAAGTTTCGTCAATTTTTTTTGTTTGATTTCATATTAATACTTTCTGATTATTGATCAGCGATATTAAAAACCCTCAAATAACTAAAAATAAAGTGTTTTGTGAGTAGAAAATTTTTTGCGCCTTTTAGACTCAATATTTAAGAAACTATTAACTTTCGTCAATTTTTTTTGTTTGATTTCATTTTAATACTTACTGATTATTGATAAGCGTTATTAAAAATCCTCAAAAACCTCAAAATAAAGTGTTTTGTGAGTTGAAAGTTTTTTGCGCATTTTCGTCTCAATATAAAAAACTATCAAGTTTCGTCAATATTTTTTTGTTTGATTTCGTATTAATACTTACTGAATATTGATCAGCGATATAAAAAACCCTCAAATAACTAAAAATAAAGTGTTTTGTGAGTAGAAAAATTTTTGCGCCTTTTAGTCTCAATATATAAAACACTATCAAGTTTCGTCATTTTTTTTTTGTTTGATTTCATATTAATACTTACTGATTATGGATCAGCAATATAAGAAACCCTCAAATAACTAAAAATAAAGTGTTTTGTGAGTTGTTAATTTTTTGCGCCTTTTAGTCTCAATATATAAGACACTATCAAGTTTCGTCATTTTTTTTGTTTGATTTCATAATAATACTGCCAAATTATTGATCAGCGATATTAAAAACCCTCAAATAACTAAAAATAAAGTGTTTTGTGAGTCGAAATTTTTTCGCGCCTTTTAGACTCAATATTTAAGAAACTATTAAGTTTCGTCAATTTTTTTTTGTTTGATTTCATATTAATACTTACTGATTATTGATCAGCGATATTAAAAACCCTCAAATAACTAAAAATAAAGTGTTTTGTGAGTCGAAATTTTTTCGCGCCTTTTAGTCTCAATATATCAGACACTATCAAGTTTCGTCAATTTTTTTTTGTTTGATTTCATAATAATACTTCCAAATTATTGATCAGCGATATTAAAAACCCTCAAATAACTAAAAATAAAGTGTTTTGTGGTTAGAAATTTTTTTGCGCCTTTTAGACTCAATATCAAAGACACTATCAAGTTTCGTCAATTTTTTTTTGTTTGATTTCGTATTAATACTTACTGAATATTGATCAGCGATTTTAAAAACCCTCAAATAACTAAAAATAAAGTGTTTTGTGAGTAGAAAATTTTTTGCGCCTTTTAGTCTCAATATATAAGACACTATCAAGTTTCGTCAATTTTTTTTGTTTGATTTCATATTAATACTTACTGATTATGGATCAGCAATATTAAAAACCCTCAAATAACTAAAAATAAAGTGTTTTGTGAGTAGTTAAATTTTTGCGCCTTTGAGTCTCAATATATAAGACACTATCAAGTTTCGTCAATTTTTTTTTGTTTGATTTCATAATAATACTTTCTGATTATTGATCAGGAATATTTAAAACCCTCAAATAACTAAAAATAAAGTGTTTTGTGAGTCGAAATTTTTTTGCGCCTTTTAGTCTCAATATATGACACTATCAAGTTTCGTCAATTTTTTTTTGTTTGATTTCATATTAATACTTACTGATTATTGATCAGCAATATTTAAACCCTCAAATAACTAAAAATAAAGTGTTTTGTGAGTAGTTAAATTTTTGCGCCTTTTAGTCTCAATATATAAGACACTATCAAGTTTCGTCAATTTTTTTTGTTTGATTTCATAATAATACTTTCTGATTATTGATCAGCGATATTAAAAACCCTCAAATAACTAAAAATAAAGTGTTTTGTGAGTAGTTAAATTTTTGCGCCTTTTAGTCTTAATATATAAGACACTATCAAGTTTCGTCAATTTTTTTTTGTTTGATTTCATATTAATACTTACTGATTATTGATCAGCAATATTAAAAACCAATATAAAAAACAATATAAAAAGATTATTTTTGCGCCTTTTAGACTCAATATATAAGACGCTATCAAGTTTCGTCAATTTTTTTTTGTTTGATTTCATATTAATACTTACTGAATATTGATCAGCGATATTAAAAACCCTCAAATAACTAAAAATAAAGTGTTTTGTGAGTAGAAAATTTTTTGCGCCTTTTAGTCTCAATATATAAGACACTATCAAGTTTCGTCAATTTCTTTTTGTTTGATTTCATATTAATACTAACTGATTATTGATCAGCAATATAAAAAACCCTCAAATAACTAAAAATAAAGTGTTTTGTGAGTAGAAACTTTTTTGCGCCTTTTAGACTCAATATTTAAAAAACTATCAAGTTTCGTCAATTTTTTTTTGTTTGATTTCATATTAATACTTTCTGATTATTGATCAGCGATATTAAAAACCCTCAAATAACTAAAAATAAAGTGTTTTGTGAGTCGAAATTTTTTTGCGCCTTTTAGACTCAATATCAAAGACACTATCAAGTTTCGTCAATTTTTTTTGTTTGATTTCGTATTAATACTTACTGAATATTGATCAGCGATATTAAAAACCCTCAAATAACTAAAAATAAAGTGTTTTGTGAGTAGAAAAAGTTTTGCGCCTTTTAGTCTCAATATATGACACTATCAAGTTTCGTCAATTTTTTTTTGTTTGATTTCATATTAATACTTACTGATTATTGATCAGCAATATTAAAACCCTCAAATAACTAAAAATAAAGTGTTTTGTGAGTAGTTAAATTTTTGCGCCTTTTAGTCTCAATATATGACACTATCAAGTTTCGTCAATTTTTTTTTGTTTGATTTCATATTAATACTTACTGATTATTGATCAGCAATATTAAAACCCTCAAATAACTAAAAATAAAGTGTTTTGTGAGTAGTTAAATTTTTGCGCCTTTTAGTCTCAATATATAAGACACTATCAAGTTTCGTCAATTTTTTTTTGTTTGATTTCATAATAATACTTTCTGATTATTGATCAGCGATATTTAAAACCCTCAAATAACTAAAAATAAAGTGTTTTGTAAGTAGAAAATTTTTTGCGCCTTTTAGACTCAATATATAAGACACTATCAAGTTTCGTCAATTTTTTATTGTTTGATTTCGTACTAATACTTACTGATTATTGATCAGCGATATTAAAAACCCTCAAATAACTAAAAATAAAGTGTTTTGTGAGTAGAAAATTTTTTGCGCCTTTTAGTCTCAATATATAAGACACTATCAAGTTTCGTCAATTTTTTTTTGTTTGATTTCATATTAATACTTACTGATTATGGATCAGCAATATTAAAAACCCTCAAATAACTAAAAATAAAGTGTTTTGTGAGTAGTTAAATTTTTGCGCCTTTTAGTCTCAATATATAAGACACTATCAAGTTTCGTCAATTTCTTTTTTGTTTGATTTCATATAAATACTAACTGATTATTGATCAGCAATATAAAAAACCTTCAAATAACTAAAAATAAAGTGTTTTGTGAGTAGAAACTTTTTTGCGCCTTTTAGACTCAATATTTAAGAAACTATCAAGTTTCGTCAATTTTTTTTTGTTTGATTTCATATTAATACTTACTGATTATGGATCAGCAATATTTAAAACCCTCAAATAACTAAAAATAAAGTGTTTTGTGAGTCGAAATTTTTTTGCGCCTTTTAGTCTCAATATATGACACTATCAAGTTTCGTCAATTTTTTTTTGTTTGATTTCATATTAATACTTACTGATTATGGATCAGCAATATTAAAAACCCTCAAATAACTAAAAATAAAGTGTTTTGTGAGTAGTTAAATTTTTGCGCCTTTTAGTCTCAATATATAAGACACTATCAAGTTTCGTCAATTTCTTTTGTGTTTGATTTCATATTAATACTAACTGATTATTGATCAGCAATATTAAAAACCCTCAAATAACTAAAAATAAAGTGTTTTGTGAGTAGAAACTTTTTTGCGCCTTTTAGACTCAATATTTAAGAAACTATCAAGTTTCGTCAATTTTTTTTTGTTGGATTTCATATTAATACTTTCTGATTATTGATCAGCGATATTAAAAACCCTCAAATAACTAAAAATAAAGTGTTTTGTGAGTCGAAAATTTTTTGCGCCTTTTAGACTCAATATCAAAGACACTATCAAGTTTCGTCAATTTTTTTTGTTTGATTTCGTATTAATACTTACTGAATATTGATCAGCGATATTAAAAACCCTCAAATAACTAAAAATAAAGTGTTTTGTGAGTAGTTAAATTTTTGCGCCTTTTAGTCTTAATATATAAGACACTATCAAGTTTCGTCAATTTTTTTTTGTTTGATTTCATATTAATACTTACTGATTATTGATCAGCAATATTAAAAACCCTCAAATAACTAAAAATAAAGTGTTTTGTGAGTAGAAACTTTTTTGCGCCTTTTAGACTCAATATATAAGACGCTATCAAGTTTCGTCATTTTTTTATTGTTTGATTTCGTACTAATACTTACTGAATATTGATCAGCGATATTAAAAACCCTCAAATAACTAAAAATAAAGTGTTTTGTGAGTAGAAAATTTTTTGCGCCTTTTAGTCTCAATATATAAGACACTATCAAGTTTCGTCAATTTTTTTTTGTTTGATTTCATATTAATACTTACTGATTATGGATCAGCAATATTTAAAACCCTCAAATAACTAAAAATAAAGTGTTTTGTGAGTCGAAATTTTTTTGCGCCTTTTAGTCTCAATATATGACACTATCAAGTTTCGTCAATTTTTTTTTGTTTGATTTCATATTAATACTTACTGATTATTGATCAGCAATATTAAAACCCTCAAATAACTAAAAATAAAGTGTTTTGTGAGTAGTTAAATTTTTGCGCCTTTTAGTCTCAATATATAAGACACTATCAAGTTTCGTCAATTTTTTTTTGTTTGATTTCATAATAATACTTTCTGATTATTGATCAGCGATATTTAAAACCCTCAAATAACTAAAAATAAAGTGTTTTGTAAGTAGAAAATTTTTTGCGCCTTTTAGACTCAATATATAAGACACTATCAAGTTTCGTCAATTTTTTATTGTTTGATTTCGTACTAATACTTACTGATTATTGATCAGCGATATTAAAAACCCTCAAATAACTAAAAATAAAGTGTTTTGTGAGTAGAAAATTTTTTGCGCCTTTTAGTCTCAATATATAAGACACTATCAAGTTTCGTCAATTTTTTTTTGTTTGATTTCATATAAATACTTACTGATTATGGATCAGCAATATTAAAAACCCTCAAATAACTAAAAATAAAGTGTTTTGTGAGTAGTTAAATTTTTGCGCCTTTTAGTCTCAATATATAAGACACTATCAAGTTTCGTCAATTTCTTTTTTGTTTGATTTCATATAAATACTAACTGATTATTGATCAGCAATATAAAAAACCTTCAAATAACTAAAAATAAAGTGTTTTGTGAGTAGAAACTTTTTTGCGCCTTTTAGACTCAATATTTAAGAAACTATCAAGTTTCGTCAATTTTTTTTTGTTTGATTTCATATTTATACTTTCTGATTTTTGATCAGCGATATTAAAAACCCTCAAATAACTAAAAATAAAGTGTTTTGTGAGTCGAAATTTTTTTGCGCCTTTTAGACTCAATATCAAAGACACTATCAAGTTTCGTCAATTTTTTTTGTTTGATTTCGTATTAATACTTACTGAATATTGATCAGCGATATTAAAAACCCTCAAATAACTAAAAATAAAGTGTTTTGTGAGTAGAAAAAGTTTTGCGCCTTTTAGTCTCAATATATAAGACACTATCAAGTTTCGTCAATTTTTTTTTGTTTGATTTCATATTAATACTTACTGATTATAGATCAGCAATATTAAAAACCCTCAAATAACTAAAAATAAAGTGTTTTGTGAGTAGTTAAATTTTTGCGCCTTTTAGTCTCAATATATAAGACACTATCAAGTTTCGTCAATTTTTTTTTGTTTGATTTCATATTAATACTTACTGATTATTGATCAGCGATATTAAAAACCCTCAAATAACTAAAAATAAAGTGTTTTGTGAGTAGTTAAATTTTTGCGCCTTTTAGTCTTAATATATAAGACACTATCAAGTTTCGTCAATTTTTTTTGTTTGATTTCATATAAATACTTACTGATTATTGATCAGCAATATTAAAAACCCTCAAATAACTAAAAATAAAGTGTTTTGTGAGTAGTTAAATTTTTTGCGCCTTTTAGTCTCAATATATAAGACACTATCAAGTTTCGTCAATTTTTTTTTGTTTGATTTCATAATAATACTTTCTGATTATTGATCAGCGATATTAAAAACCCTCAAATAACTAAAAATAAAGTGTTTTGTAAGTAGAAATTTTTTTGCGCCTTTTAGACTCAATATATAAGACACTATCAAGTTTCGTCAATTTTTTATTGTTTGATTTCGTACTAATACTTACTGAATATTGATCAGCGATATTAAAAACCCTCAAATAACTAAAAATAAAGTGTTTTGTGAGTAGAAATTTTTTTGCGCCTTTTAGTCTCAATATATGACACTATCAAGTTTCGTCAATTTTTTTTGTTTGATTTCATATTAATACTTACTGATTATGGATCAGCAATATTAAAAACCCTCAAATAACTAACAGTAAAGTGTTTTGTGAGTAGTTAAATTTTTGCGCCTTTTAGTCTCAATATATAAAACACTATCAAGTTTCGTCAATTTCTTTTTTGTTTGATTTCATATTAATACTAACTGATTATTGATCAGCAATATTAAAAACCCTCAAATAACTAAAAATAAAGTGTTTTGTGAGTCGAAAATTTTTTGCGCCTTTTAGACTCAATATCAGAGACACTATCAAGTTTCGTCAATTTTTTTTGTTTGATTTCGTATTAATACTTACTGAATATTGATCAGCGATATTAAAAACCCTCAAATAACTAAAAATAAAGTGTTTTGTGAGTAGAAAAATTTTGCGCCTTTTAGTCTCAATATATAAGACACTATCAAGTTTCGTCAATTTTTTTTTGTTTGATTTCATATTAATACTTACTGATTATGGATCAGCAATATTAAAACCCTCAAATAACTAAATATAAAGTGTTTTGTGAGTAGTTAAATTTTTGCGCCTTTTAGTCACAATATATAAGACACTATCAAGTTTCGTCAATTTTTTTTTGTTTGATTTCATAATAATACTTACAAATTATTGATCAGCGATATTAAAAACCCTCAAATAACTAAAAATAAAGTGTTTTGTGAGTAGAAATTTTTTTGCGCCTTTTAGACTCAATATATAAGAAACTATTAAGTTTCGTCAATTTTTTTTTTGTTTGATTTCGTATTAAGACTTACTGAATATTGATCAGCGATATTAAAAACCCTCAAATAACTAAAAATAAAGTGTTTTGTGAGTAGAAAATTTTTTGCGCCTTTTAGTCTCAATATATAAGACACTATCAAGTTTCGTCAATTTTTTTTTGTTTGATTTCATATTAATACTAACTGATTATGGATCAGCAATATTAAAAACCCTCAAATAACTAAAAATAAAGTGTTTTGTGAGTAGTTAAATTTTTGCGCCTTTTAATCTCAATATATAAGACACTATAAAGTTTCGTCAATTTTTTTTTGTTTGATTTCATATTAATACTTACTGATTATTGATCAGCAATATTAAAAACCCTCAAATAACTAAAAATAAAGTGTTTTGTGAGTAGAAACTTTTTTGCGCCTTTTAGACTCAATATTTAAGAAACTATCAAGTTTCGTCAATTTTTTTTTGTTTGATTTCATATTAATACTTACTGATTATTGATCAGCGATATTAAAAACCCTCAAATAACTAAAAATAAAGTGTTTTGTGAGTAGAAAATTTTTTGCGCCTTTTAGACTCAATATTTAAGAAACTATTAAGTTTCGTCAATTTTTTTTTTGTTTGATTTCATATTAATACTTACTGATTATTGATCAGCGATATTAAAAACCCTCAAATAACTAACAATAAAGTGTTTTGTGAGTAGTTAAATTTTTGCGCCTTTTAGTCTCAATATATAAGACACTATCAAGTTTCGTCAATTTTTTTTTGTTTGATTTCATATTAATACTTACTGATTATGGATCAGCAATATTAAAAACCCTCAAATAACTAAAAATAAAGTGTTTTGTGAGTAGTTAAATTTTTGCGCCTTTTAATCTCAATATATAAGACACTATAAAGTTTCGTCAATTTTTTTTTGTTTGATTTCATATTAATACTTACTGATTATTGATCAGCAATATTAAAAACCCTCAAATAACTAAAAATAAAGTGTTTTGTGAGTAGAAACTTTTTTGCGCCTTTTAGACTCAATATTTAAGAAACTATCAAGTTTCGTCAATTTTTTTTTGTTTGATTTCATATTAATACTTTCTGATTATTGATCAGCGATATTAAAAACCCTCAAATAACTAAAAAAAAAGTGTTTTGTGAGTCGAAATTTTTTCGCGCCTTTTAGTCTCAATATATCAGACACTTTCAAGTTTCGTCAATTTTTTTTTGGTTTATTTCACAATAATACTTCCTGATTATTGATCAGCGATATTGAAAACCCTCAAATTACTAAAAATAAAGTGTTTTGTGAGTCGAAATTTTTTCGTGCCTTTTAGTCTCAATATATCAGACACTATCAAGTTTCGTCAATTTTTTTTTGTTTGATTTCATAATAATACTTCCAAATTATTGATCAGCGATATTAAAAACCCTCAAATAACTAAAAATAAAGTGTTTTGTAAGTAGAAAATTTTTTGCGCCTTTTAGACTCAATATATAAGACACTATCAAGTTTCGTCAATTTTTTATTGTTTGATTTCGTACTAATACTTACTGAATATTGATCAGCGATATTAAAAACCCTCAAATAACTAAAAATAAAGTGTTTTGTGAGTAGAAAATTTTTTGCGCCTTTTAGTCTCAATATATAAGACACTATCAAGTTTCGTCAATTTTTTTTGTTTGATTTCATATTAATACTTTCTGATTATTGATCAGCGATATTAAAAACCCTCAAATAACTAAAAATAAAGTGTTTTGTGAGTAGAAAATTTTTTGCGCCTTTTAGACTCAATATTTAAGAAACTATTAACTTTCGTCAATTTTTTTTGTTTGATTTCATTTTAATACTTACTGATTATTGATAAGCGTTATTAAAAATCCTCAAAAACCTCAAAATAAAGTGTTTTGTGAGTTGAAAGTTTTTTGCGCATTTTCGTCTCAATATAAAAAACTATCAAGTTTCGTCAATATTTTTTTGTTTGATTTCGTATTAATACTTACTGAATATTGATCAGCGATATAAAAAACCCTCAAATAACTAAAAATAAAGTGTTTTGTGAGTAGAAAAATTTTTGCGCCTTTTGGTCTCAATATATAAAACACTATCAAGTTTCGTCATTTTTTTTTTTTTTGATTTCATATTAATACTTACTGATTATGGATCAGCAATATTAGAAACCCTCAAATAACTAAAAATAAAGTGTTTTGTGAGTTGTTAATTTTTTGCGCCTTTTAGTCTCAATATATAAGACACTATCAAGTTTCGTCATTTTTTTTTGTTTGATTTCATAATAATACTGCCAAATTATTGATCAGCGATATTAAAAACCCTCAAATAACTAAAAATAAAGTGTTTTGTGAGTCGAAATTTTTTCGCGCCTTTTAGACTCAATATTTAAGAAACTATTAAGTTTCGTCAATTTTTTTTTGTTTGATTTCATATTAATACTTACTGATTATTGATCAGCGATATTAAAAACCCTCAAATAACTAAAAATAAAGTGTTTTGTGAGTCGAAATTTTTTCGCGCCTTTTAGTCTCAATATATCAGACACTATCAAATTTCGTCAATTTTTTTTTGTTTGATTTCATAATAATACTTTCTGATTATTGATCAGCGATATTAAAAACCCTCAAATAACTAAAAATAAAGTTATTTGTGAGTAGTTAAATTTTTGCGCCTTTTAGTCTCAATATATAAGACACTATCAAGTTTCGTCAATTTTTTTTTGTTTGATTTCATAATAATACTTTCTGATTATTGATCAGCGATATTAAAAACCCTCAAATAACTAAAAATAAAGTTATTTGTGAGTAGTTAAATTTTTGCGCCTTTTAGTCTCAATATATAAGACACTATCAAGTTTCGTCAATTTTTTTTTGTTTGATTTCATAATAATACTTTCTGATTATTGATCAGCGATATTAAAAACCCTCAAATAACTAAAAATAAAGTGTTTTGTAAGTAGAAAATTTTTTGCGCCTTTTAGACTCAATATATAAGACACTATCAAGTTTCGTCAATTTTTTATTGTTTGATTTCGTACTAATACTTACTGAATATTGATCAGCGATATTAAAAACCCTCAAATAACTAAAAATAAAGTGTTTTGTGAGTAGAAAATTTTTTGCGCCTTTTAGTCTCAATATATAAGACACTATCAAGTTTCGTCAATTTTTTTTTGTTTGATTTCATATTAATACTTACTGATTATGGATCAGCAATATTAAAAACCCTCAAATAACTAAAAATAAAGTGTTTTGTGAGTAGTTAAATTTTTGCGCCTTTTAGTCTCAATATATAAGACACTATCAAGTTTCGTCAATTTCTTTTTTGTTTGATTTCATATAAATACTAACTGATTATTGATCAGCAATATAAAAAACCCTCAAATAACTAAAAATAAAGTGTTTTGTGAGTAGAAACTTTTTTGCGCCTTTTAGACTCAATATTTAAGAAACTATCAAGTTTCGTCAATTTTTTTTTGTTTGATTTCATATTAATACTTTCTGATTATTGATCAGCGATATTAAAAACCCTCAAATAACTAAAAATAAAGTGTTTTGTGAGTCGAAATTTTTTTGCGCCTTTTAGACTCAATATCAAAGACACTATCAAGTTTCGTCAATTTTTTTTGTTTGATTTCGTATTAATACTTACTGAATATTGATCAGCGATATTAAAAACCCTCAAATAACTAAAAATAAAGTGTTTTGTGAGTAGAAAAAGTTTTGCGCCTTTTAGTCTCAATATATAAGACACTATCAAGTTTCGTCAATTTTTTTTTGTTTGATTTCATATTAATACTTACTGATTATAGATCAGCAATATTAAAAACCCTCAAATAACTAAAAATAAAGTGTTTTGTGAGTAGTTAAATTTTTGCGCCTTTTAGTCTCAATATATAAGACACTATCAAGTTTCGTCAATTTTTTTTTGTTTGATTTCATAATAATACTTTCTGATTATTGATCAGCGATATTAAAAACCCTCAAATAACTAAAAATAAAGTGATTTGTAAGTAGAAAATTTTTTGCGCCTTTTAGACTCAATATATAAGACACTATCAAGTTTCGTCAATTTTTTATTGTTTGATTTCGTACTAATACTTACTGAATATTGATCAGCGATATTAAAAACCCCCAAATAACTAAAAATAAAGTGTTTTGTGAGTAGAAAATTTTTTGCGCCTTTTAGTCTCAATATTTAAGACACTATCAAGTTTCGTCAATTTTTTTTGTTTGATTTCATATTAATACTTACTGATTATGGATCAGCAATATTTTAAACCCTCAAATAACTAAAAATAAAGTGTTTTGTGAGTAGAAATTTTTTTGCGCCTTTTAGTCTCAATATATGACACTATCAAGTTTCGTCAATTTTTTTTTGTTTGATTTCATATTAATACTTACTGATTATTGATCAGCAATATTAAAACCCTCAAATAACTAAAAATAAAGTGTTTTGTGAGTAGTTAAATTTTTGCGCCTTTTAGTCTCAATATATAAGACACTATCAAGTTTCGTCAATTTTTTTTTGTTTGATTTCATAATAATACTTTCTGATTATTGATCAGCGATATTAAAAACCCTCAAATAACTAAAAATAAAGTGATTTGTAAGTAGAAAATTTTTTGCGCCTTTTAGACTCAATATATAAGACACTATCAAGTTTCGTCAATTTTTTATTGTTTGATTTCGTACTAATACTTACTGAATATTGATCAGCGATATTAAAAACCCTCAAATAACTAAAAATAAAGTGTTTTGTGAGTAGAAAATTTTTTGCGCCTTTTAGTCTCAATATTTAAGACACTATCAAGTTTCGTCAATTTTTTTTGTTTGATTTCATATTAATACTTACTGATTATGGATCAGCAATATTTTAAACCCTCAAATAACTAAAAATAAAGTGTTTTGTGAGTCGAAATTTTTTTGCGCCTTTTAGTCTCAATATATGACACTATCAAGTTTCGTCAATTTTTTTTTGTTTGATTTCATATTAATACTTACTGATTATTGATCAGCAATATTAAAACCCTCAAATAACTAAAAATAAAGTGTTTTGTGAGTAGTTAAATTTTTGCGCCTTTTAGTCTCAATATATAAGACACTATCAAGTTTCGTCAATTTTTTTTTTGTTTGATTTCATAATAATACTTTCTGATTATTGATCAGCGATATTTAAAACCCTCAAATAACTAAAAATAAAGTGTTTTGTAAGTAGAAAATTTTTTGCGCCTTTTAGACTCAATATATAAGACACTATCAAGTTTCGTCAATTTTTTATTGTTTGATTTCGTACTAATACTTACTGAATATTGATCAGCGATATTAAAAACCCTCAAATAACTAAAAATAAAGTGTTTTGTGAGTAGAAAATTTTTTGCGCCTTTTAGTCTCAATATTTAAGACACTATCAAGTTTCGTCAATTTTTTTTTGTTTGATTTCATATTAATACTTACTGATTATGGATCAGCAATATTAAAAACCCTCAAATAACTAAAAATAAAGTGTTTTGTGAGTAGTTAAATTTTTGCGCCTTTTAGTCTCAATATATAAGACACTATCAAGTTTCGTCAATTTCTTTTTTGTTTGATTTCATATTAATACTAACTGATTATTGATCAGCAATATAAAAAACCCTCAAATAACTAAAAATAAAGTGTTTTGTGAGTAGAAACTTTTTTGCGCCTTTTAGACTTAATATTTAAGAAACTATCAAGTTTCGTCAATTTTTTTTTGTTTGATTTCATATTAATACTTTCTGATTATTGATCAGCGATATTAAAAACCCTCAAATAACTAAAAATAAAGTGTTTTGTGAGTCGAAATTTTTTTGCGCCTTTTAGACTCAATATCAAAGACACTATCAAGTTTCGTCAATTTTTTATTGTTTGATTTCGTACTTATACTTACTGAATATTGATCAGCGATATTAAAAACCCTCAAATAACTAAAAATAAAGTGTTTTGTGAGTAGAAAATTTTTTGCGCCTTTTAGTCTCAATATATAAGACACTATCAAGTTTCGTCAATTTTTTTTTGTTTGATTTCATATTAATACTTACTGATTATGGATCAGCAATATTTAAAACCCTCAAATAACTAAAAATAAAGTGTTTTGTGAGTCGAAATTTTTTTGCGCCTTTTAGTCTCAATATATGACACTATCAAGTTTCGTCAATTTTTTTTTGTTTGATTTCATATTAATACTTACTGATTATTGATCAGCAATATTAAAACCCTCAAATAACTAAAAATAAAGTGTTTTGTGAGTAGTTAAATTTTTGCGCCTTTTAGTCTCAATATATAAGACACTATCAAGTTTCGTCAATTTTTTTTTGTTTGATTTCATAATAATACTTTCTGATTATTGATCAGCGATATTAAAAACCCTCAAATAACTAAAAATAAAGTGTTTTGTAAGTAGAAAATTTTTTGCGCCTTTTAGACTCAATATATAAGACACTATCAAGTTTCGTCAATTTTTTTTTGTTTGATTTCATATTAATACTTTCTGATTATTGATCAGCGATATTAAAAACCCTCAAATAACTAAAAATAAAGTGTTTTGTGAGTCGAAATTTTTTTGCGCCTTTTAGACTCAATATCAAAGACACTATCAAGTTTCGTCAATTTTTTTTGTTTGATTTCGTATTAATACTTACTGAATATTGATCAGCGATATTAAAAACCCTCAAATAACTAAAAATAAAGTGTTTTGTGAGTAGAAAAAGTTTTGCGCCTTTTAGTCTCAATATATAAGACACTATCAAGTTTCGTCAATTTTTTTTTGTTTGATTTCATATTTATACTTACTGATTATAGATCAGCAATATTAAAAACCCTCAAATAACTAAAAATAAAGTGTTTTGTGAGTAGTTAAATTTTTGCGCCTTTTAGTCTCAATATATAAGACACTATCAAGTTTCGTCAATTTTTTTTTGTTTGATTTCATAATAATACTTTCTGATTATTGATCAGCGATATTAAAAACCCTCAAATAACTAAAAATAAAGTGATTTGTAAGTAGAAAATTTTTTGCGCCTTTTAGACTCAATATATAAGACACTATCAAGTTTCGTCAATTTTTTATTGTTTGATTTCGTACTAATACTTACTGAATATTGATCAGCGATATTAAAAACCCCCAAATAACTAAAAATAAAGTGTTTTGTGAGTAGAAAATTTTTTGCGCCTTTTAGTCTCAATATTTAAGACACTATCAAGTTTCGTCAATTTTTTTTGTTTGATTTCATATTAATACTTACTGATTATGGATCAGCAATATTTTAAACCCTCAAATAACTAAAAATAAAGTGTTTTGTGAGTAGAAATTTTTTTGCGCCTTTTAGTCTCAATATATGACACTATCAAGTTTCGTCAATTTTTTTTTGTTTGATTTCATATTAATACTTACTGATTATTGATCAGCAATATTAAAACCCTCAAATAACTAAAAATAAAGTGTTTTGTGAGTAGTTAAATTTTTGCGCCTTTTAGTCTCAATATATAAGACACTATCAAGTTTCGTCAATTTTTTTTTGTTTGATTTCATAATAATACTTTCTGATTATTGATCAGCGATATTAAAAACCCTCAAATAACTAAAAATAAAGTGATTTGTAAGTAGAAAATTTTTTGCGCCTTTTAGACTCAATATATAAGACACTATCAAGTTTCGTCAATTTTTTATTGTTTGATTTCGTACTAATACTTACTGAATATTGATCAGCGATATTAAAAACCCTCAAATAACTAAAAATAAAGTGTTTTGTGAGTAGAAAATTTTTTGCGCCTTTTAGTCTCAATATTTAAGACACTATCAAGTTTCGTCAATTTTTTTTGTTTGATTTCATATTAATACTTACTGATTATGGATCAGCAATATTTTAAACCCTCAAATAACTAAAAATAAAGTGTTTTGTGAGTCGAAATTTTTTTGCGCCTTTTAGTCTCAATATATGACACTATCAAGTTTCGTCAATTTTTTTTTGTTTGATTTCATATTAATACTTACTGATTATTGATCAGCAATATTAAAACCCTCAAATAACTAAAAATAAAGTGTTTTGTGAGTAGTTAAATTTTTGCGCCTTTTAGTCTCAATATATAAGACACTATCAAGTTTCGTCAATTTTTTTTTGTTTGATTTCATAATAATACTTTCTGATTATTGATCAGCGATATTTAAAACCCTCAAATAACTAAAAATAAAGTGTTTTGTAAGTAGAAAATTTTTTGCGCCTTTTAGACTCAATATATAAGACACTATCAAGTTTCGTCAATTTTTTATTGTTTGATTTCGTACTAATACTTACTGAATATTGATCAGCGATATTAAAAACCCTCAAATAACTAAAAATAAAGTGTTTTGTGAGTAGAAAATTTTTTGCGCCTTTTAGTCTCAATATTTAAGACACTATCAAGTTTCGTCAATTTTTTTTTGTTTGATTTCATATTAATACTTACTGATTATGGATCAGCAATATTAAAAACCCTCAAATAACTAAAAATAAAGTGTTTTGTGAGTAGTTAAATTTTTGCGCCTTTTAGTCTCAATATATAAGACACTATCAAGTTTCGTCAATTTCTTTTTTGTTTGATTTCATATTAATACTAACTGATTATTGATCAGCAATATAAAAAACCCTCAAATAACTAAAAATAAAGTGTTTTGTGAGTAGAAACTTTTTTGCGCCTTTTAGACTTAATATTTAAGAAACTATCAAGTTTCGTCAATTTTTTTTTGTTTGATTTCATATTAATACTTTCTGATTATTGATCAGCGATATTAAAAACCCTCAAATAACTAAAAATAAAGTGTTTTGTGAGTCGAAATTTTTTTGCGCCTTTTAGACTCAATATCAAAGACACTATCAAGTTTCGTCAATTTTTTATTGTTTGATTTCGTACTTATACTTACTGAATATTGATCAGCGATATTAAAAACCCTCAAATAACTAAAAATAAAGTGTTTTGTGAGTAGAAAATTTTTTGCGCCTTTTAGTCTCAATATATAAGACACTATCAAGTTTCGTCAATTTTTTTTTGTTTGATTTCATATTAATACTTACTGATTATGGATCAGCAATATTTAAAACCCTCAAATAACTAAAAATAAAGTGTTTTGTGAGTCGAAATTTTTTTGCGCCTTTTAGTCTCAATATATGACACTATCAAGTTTCGTCAATTTTTTTTTGTTTGATTTCATATTAATACTTACTGATTATTGATCAGCAATATTAAAACCCTCAAATAACTAAAAATAAAGTGTTTTGTGAGTAGTTAAATTTTTGCGCCTTTTAGTCTCAATATATAAGACACTATCAAGTTTCGTCAATTTTTTTTTGTTTGATTTCATAATAATACTTTCTGATTATTGATCAGCGATATTAAAAACCCTCAAATAACTAAAAATAAAGTGTTTTGTAAGTAGAAAATTTTTTGCGCCTTTTAGACTCAATATATAAGACACTATCAAGTTTCGTCAATTTTTTATTGTTTGATTTCGTACTAATACTTACTGAATATTGATCAGCGATATTAAAAACCCTCAAATAACTAAAAATAAAGTGTTTTGTGAGTAGAAAATTTTTTGCGCCTTTTAGTCTCAATATATAAGACACTATCAAGTTTCGTCAATTTTTTTTTGTTTGATTTCATATTAATACTTACTGATTATGGATCACCAATATTAAAAACCCTCAAATAACTAAAAATAAAGTGTTTTGTGAGTAGTTAAATTTTTGCGCCTTTTAGTCTCAATATATAAGACACTATCAAGTTTCGTCAATTTCTTTTTTGTTTGATTTCATATTAATACTAACTGATTATTGATCAGCAATATAAAAAACCCTCAAATAACTAAAAATAAAGTTTTTTGTGAGTAGAAACTTTTTTGCGCCTTTTAGACTCAATATTTAAGAAACTATCAAGTTTCGTCAATTTTTTTTTGTTTGATTTCATATTAATACTTTCTGATTATTGATCAGCGATATTAAAAACCCTCAAATAACTAAAAATAAAGTGTTGTGTGAGTAGAAAAAGTTTTGCGCCTTTTAGTCTCAATATATAAGACACTATCAAGTTTCGTCAATTTTTTTTTGTTTGATTTCATATTAATACTTACTGATTATGGATCAGCAGTATTAAAAACCCTCAAATAACTAAAAATAAAGTGTTTTGTGAGTAGTTAAATTTTTGCGCCTTTTAGTCACAATATATAAGACACTATCAAGTTTCGTCAATTTTTTTTTGTTTGATTTCATAATAATACTTACAAATTATTGATCAGCGATATTTAAACCCTCAAATAACTAAAAATAAAGTGTTTTGTGAGTAGAAAATTTTTTGCGCCTTTTAGACTCAATATTTAAGAAACTATTAAGTTTCGTCAATTTTTTTTTGTTTGATTTCATATTAATACTTACTGATTATTGATCAGCGATATTAAAAACCCTCAAATAACTAAAAATAAAGTGTTTTGTGAGTAGAAATTTTTTTGCGCCTTTTAGACTCAATATATAAGACACTATCAAGTTTCGTCAATTTTTTATTGTTTGATTTTGTACTAATACTTACTGAATATTGATCAGCGATATTAAAAACCCTCAAATAACTAAAAATAAAGTGTTTTGTGAGTAGAAAATTTTTTGCGCCTTTTAGTCTCAATATATAAGACACTATCAAGTTTCGTCAATTTTTTTTTGTTTGATTTCATATTAATACTTACTGATTATGGATCAGCAATATTAAAAACCCTCAAATAACTAAAAATAAAGTGTTTTGTGAGTAGTTAAATTTTTGCGCCTTTTAGTCTCAATATATTAGACACTATCAAGTTTCGTCAATTTCTTTTTTGTTTGATTTCATATTAATACTAACTGATTATTGATCAGCAATATAAAAAACCCTCAAATAACTAAAAATAAAGTGTTTTGTGAGTTGAAACTTTTTTGCGCCTTTTAGACTCAATATTTAAGAAACTATCAAGTTTCGTCAATTTTTTTTTGTTTGATTTCATATTAATACTTTCTGATTATTGATCAGCGATATTAAAAACCCTCAAATAACTAAAAATAAAGTGTTTTGTGAGTCGAAATTTTTTTGCGCCTTTTAGACTCAATATCAAAGACACTATCAAGTTTCGTCAATTTTTTTTGTTTGATTTCGTATTAATACTTACTGAATATTGATCAGCGATATTAAAAACCCTCAAATAACTAAAAATAAAGTGTTTTGTGAGTAGTTAAATTTTTGCGCCTTTTAGTCTCAATATATAAGACACTATCAAGTTTCGTCAATTTTTTTTTGTTTGATTTCATAATAATACTTTCTGATTATTGATCAGCGATATTAAAAACCCTCAAATAACTAAAAATAAAGTGTTTTGTGAGTAGTTAAATTTTTGCGCCTTTTAGTCTCAATATATAAGACACTATCAAGTTTCGTCAATTTTTTTTTGTTTGATTTCATAATAATACTTTCTGATTATTGATCAGCGATATTAAAAACCCTCAAATAACTAAAAATAAAGTGTTTTGTAAGTAGAAAATTTTTTGCGCCTTTTAGACTCAATATATAAGACACTATCAAGTTTCGTCAATTTTTTATTGTTTGATTTCGTACTAATACTTACTGAATATTGATCAGCGATATTAAAAACCCTCAAATAACTAAAAATAAAGTGTTTTGTGAGTAGTTAAATTTTTGCGCCTTTTAGTCTCAATATATAAGACACTATCAAGTTTCGTCAATTTTTTTTTGTTTGATTTTATAATAATACTTTCTGATTATTGATCAGCGATATTTAAAACCCTCAAATAACTAAAAATAAAGTGTTTTGTAAGTAGAAAATTTTTTGCGTTTTTTAGACTCAATATATAAGACACTATCAAGTTTCGTAAATTTTTTATTGTTTGATTTCGTACTAATACTTACTGATTATTGATCAGCGATATTAAAAACCCTCAAATAACTAAAAATAAAGTGTTTTGTGAGTAGAAAATTTTTTGCGCCTTTTAGTCTCAATATATAAGACACTATCAAGTTTCGTCAATTTTTTTTTTGTTTGATTTCATATTAATACTTACTGATTATGGATCAGCAATATTAAAAACCCTCAAATAACTAAAAATAAAGTGTTTTGTGAGTAGTTAAATTTTTGCGCCTTTTAGTCTCAATATATTAGACACTATCAAGTTTCGTCAATTTCTTTTTTGTTTGATTTCATATTAATACTAACTGATTATTGATCAGCAATATAAAAAACCCTCAAATAACTAAAAATAAAGTGTTTTGTGAGTAGAAACTTTTTTGCGCCTTTTAGACTCAATATTTAAGAAACTATCAAGTTTCGTCAATTTTTTTTGTTTGATTTCATATTAATACTTTCTGATTATTGATCAGCGATATTAAAAACCCTCAAATAACTAAAAATAAAGTGTTTTGTGAGTCGAAATTTTTTTGCGCCTTTTAGACTCAATATCAAAGACACTATCAAGTTTCGTCAATTTTTTTTGTTTGATTTCGTATTAATACTTACTGAATATTGATCAGCGATATTAAAAACCCTCAAATAACTAAAAATAAAGTGTTTTGTGAGTAGAAAAAGTTTTGCGCCTTTTAGTCTCAATATATAAGACACTATCAAGTTTCGTCAATTTTTTTTTGTTTGATTTCATATTAATACTTACTGATTATAGATCAGCAATATTAAAAACCCTCAAATAACTAAAAATAAAGTGTTTTGTGAGTAGTTAAATTTTTGCGCCTTTTAGTCTCAATATATAAGACACTATCAAGTTTCGTCAATTTTTTTTTGTTTGATTTCATATTAATACTTACTGATTATTGATCAGCGATATTAAAAACCCTCAAATAACTAAAAATAAAGTGTTTTGTGAGTAGAAAATTTTTTTGCGCCTTTTAGACTCAATATTTAAGAAACTATTAAGTTTCGTCAATTTTTTTTTGTTTGATTTCATATAAATACTTACTGATTATTGATCAGCGATATTAAAAACCCTCAAATAACTAACAATAAAGTGTTTTGTGAGTAGTTAAATTTTTGCGCCTTTTAGTCTCAATATATAAGACACTATCAAGTTTCGTCAATTTTTTTTTGTTTGATTTCATATTAATACTTACTGATTATGGATCAGCAATATTAAAAATCCTCAAATAACTAAAAATAAAGTGTTTTGTGAGTAGTTAAATTTTTGCGCCTTTTAATCTCAATATATAAGACACTATAAAGTTTCGTCAATTTTTTTTTGTTTGATTTCATATTAATACTTACTGATTATTGATCAGCAATATTAAAAACCCTCAAATAACTAAAAATAAAGTGTTTTGTGAGTAGAAACTTTTTTGCGCCTTTTAGACTCAATATTTAAGAAACTATCAAGTTTCGTCAATTTTTTTTTGTTTGATTTCATATTAATACTTTCTGATTATTGATCAGCGATATTAAAAACCCTCAAATAACTAAAAAAAAAGTGTTTTGTGAGTCGAAATTTTTTCGCGCCTTTTAGTCTCAATATATCAGACACTTTCAAGTTTCGTCAATTTTTTTTTGGTTTATTTCACAATAATACTTCCTGATTATTGATCAGCGATATTGAAAACCCTCAAATTACTAAAAATAAAGTGTTTTGTGAGTCGAAATTTTTTCGTGCCTTTTAGTCTCAATATATCAGACACTATCAAGTTTCGTCAATTTTTTTTTGTTTGATTTCATAATAATACTTCCAAATTATTGATCAGCGATATTAAAAACCCTCAAATAACTAAAAATAAAGTGTTTTGTAAGTAGAAAATGTTTTGCGCCTTTTAGACTCAATATATAAGACACTATCAAGTTTCGTCAATTTTTTATTGTTTGATTTCGTACTAATACTTACTGAATATTGATCAGCGATATTAAAAACCCTTAAATAACTAAAAATAAAGTGTTTTGTGAGTAGAAAATTTTTTGCGCCTTTTAGTCTCAATATATAAGACACTATCAAGTTTCGTCAATTTTTTTTGTTTGATTTCATATTAATACTTTCTGATTATTGATCAGCGATATTAAAAACCCTCAAATAACTAAAAATAAAGTGTTTTGTGAGTAGAAAATTTTTTGCGCCTTTTAGACTCAATATTTAAGAAACTATTAACTTTCGTCAATTTTTTTTGTTTGATTTCATTTTAATACTTACTGATTATTGATAAGCGTTATTAAAAATCCTCAAAAACCTCAAAATAAAGTGTTTTGTGAGTTGAAAGTTTTTTGCGCATTTTCGTCTCAATATAAAAAACTATCAAGTTTCGTCAATATTTTTTTGTTTGATTTCGTATTAATACTTACTGAATATTGATCAGCGATATAAAAAACCCTCAAATAACTAAAAATAAAGTGTTTTGTGAGTAGAAAAATTTTTGCGCCTTTTAGTCTCAATATATAAAACACTATCAAGTTTCGTCATTTTTTTTTTGTTTGATTTCATATTAATACTTACTGATTATGGATCAGCAATATAAGAAACCCTCAAATAACTAAAAATAAAGTGTTTTGTGAGTTGTTAATTTTTTGCGCCTTTTAGTCTCAATATATAAGACACTATCAAGTTTCGTCATTTTTTTTGTTTGATTTCATAATAATACTGCCAAATTATTGATCAGCGATATTAAAAACCCTCAAATAACTAAAAATAAAGTGTTTTGTGAGTCGAAATTTTTTCGCGCCTTTTAGACTCAATATTTAAGAAACTATTAAGTTTCGTCAATTTTTTTTTGTTTGATTTCATATAAATACTTACTGATTATTGATCAGCGATATTAAAAACCCTCAAATAACTAACAATAAAGTGTTTTGTGAGTAGTTAAATTTTTGCGCCTTTTAGTCTCAATATATAAGACACTATCAAGTTTCGTCAATTTTTTTTTGTTTGATTTCATATTAATACTTACTGATTATGGATCAGCAATATTAAAAATCCTCAAATAACTAAAAATAAAGTGTTTTGTGAGTAGTTAAATTTTTGCGCCTTTTAATCTCAATATATAAGACACTA
Source organism: Odontocerum albicorne (assembly GCA_949825065.1). Lineage (NCBI taxonomy): Eukaryota > Metazoa > Arthropoda > Insecta > Trichoptera > Odontoceridae > Odontocerum > Odontocerum albicorne. The sequence continues at coordinate 43,099,457 of OX463850.1, read as the reverse complement.
TCAAGTTTCGTCAATTTTTTTTTGTTTGATTTCATATTAATACTTACTGATTATTGATCAGCAATATTAAAAACCCTCAAATAACTAAAAATAAAGTGTTTTGTGAGTAGAAACTTTTTTGCGCCTTTTAGACTCAATATTTAAGAAACTATCAAGTTTCGTCAATTTTTTTTTGTTTGATTTCATATTAATACTTTCTGATTATTGATCAGCGATATTAAAAACCCTCAAATAACTAAAAAAAAAGTGTTTTGTGAGTCGAAATTTTTTCGCGCCTTTTAGTCTCAATATATCAGACACTTTCAAGTTTCGTCAATTTTTTTTTGGTTTATTTCACAATAATACTTCCTGATTATTGATCAGCGATATTGAAAACCCTCAAATTACTAAAAATAAAGTGTTTTGTGAGTCGAAATTTTTTCGTGCCTTTTAGTCTCAATATATCAGACACTATCAAGTTTCGTCAATTTTTTTTTGTTTGATTTCATAATAATACTTCCAAATTATTGATCAGCGATATTAAAAACCCTCAAATAACTAAAAATAAAGTGTTTTGTAAGTAGAAAATGTTTTGCGCCTTTTAGACTCAATATATAAGACACTATCAAGTTTCGTCAATTTTTTATTGTTTGATTTCGTACTAATACTTACTGAATATTGATCAGCGATATTAAAAACCCTTAAATAACTAAAAATAAAGTGTTTTGTGAGTAGAAAATTTTTTGCGCCTTTTAGTCTCAATATATAAGACACTATCAAGTTTCGTCAATTTTTTTTGTTTGATTTCATATTAATACTTTCTGATTATTGATCAGCGATATTAAAAACCCTCAAATAACTAAAAATAAAGTGTTTTGTGAGTAGAAAATTTTTTGCGCCTTTTAGACTCAATATTTAAGAAACTATTAACTTTCGTCAATTTTTTTTGTTTGATTTCATTTTAATACTTACTGATTATTGATAAGCGTTATTAAAAATCCTCAAAAACCTCAAAATAAAGTGTTTTGTGAGTTGAAAGTTTTTTGCGCATTTTCGTCTCAATATAAAAAACTATCAAGTTTCGTCAATATTTTTTTGTTTGATTTCGTATTAATACTTACTGAATATTGATCAGCGATATAAAAAACCCTCAAATAACTAAAAATAAAGTGTTTTGTGAGTAGAAAAATTTTTGCGCCTTTTAGTCTCAATATATAAAACACTATCAAGTTTCGTCATTTTTTTTTTGTTTGATTTCATATTAATACTTACTGATTATGGATCAGCAATATAAGAAACCCTCAAATAACTAAAAATAAAGTGTTTTGTGAGTTGTTAATTTTTTGCGCCTTTTAGTCTCAATATATAAGACACTATCAAGTTTCGTCATTTTTTTTGTTTGATTTCATAATAATACTGCCAAATTATTGATCAGCGATATTAAAAACCCTCAAATAACTAAAAATAAAGTGTTTTGTGAGTCGAAATTTTTTCGCGCCTTTTAGACTCAATATTTAAGAAACTATTAAGTTTCGTCAATTTTTTTTTGTTTGATTTCATATTAATACTTACAGATTATTGATCAGCGATATTAAAAACCCTCAAATAACTAAAAATAAAGTGTTTTGTGAGTCGAAATTTTTTCGCGCCTTTTAGTCTCAATATATCAGACACTATCAAGTTTCGTCAATTTTTTTTTGTTTGATTTCATAATAATACTTCCAAATTATTGATCAGCGATATTAAAAACCCTTAAATAACTAAAAATAAAGTGTTTTGTGGTTAGAAAATTTTTTGCGCCTTTTAGACTCAATATCAAAGACACTATCAAGTTTCGTCAATTTTTTTTTGTTTGATTTCGTATTAATACTTACTGAATATTGATCAGCGATTTTAAAAACCCTCAAATAACTAAAAATAAAGTGTTTTGTGAGTAGAAAATTTTTTGCGCCTTTTAGTCTCAATATATAAGACACTATCAAGTTTCGTCAATTTTTTTTGTTTGATTTCATATTAATACTTACTGATTATGGATCAGCAATATTAAAAACCCTCAAATAACTAAAAATAAAGTGTTTTGTGAGTAGTTAAATTTTTGCGCCTTTTAGTCTCAATATATAAGACACTATCAAGTTTCGTCAATTTTTTTTTGTTTGATTTCATAATAATACTTTCTGATTATTGATCAGCGATATTAAAAACCCTCAAATAACTAAAAATAAAGTGTTTTGTAAGTAGAAAATTTTTTGCGCCTTTTAGACTCAATATATAAGACACTATCAAGTTTCGTCAATTTTTTATTGTTTGATTTCGTACTAATACTTACTGTATATTGATCAGCGATATTAAAAACCCTCAAATAACTAAAAATAAAGTGTTTTGTGAGTAGAAAATTTTTTGCGCCTTTTAGTCTCAATATATAAGACACTATCAAGTTTCGTCAATTTTTTTTTGTTTGATTTCATATTAATACTTACTGATTATGGATCAGCAATATTAAAAACCCTCAAATAACTAAAAATAAAGTGTTTTGTGAGTAGTTAAATTTTTGCGCCTTTTAGTCTCAATATATAAGACACTATCAAGTTTCGTCAATTTTTTTTTGTTTGATTTCATATTAATACTTACTGATTATGGATCAGCAATATTTAAAACCCTCAAATAACTAAAAATAAAGTGTTTTGTGAGTCGAAATTTTTTTGCGCCTTTTAGTCTCAATATATGACACTATCAAGTTTCGTCAATTTTTTTTTGTTTGATTTCATATTAATACTTACTGATTATTGATCAGCAATATTAAAACCCTCAAATAACTAAAAATAAAGTGTTTTGTGAGTAGTTAAATTTTTGCGCCTTTTAGTCTCAATATATAAGACACTATCAAGTTTCGTCAATTTTTTTTTGTTTGATTTCATAATAATACTTTCTGATTATTGATCAGCGATATTAAAAACCCTCAAATACCTAAAAATAAAGTGTTTTGTAAGTAGAAAATTTTTTGCGCCTTTTAGACTCAATATATAAGACACTATCAAGTTTCGTCAATTTTTTATTGTTTGATTTCGTACTAATACTTACTGATTATTGATCAGCGATATTAAAAACCCTCAAATAACTAAAAATAAAGTGTTTTGTGAGTAGAAAATTTTTTGCGCCTTTTAGTCTCAATATATAAGACACTATCAAGTTTCGTCAATTTTTTTTTGTTTGATTTCATATTAATACTTACTGATTATGGATCAGCAATATTAAAAACCCTCAAATAACTAAAAATAAAGTGTTTTGTGAGTAGTTAAATTTTTGCGCCTTTTAGTCTCAATATATAAGACACTATCAAGTTTCGTCAATTTCTTTTTTGTTTGATTTCATATTAATACTAACTGATTATTGATCAGCAATATAAAAAACCCTCAAATAACTAAAAATAAAGTGTTTTGTGAGTAGAAACTTTTTTGCGCCTTTTAGACTCAATATTTAAAAAACTATCAAGTTTCGTCAATTTTTTTTTGTTTGATTTCATATTAATACTTTCTGATTATTGATCAGCGATATTAAAAACCCTCAAATAACTAAAAATAAAGTGTTTTGTGAGTCGAAATTTTTTTGCGCCTTTTAGACTCAATATCAAAGACACTATCAAGTTTCGTCAATTTTTTTTGTTTGATTTCGTATTAATACTTACTGAATATTGATCAGCGATATTAAAAACCCTCAAATAACTAAAAATAAAGTGTTTTGTGAGTAGAAAAATTTTGCGCCTTTTAGTCTCAATATATAAGACACTATCAAGTTTCGTCAATTTTTTTTGTTTGATTTCATATTAATACTTACTGATTATAGATCAGCAATATTAAAAACCCTCAAATAACTAAAAATAAAGTGTTTTGTGAGTAGTTAAATTTTTGCGCCTTTTAGTCTCAATATATAAGACACTATCAAGTTTCGTCAATTTTTTTTGTTTGATTTCATATTAATACTTACTGATTATTGATCAGCGATATTAAAAACCCTCAAATAACTAAAAATAAAGTGTTTTGTGAGTAGAAAATTTTTTGCGCCTTTTAGACTCAATATTTAAGAAACTATTAAGTTTCGTCAATTTTTTTTTGTTTGATTTCATATTAATACTTACTGATTATTGATCAGCGATATTAAAAACCCTCAAATAACTAACAATAAAGTGTTTTGTGAGTAGTTAAATTTTTGCGCCTTTTAGTCTCAATATATAAGACACTATCAAGTTTCGTCAATTTTTTTTTGTTTGATTTCATATTAATACTTTCTGATTATGGATCAGCAATATTAAAAACCCTCAAATAACTAAAAATAAAGTGTTTTGTGAGTAGTTAAATTTTTGCGCCTTTTAATCTCAATATATAAGACACTATAAAGTTTCGTCAATTTTTTTTTGTTTGATTTCATATTAATACTTACTGATTATTGATCAGCAATATTAAAAACCCTCAAATAACTAAAAATAAAGTGTTTTGTGAGTAGAAACTTTTTTGCGCCTTTTAGACTCAATATTTAAGAAACTATCAAGTTTCGTCAATTTTTTTTTGTTTGATTTCATATTAATACTTTCTGATTATTGATCAGCGATATTAAAAACCCTCAAATAACTAAAAAAAAAGTGTTTTGTGAGTCGAAATTTTTTCGCGCCTTTTAGTCTCAATATATCAGACACTTTCAAGTTTCGTCAATTTTTTTTTGGTTTATTTCACAATAATACTTCCTGATTATTGATCAGCGATATTGAAAACCCTCAATTTACTAAAAATAAAGTGTTTTGTGAGTCGAAATTTTTTCGTGCCTTTTAGTCTCAATATATCAGACACTATCAAGTTTCGTCAATTTTTTTTTGTTTGATTTCATAATAATACTTCCAAATTATTGATCAGCGATATTAAAAACCCTCAAATAACTAAAAATAAAGTGTTTTGTAAGTAGAAAATTTTTTGCGCCTTTTAGACTCAATATATAAGACACTATCAAGTTTCGTCAATTTTTTATTGTTTGATTTCGTACTAATATGTACTGAATATTGATCAGCGATATTAAAAACCCTCAAATAACTAAAAATAAAGTGTTTTGTGAGTAGAAAATTTTTTGCGCCTTTTAGTCTCAATATATAAGACACTATCAAGTTTCGTCAATTTTTTTTGTTTGATTTCATATTAATTCTTTCTGATTATTGATCAGCGATATTAAAAACCCTCAAATAACTAAAAATAAAGTGTTTTGTGAGTAGAAAATTTTTTGCGCCTTTTAGACTCAATATTTAAGAAACTATTAACTTTCGTCAATTTTTTTTGTTTGATTTCATTTTAATACTTACTGATTATTGATAAGCGTTATTAAAAATCCTCAAAAACCTCAAAATAAAGTGTTTTGTGAGTTGAAAGTTTTTTGCGCATTTTCGTCTCAATATAAAAAACTATCAAGTTTCGTCAATATTTTTTTGTTTGATTTCGTATTAATACTTACTGAATATTGATCAGCGATATTAAAAACCCTCAAATAACTAAAAATAAAGTGTTTTGTGAGTAGAAAAATTTTTGCGCCTTTTAGTCTCAATATATAAGACACTATCAAGTTTCGTCAATTTTTTTTTGTTTGATTTCATATTAATACTTACTGATTATGGATCAGCAATATTAAAAACCCTCAAATAACTAAAAATAAAGTGTTTTGTGAGTAGTTAAATTTTTGCGCCTTTTAGTCTCAATATATAAGACACTATCAAGTTTCGTCAATTTCTTTTGTGTTTGATTTCATATTAATACTAACTGATTATTGATCAGCAATATTAAAAACCCTCAAATAACTAAAAATAAAGTGTTTTGTGAGTAGAAACTTTTTTGCGCCTTTTAGACTCAATATTTAAGAAACTATCAAGTTTCGTCAATTTTTTTTTGTTTGATTTCATATTAATACTTTCTGATTATTGATCAGCGATATTAAAAACCCTCAAATAACTAAAAATAAAGTGTTTTGTGAGTCGAAAATTTTTTGCGCCTTTTAGACTCAATATCAAAGACACTATCAAGTTTCGTCAATTTTTTTTGTTTGATTTCGTATTAATACTTACTGAATATTGATCAGCGATATTAAAAACCCTCAAATAACTAAAAATAAAGTGTTTTGTGAGTAGTTAAATTTTTGCGCCTTTTAGTCTTAATATATAAGACACTATCAAGTTTCGTCAATTTTTTTTTGTTTGATTTCATATTAATACTTACTGATTATTGATCAGCAATATTAAAAACCCTCAAATAACTAAAAATAAAGTGTTTTGTGAGTAGAAACTTTTTTGCGCCTTTTAGACTCAATATATAAGACGCTATCAAGTTTCGTCATTTTTTTATTGTTTGATTTCGTACTAATACTTATTGAATATTGATCAGCGATATTAAAAACCCTCAAATAACTAAAAATAAAGTGTTTTGTGAGTAGAAAATTTTTTGCGCCTTTTAGTCTCAATATATAAGACACTATCAAGTTTCGTCAATTTTTTTTTGTTTGATTTCATATTAATACTTACTGGTTATGGATCAGCAATATTTAAAACCCTCAAATAACTAAAAATAAAGTGTTTTGTGAGTCGAAATTTTTTTGCGCCTTTTAGTCTCAATATATGACACTATCAAGTTTCGTCAATTTTTTTTTGTTTGATTTCATATTAATACTTACTGATTATTGATCAGCAATATTAAAACCCTCAAATAACTAAAAATAAAGTGTTTTGTGAGTAGTTAAATTTTTGCGCCTTTTAGTCTCAATATATAAGACACTATCAAGTTTCGTCAATTTTTTTTTGTTTGATTTCATAATAATACTTTCTGATTATTGATCAGCGATATTTAAAACCCTCAAATAACTAAAAATAAAGTGTTTTGTAAGTAGAAAATTTTTGGCGCCTTTTAGACTCAATATATAAGACACTATCAAGTTTCGTCAATTTTTTATTGTTTGATTTCGTACTAATACTTACTGATTATTGATCAGCGATATTAAAAACCCTCAAATAACTAAAAATAAAGTGTTTTGTGAGTAGAAAATTTTTTGCGCCTTTTAGTCTCAATATATAAGACACTATCAAGTTTCGTCAATTTTTTTTTGTTTGATTTCATATTAATACTTACTGATTATGGATCAGCAATATTAAAAACCCTCAAATAACTAAAAATAAAGTGTTTTGTGAGTAGTTAAATTTTTGCGCCTTTTAGTCTCAATATATAAGACACTATCAAGTTTCGTCAATTTCTTTTTTGTTTGATTTCATATAAATACTAACTGATTATTGATCAGCAATATAAAAAACCTTCAAATAACTAAAAATAAAGTGTTTTGTGAGTAGAAACTTTTTTGCGCCTTTTAGACTCAATATTTAAGAAACTATCAAGTTTCGTCAATTTTTTTTTGTTTGATTTCATATTAATACTTTCTGATTATTGATCAGCGATATTAAAAACCCTCAAATAACTAAAAATAAAGTGTTTTGTGAGTCGAAATTTTTTTGCGCCTTTTAGACTCAATATCAAAGACACTATCAAGTTTCGTCAATTTTTTTTGTTTGATTTCGTATTAATACTTACTGAATATTGATCAGCGATATTAAAAACCCTCAAATAACTAAAAATAAAGTGTTTTGTGAGTAGAAAAAGTTTTGCGCCTTTTTGTCTCAATATATAAGACACTATCAAGTTTCGTCAATTTTTTTTTGTTTGATTTCATATTAATACTTACTGATTATAGATCAGCAATATTAAAAACCCTCAAATAACTAAAAATAAAGTGTTTTGTGAGTAGTTAAATTTTTGCGCCTTTTAGTCTCAATATATAAGACACTATCAAGTTTCGTCAATTTTTTTTTGTTTGATTTCATATTAATACTTACTGATTATTGATCAGCGATATAAAAAACCCTCAAATAACTAAAAATAAAGTGTTTTGTGAGTAGTTAAATTTTTGCGCCTTTTAGTCTTAATATATAAGACACTATCAAGTTTCGTCAATTTTTTTTGTTTGATTTCATATTAATACTTACTGATTATTGATCAGCAATATTAAAAACCCTCAAATAACTAAAAATAAAGTGTTTTGTGAGTAGTTAAATTTTTTGCGCCTTTTAGTCTCAATATATAAGACACTATCAAGTTTCGTCAATTTTTTTTTGTTTGATTTCATAATAATACTTTCTGATTATTGATCAGCGATATTAAAAACCCTCAAATAACTAAAAATAAAGTGTTTTGTAAGTAGAAAATTTTTTGCGCCTTTTAGACTCAATATATAAGACACTATCAAGTTTCGTCAATTTTTTATTGTTTGATTTCGTACTAATACTTACTGAATATTGATCAGCGATATTAAAAACCCTCAAATAACTAAAAATAAAGTGTTTTGTGAGTAGAAATTTTTTTGCGCCTTTTAGTCTCAATATATGACACTATCAAGTTTCGTCAATTTTTTTTGTTTGATTTCATATTAATACTTACTGATTATGGATCAGCAATATTAAAAACCCTCAAATAACTAACAGTAAAGTGTTTTGTGAGTAGTTAAATTTTTGCGCCTTTTAGTCTCAATATATAAGACACTATCAAGTTTCGTCAATTTCTTTTTTGTTTGATTTCATATTAATACTAACTGATTATTGATCAGCAATATTAAAAACCCTCAAATAACTAAAAATAAAGTGTTTTGTGAGTCGAAAATTTTTTGCGCCTTTTAGACTCAATATCAGAGACACTATCAAGTTTCGTCAATTTTTTTTGTTTGGTTTCGTATTAATACTTACTGAATATTGATCAGCGATATTAAAAACCCTCAAATAACTAAAAATAAAGTGTTTTGTGAGTAGAAAAATTTTGCGCCTTTTAGTCTCAATATATAAGACACTATCAAGTTTCGTCATTTTTTTTTTGTTTGATTTCATATTAATACTTACTGATTATGGATCAGCAATATTAAAAACCCTCAAATAACTAAATATAAAGTGTTTTGTGAGTAGTTAAATTTTTGCGCCTTTTAGTCACAATATATAAGACACTATCAAGTTTCGTCAATTTTTTTTTGTTTGATTTCATAATAATACTTACAAATTATTGATCAGCGATATTAAAAACCCTCAAATAACTAAAAATAAAGTGTTTTGTGAGTAGAAAATTTTTTGCGCCTTTTAGACTCAATATTTAAGAAACTATTAAGTTTCGTCAATTTTTTTTTTGTTTGATTTCATATTAATACTTACTGATTATTGATCAGCGATATAAAAAACCCTCAAATAACTAAAAATAAAGTGTTTTGTGAGTAGTTAAATTTTTGCGCCTTTTAGTCTCAATATATAAGACACTATCAAGTTTCGTCAATTTTTTATTATTTGATTTCGTAATAATACTTACTGAATATTGATCAGCGATATTAAAAACCCTCAAATAACTAAAAATAAAGTGTTTTGTGAGTCGAAATTTTTTCGCGCCTTTTAGTCTCAATATATCAGACACTATCAAGTTTCGTCATTTTTTTTTTGTTTGATTTCATAATAATACTTCCAAATTATTGATCAGCGATATTAAAAACCCTCAAATAACTAAAAATAAAGTGTTTTGTGAGTAGAAATTTTTTTGCGCCTTTTAGACTCAATATATAAGAAACTATTAAGTTTCGTCAATTTTTTTTTTGTTTGATTTCGTATTAAGACTTACTGAATATTGATCAGCGATATTAAAAACCCTCAAATAACTAAAAATAAAGTGTTTTGTGAGTAGAAAATTTTTTGCGCCTTTTAGTCTCAATATATAAGACACTATCAAGTTTCGTCAATTTTTTTTTGTTTGATTTCATATTAATACTTACTGATTATGGATCAGCAATATTAAAAACCCTCAAATAACTAAAAATAAAGTGTTTTGTGAGTAGTTAAATTTTTGCGCCTTTTAATCTCAATATATAAGACACTATAAAGTTTCGTCAATTTTTTTTTGTTTGATTTCATATTAATACTTACTGATTATTGATCAGCAATATTAAAAACCCTCAAATAACTAAAAATAAAGTGTTTTGTGAGTAGAAACTTTTTTGCGCCTTTTAGACTCAATATTTAAGAAACTATCAAGTTTCGTCAATTTTTTTTTGTTTGATTTCATATTAATACTTACTGATTATTGATCAGCGATATTAAAAACCCTCAAATAACTAAAAATAAAGTGTTTTGTGAGTAGAAAATTTTTTGCGCCTTTTAGACTCAATATTTAAGAAACTATTAAGTTTCGTCAATTTTTTTTTGTTTGATTTCATATTAATACTTACTGATTATTGATCAGCGATATTAAAAACCCTCAAATAACTAACAATAAAGTGTTTTGTGAGTAGTTAAATTTTTGCGCCTTTTAGTCTCAATATATAAGACACTATCAAGTTTCGTCAATTTTTTTTTGTTTGATTTCATATTAATACTTACTGATTATGGATCAGCAATATTAAAAACCCTCAAATAACTAAAAATAAAGTGTTTTGTGAGTAGTTAAATTTTTGCGCCTTTTAATCTCAATATATAAGACACTATAAAGTTTCGTCAATTTTTTTTTGTTTGATTTCATATTAATACTTACTGATTATTGATCAGCAATATTAAAAACCCTCAAATAACTAAAAATAAAGTGTTTTGTGAGTAGAAACTTTTTTGCGCCTTTTAGACTCAATATTTAAGAAACTATCAAGTTTCGTCAATTTTTTTTTGTTTGATTTCATATTAATACTTTCTGATTATTGATCAGCGATATTAAAAACCCTCAAATAACTAAAAAAAAAGTGTTTTGTGAGTCGAAATTTTTTCGCGCCTTTTAGTCTCAATATATCAGACACTTTCAAGTTTCGTCAATTTTTTTTTGGTTTATTTCACAATAATACTTCCTGATTATTGATCAGCGATATTGAAAACCCTCAAATAACTAAAAATAAAGTGTTTTGTAAGTAGAAAATTTTTTGCGCCTTTTAGACTCAATATATAAGACACTATCAAGTTTCGTCAATTTTTTATTGTTTGATTTCGTACTAATACTTACTGAATATTGATCAGCGATATTAAAAACCCTCAAATAACTAAAAATAAAGTGTTTTGTGAGTAGAAATTTTTTTGCGCCTTTTAGTCTCAATATATAAGACACTATCAAGTTTCGTCAATTTTTTTTGTTTGATTTCATATTAATACTTTCTGATTATTGATCAGCGATATTAAAAACCCTCAAATAACTAAAAATAAAGTGTTTTGTGAGTAGAAAATTTTTTGCGCCTTTTAGACTCAATATTTAAGAAACTATTAACTTTCGTCAATTTTTTTGTTTGATTTCATTTTAATACTTACTGATTATTGATAAGCGTTATTAAAAATCCTCAAAAACCTCAAAATAAAGTGTTTTGTGAGTTGAAAGTTTTTTGCGCATTTTCGTCTCAATATAAAAAACTATCAAGTTTCGTCAATATTTTTTTGTTTGATTTCGTATTAATACTTACTGAATATTGATCAGCGATATAAAAAACCCTCAAATAACTAAAAATAAAGTGTTTTGTGAGTAGAAAAATTTTTGCGCCTTTTAGTCTCAATATATAAAACACTATCAAGTTTCGTCATTTTTTTTTTGTTTGATTTCATATTAATACTTACTGATTATGGATCAGCAATATAAGAAACCCTCAAATAACTAAAAATAAAGTGTTTTGTGAGTTGTTAATTTTTTGCGCCTTTTAGTCTCAATATATAAGACACTATCAAGTTTCGTCATTTTTTTTTGTTTGATTTCATAATAATACTGCCAAATTATTGATCAGCGATATTAAAAACCCTCAAATAACTAAAAATAAAGTGTTTTGTGAGTCGAAATTTTTTCGCGCCTTTTAGACTCAATATTTAAGAAACTATTAAGTTTCGTCAATTTTTTTTTGTTTGATTTCATATTAATACTTACTGATTATTGATCAGCGATATTAAAAACCCTCAAATAACTAAAAATAAAGTGTTTTGTGAGTCGAAATTTTTTCGCGCCTTTTAGTCTCAATATATCAGACACTATCAAATTTCGTCAATTTTTTTTTGTTTGATTTCATAATAATACTTTCTGATTATTGATCAGCGATATTAAAAACCCTCAAATAACTAAAAATAAAGTTATTTGTGAGTAGTTAAATTTTTGCGCCTTTTAGTCTCAATATATAAGACACTATCAAGTTTCGTCAATTTTTTTTTGTTTGATTTCATAATAATACTTTCTGATTATTGATCAGCGATATTAAAAACCCTCAAATAACTAAAAATAAAGTTATTTGTGAGTAGTTAAATTTTTGCGCCTTTTAGTCTCAATATATAAGACACTATCAAGTTTCGTCAATTTTTTTTTGTTTGATTTCATAATAATACTTTCTGATTATTGATCAGCGATATTAAAAACCCTCAAATAACTAAAAATAAAGTGTTTTGTAAGTAGAAAATTTTTTGCGCCTTTTAGACTCAATATATAAGACACTATCAAGTTTCGTCAATTTTTTATTGTTTGATTTCGTACTAATACTTACTGAATATTGATCAGCGATATTAAAAACCCTCAAATAACTAAAAATAAAGTGTTTTGTGAGTAGAAAATTTTTTGCGCCTTTTAGTCTCAATATATAAGACACTATCAAGTTTCGTCAATTTTTTTTTGTTTGATTTCATATTAATACTTACTGATTATGGATCAGCAATATTAAAAACCCTCAAATAACTAAAAATAAAGTGTTTTGTGAGTAGTTAAATTTTTTGCGCCTTTTAGTCTCAATATATAAGACACTATCAAGTTTCGTCAATTTCTTTTTTGTTTGATTTCATATAAATACTAACTGATTATTGATCAGCAATATAAAAAACCCTCAAATAACTAAAAATAAAGTGTTTTGTGAGTAGAAACTTTTTTGCGCCTTTTAGACTCAATATTTAAGAAACTATCAAGTTTCGTCAATTTTTTTTTGTTTGATTTCATATTAATACTTTCTGATTATTGATCAGCGATATTAAAAACCCTCAAATAACTAAAAATAAAGTGTTTTGTGAGTCGAAATTTTTTTGCGCCTTTTAGACTCAATATCAAAGACACTATCAAGTTTCGTCAATTTTTTTTGTTTGATTTCGTATTAATTCTTACTGAATATTGATCAGCGATATTAAAAACCCTCAAATAACTAAAAATAAAGTGTTTTGTGAGTAGAAAAAGTTTTGCGCCCTTTAGTCTCAATATATAAGACACTATCAAGTTTCGTCAATTTTTTTTTGTTTGATTTCATATTAATACTTACTGATTATAGATCAGCAATATTAAAAACCCTCAAATAACTAAAAATAAAGTGTTTTGTGAGTAGTTAAATTTTTGCGCCTTTTAGTCTCAATATATAAGACACTATCAAGTTTCGTCAATTTTTTTTTGTTTGATTTCATAATAATACTTTCTGATTATTGATCAGCGATATTAAAAACCCTCAAATAACTAAAAATACAGTGATTTGTAAGTAGAAAATTTTTTGCGCCTTTTAGACTCAATATATAAGACACTATCAAGTTTCGTCAATTTTTTATTGTTTGATTTCGTACTAATACTTACTGAATATTGATCAGCGATATTAAAAACCCTCAAATAACTAAAAATAAAGTGTTTTGTGAGTAGAAAATTTTTTGCGCCTTTTAGTCTCAATATATAAGACACTATCAAGTTTCGTCAATTTTTTTTGTTTGATTTCATATTAATACTTACTGATTATGGATCAGCAATATTTTAAACCCTCAAATAACTAAAAATAAAGTGTTTTGTGAGTCGAAATTTTTTTGCGCCTTTTAGTCTCAATATATGACACTATCAAGTTTCGTCAATTTTTTTTTGTTTGATTTCATATTAATACTTACTGATTATTGATCAGCAATATTAAAACCCTCAAATAACTAAAAATAAAGTGTTTTGTGAGTAGTTAAATTTTTGCGCCTTTTAGACTCAATATATAAGACACTATCAAGTTTCGTCAATTTTTTATTGTTTGATTTCATAATAATCCTTCCAAATTATTGATCAGCGATATTAAAAACCCTCAAATAACTAAAAATAAAGTGTTTTGTGAGTAGAAATTTTTTTGCGCCTTTTAGACTTAATATATAAGACACTATCAAGTTTCGTCAATTTTTTTTTGTTTGATTTCATAATAATACTTACTGAATATTGATCAGCGATATTAAAAACCCTTAAATAACAAAAAATAAAGTGTTTTGTGTGTAGAAATTTTTTTGCGCCTTTTAGTCTCAATATATAAGACACTATCAAGTTTCGTCAATTTTTTTTTGTTTGATTTCATAATAATCCTTCCAAATTATTGATCAGCGATATTAAAAACCCTCAAATAACTAAAAATAAAGTGTTTTGTGAGTAGAAATTTTTTTGCGCCTTTTAGACTCAATATATAAGACACTATCAAGTTTCGTCAATTTTTTTTTGTTTGATTTCATAATAATACTTCCAAATTATTGATCAGCGATAATAAAAACCCTCAAATAACTAAAAATAAAGTGTTTTGTGAGTCGAAAATTTTTTGCGCCTTTTAGACTCAATATCAAAGACACTATCAAGTTTCGTCAATTTTTTTTGTTTGGTTTCATATTAATACTTACTGATTATTGATCAGCGACATTGAAAACCCTCAAATAACTAAAAATAAAGTGTTTTGTGAGTAGAAATTTTTTTGCGCCTTTTAGACTCAATATTTAAGAAACTATTAAGTTTCGTCAATTTTTTTTTGTTTGATTTCATATTAATACTTACTGATTATTGATCAGCAATATATAAAACCCTCGAATAACTAAAAATAAAGTGTTTTGTGAGTCGAAATTTTTTCGCGCCTTTTAATCTCAATATATCAGACACTATCAAGTTTCGTCAATTTTTTTTGTTCGATTTCATAATAATCCTTCCAAATTATTGATCAGCGATATTAAAAACCCTCAAATAACTAAAAATAAAGTGTTTTGTGAGTCGAATTTTTTTCGCGCCTTTTAGACTCAATATATAAGACACTATCCAGTTTCGTCAATTTTTTTTTGTTTGATTTCATAATTATACTTCCAAATTATTGATCAGCGATATTAAAAACCCTTAAATAACTAAAAATAAAGTGTTTTGTGATTAGAAAATTTTTTGCGCATTTAAGACTCAATATCAAAGACACTATAAAGTTTCGTCAATTTTTTTTGTTTGATTTCGTATTAATACTTACTGATCACGCCGATGCGTGACGCGAAGTATCGTCTTGTTGGGCCGGCCCTGATATCGGCCTCCCTACCGCCGCGACTGGCCCCGCGCGGTTTAATTGTCACCTACTGATCACGCCGATTGAATATGATTATTGTCGCCGGCTGTCACCATTACCTCGACGACCATTCCGCCCGGTCTCCCCCCACTTGTCCGTAGACCATCGCCGGGAGAAGACCTCAAACCCGGGCTAGCCACGTCGCCGGCACGCTCTTCATCGCCGAAACCTGGGCCGAGTTACCCATGACCAACCGCGACAACCACGAGAAAGTGCACGACGGGTTGCGTGATGTTAGCCGAGATCTCTGAATCCTGCTATCCACGCCACCATCGAACCTGCACCACAACCGTGAGTAGAATCCCTTTATATCCTATTCTTTCCGGTTTGGCTAACGCCAAACCATATGGTCCTTCGAATCCGTTACCATAGCCATGAAAAAACAGTCCACTGAACCAACTATCTCAAGCTAAATCAATTACAGCCGCCTTTTAATAATCCGATTCAAAATCATTTCAAAGTCAAAAACATTTCTCCCTTCAAAGAAAAAAAAAAATTCCTCAAAGTTTGTGTCATCACAAAGCGAATATACAGGTGTTGAATTAGTGTATCATGTTTGTAAATTCTAATAATCCATTATTCATTTCAAACTAAATAAATTATTGCGGGTACATATTAATTTTATTCAATTCAAAGAATATTTAAATCACCGAGTTATATTCAAATAAGTAACATGTTTTGTCTATTTTTAGACCGAATTACCATCGGTATATTTAAAAAAAATAACAGGAAACAATTGTTGTTGCAATTTGACTTTATCGAATTGTGAATGCATTTATTAAATTACTAACGATGTTCTCTTTGATAACGCGAGCAAATAACAAGTTGTTCAAAATATCTTTGGGGGAAGCATCCCAGTTTTGAACACGAACTATTTATTATAGTAAATTATAAAATATTAAGTTTTTAAATTTTTTCCAGTATTATTCACTTTTCAAGTTGCTGCTAAACTTCTGCTCCTCATTCACTATTTCGTCGTTTATACATTGTGCTTCATATTTTAAACTCTCAAATTTATTACAACATTAGTATTCTTTTTCAAATTGCTATTAATTTTAAATCTCAGCTATTGCCATCGTTTCTCAGATTGCCCATAATTATCTGCCTTTTCTTCTTACATTTTTATCTTTGCTACTTTTTTTCTTTACTACAAAATACTTTATTTTTTTTCAAATTCAAATTTTAAAATCTCAACCTCTAATAACGTTCTTTCTCAGCTTGCTAATAATTTTATATGCCTTTTCTTCTTCTTCTTAGATTTTGATCTTTGCTAGTTTCGTCGTTATTACAACATTAGTATTCTTTCAAATTGCTATTAATTTTAAATCTCAGCTATTGCCATCATTTCTAGATTGCACATAATTATCTGCCTTTTCTTCTTACATTTTTATCTTTGCTACTTTTTTTCGTTATTACAAAATACTTTATTTTTTTCAAATTCAAATTTTAAAATCTCAACCTCTAACCACGTTCTTTCTCAGCTTGCTAATAATTTTATATGCCTTTTCTTCTTCTTCTTAGATTTTGATCTTTGCTAGTTTCGTCTTTATTACAACATTAGTATTCCTTTTCAAATTGCTATTAATTTTAAATCTCAGCTATTGCCATCCTTTCTCAGACTGCCCATAATTATCTGCCTTTTCTTCTTACATTTTTATCTTTGCTACTTTTTTCTTTATTACAAAATACTTTATTTTTTTTTCAAATTCAAATTTTAAAATCTCAACCTCTAACCACGTTCTTTCTCAGCTTGCTAATAATTTTATATGCCTTTGCTTCTTCTTCTTAGATTTTGATCTTTGCTAGTTTCGAAAAAAAAAAAAAAAAATTCAAATTCTAAGATCTCAAACTCTAACCACGTTCTTTCTCAGCTTGCCCATAATATTATCTGCCTTTTCTTCTTCTTCTTTTGTGTCTTCTCTGTGCTTGTTTTTCTATTTTATAACAAAAAACAAAAATGCCGTCAAAATCACAAGCCGCAAAATTTCGTGAGAGCCACAGAGCAATAACGCAACTAAGAGACATTGCATCTGCCATAAATTCAGGTGACTTTTCGAAGTATTCCGTTGCTGACTTTGAGGGGCGCTTCTCTAAATCAGATGAGGTCAAAAGTAGGCTGGATGACGTGTATTACCAGATATTGGATTCCGCCGATCTCGATGATAAGACGGAGACCCAATATACCGACAACTATCGTGCAGCATGCGATGCTTACACAGATATGCTTGTCGCCAAAGCAAGTTTCACTTCACAACCGACTGCATCGGCTTCTCAGCCCTCAACATCTTCTATACCCGCTTCCGTTCTGCCCAAAATTGAGCTTCCTAAATTTTCTTCAAAATTGGAAGATTGGCCGTCATTCATTGCCATTTTTAAGAGCTTGACGGACCAAATCGGCAATCTTACCGATGCAGTGAAGCTCCATTACCTTTTTTCGAGTCTTAGTGGAGAGGCTCTTAGCATGATATCTCACTTAAAGATCACCAATGAGGGCTATGCGGTGGCCTTAGCCATTCTGACTAAGCGCTATGAAAACCGCAGGGTGCTCATCGACCGGTTTGTGGATGTCATGTTGGAGCTTCCCACTATCACATCCCGCTCAGATATCCGTCAGCTGTTCTTAAACCCCCTCGTTTCAGCTCAATCAGCACTACAAAATTAAAATCTGCCCATTAAAGAGTGTGATTACGTTTTCGTATCCATACTGGTACGAAAAATGAAAGGTGAACTCCGCTCTTTGTTCGAACGTAGGCACGGGTCGGATGAACGTCTGCCTACCCTTCAACATTTAATCACGTTTCTTGAAGAACATGCACGTTGTGTTGAAACAGAAAGAGCCAACACATCTAATCAGCCCATTCACCAGCCCTCACCACTCTTTTATGGCTCGGGCGGACGGTCATCCACCCTGCAGCGTGCTCGTACTCCACAAAGACAGCAATTTCGGTCCATTCGGTCTCCTCAACCAGCTTACTTGGCCCAAACATCCACCACAACCCCAACGACCGACCGTCCTTTCTGCCCTTGGTGCAACACCAGGGGCCACAGACTAATGGCGTGCCCAAATTATCAAAATCAGCCCGTTCAAGGTCGTTGGGATTTTATCACGGCGAGCGGTCGTTGTCGACGCTGCCTCGGACCTCATAATGCAAATGATTGCGAAACTACGGGGTCGTGCTGGGAGTGCAAGAGTGACAGGCATCACACTTCCCTTCACCACCCCGGTACGTCATCTTCGACGCAATCATCAGCCCACTTTCGGCCATTGTCACCCCGAGAGCAGCCTCGGCGGCGATCGGCCCGTGAATCTCCACAGCGCTCGTCGCAAACAGGATATAGGTCTCCGCCGCCAACCCGAAAAAATAATCAACGAGACCCACAATTATGACTTTTGGATGGTACCAAGGTCTCGTTGGGGCCCGGCAGGCCTATAGCCTTCGGCACGATCTTTGACTTTGCATTACTGGGACCTATTCAAGACCAAAATACTGCACCGGCATCACACCCAAATTCAGCCCTTAATTGCGGCTCTCCCAACTCATGCGCTTCAACTCAAAAGCGATCCAACCCAAACTCAGCCCTTAATTGCGGCTCTCCCAACTCATGCGCTTCAACTCAAAAGCGATCCAACCCAAACTCAGCCCTTAATTGCGGCTCTCCCAACTCATGCGCTTCAACTCAAAAGCAATCCAACCCAAACTCAGCCCTTAATTGCGGCTCTCCCAACTCATGCGCTTCAACTCAAAAGCGATCCAACCCAAACTCAGCCCTTAATTGCGGCTCTCCTAACTCATGCGCTTCAACTCAAAAGCGATCCAACCCAAACTCAGCCCTTAATTGCGGCTCTCCCAACTCATGCGCTTCAACTCAAAAGCGATCCAACCCAAACTCAGCCCTTAATTGCGGCTCTCCCAACTCATGCGCTTCAACTCAAAAGCGATCCAACCCAAACTCAGCCCTTAATTGCGGCTCTCCCAACTCATGCGCTTCAACTCAAAAGCAATCCAACCCAAACTCAGCCCTTAATTGCGGCTCTCCCAACTCATGCGCTTCAACTCAAAAGCGATCCAACCCAAACTCAGCCCTTAATTGCGGCTCTCCCAACTCATGCGCTTCAACTCAAAAGCGATCCAACCCAAACTCAGCCCTTAATTGCGGCTCTCCCAACTCATGCGCTTCAACTCAAAAGCGATCCAACCCAAACTCAGCCCTTAATTGCGGCTCTCCCAACTCATGCGCTTCAACTCAAAGGCAATCCAACCCAAACTCAGCCCTTAATTGCGGCTCTCCCAACTCATGCGCTTCAACTCAAAAGCAGTCCAACCCAAACTCAGCCCTTAATTGCGGCTCTCCCAACTCATGCGCTTCAACTCAAAAGCGACTCAACCCAAACTCAGCCCATGCGCTTCAACTCAAAAGCGACTCAACCCAAACTCAGCCCATGCGCTTCAACTCAAAAGCGACTCAACCCAAACTCAACCCATGCGCTTCAACTCAAAAGCGACTCAGCCCAAACTCAACCCATGCGCTTCAACTCAAAAGCGACTCAGCCCAAACTTTCTTTCAGTCAATGAAGAAAAAATCCACAAAACAGTTACTTTATGGAATCGTAGGTGATCAGCACTTGACCTTTGAGGAATTTACCACACCATTAACACGAATCGAGGCTGTCCCTAACTCCTACCTCCACACCCTTCCAACCCGCTCCAAATGGCTTTCACCATCCTCCTCTCCTCAAATCGGAGAGCTCGTCCTGATCAAGGAGGACAACCTGCCGGCACTGAAGTGGCGACTCGGACGCATCACCCGCACCATACCGGGCAGCGATGGAGTGACACTTGTGGTGGACCTCAACACGGCGGCCCGTGGGAGGTCCTCCCGGCGCCCCAGGATGATCACGCCGATGCGTGACGCGAAGTATCGTCTTGTTGGGCCGGCCCTGATATCGGCCTCCCTACCGCCGCGACTGGCCCCGCGCGGTTTAATTGTCACCTACTGATCACGCCGATTGAATATGATTATTGTCGCCGGCTGTCACCATTACCTCGACGACCATTCCGCCCGGTCTCCCCCCACTTGTCCGTAGACCATCGCCGGGAGAAGACCTCAAACCCGGGCTAGCCACGTCGCCGGCACGCTCTTCATCGCCGAAACCTGGGCCGAGTTACCCATGACCAACCGCGACAACCACGAGAAAGTGCACGACGGGTTGCCTGATGTTAGCCGAGATCTCTGAATCCTGCTATCCACGCCACCATCGAACCTGCACCACAACCGTGAGTAGAATCCCTTTATATCCTATTCTTTCCGGTTTGGCTAACGCCAAACCACTTACTGAATATTGATCAGCGATATTAAAAACCCTCAAATAACTAAAAATAAAGTGTTTTGTGAGTCAAAATTTTTTTGCGCCTTTTAGTCTCAATATATAAGACACTATCAAGTTTCGTCAATTTTTTTTGTTTGATTTCATATTAATACTTTCTGATTATTGATCAGCGATATTAAAAACCCTCAAATAACTAAAAATAAAGTGTTTTGTGAGTAGAAAAAGTTTTGCGCCTTTTAGTCTCAATATATAAGACACTATCAAGTTTCGTCAATTTTTTTTTGTTTGATTTCATAATAATACTTACAAATTATTGATCAGCGATATTAAAAACCCTCAAATAACTAAAAATAAAGTGTTTTGTGAGTAGAAAATTTTTTGCGCCTTTTAGACTCAATATTTAAGAAACTATTAAGTTTCGTCAATTTTTTTTTGTTTGATTTCATATTAATACTTACTGATTATTGATCAGCGATATTAAAAACCCTCAAATAACTAAAAATAAAGTGTTTTGTGAGTAGAAAATTTTTTGCGCCTTTTAGACTCAATATTTAAGAAACTATTAAGTTTCGTCAATTTTTTTTGTTTGATTTCATATTAATACTTACTGATTATTGATCAGCGATATTAAAAACCCTCAAATAACTAAAAATAAAGTGTTTTGTGAGTCGAAATTTTTTCGTGCCTTTTAGTCCCAATATATCAGACACTATCAAGTTTCGTCATTTTTTTTTGTTTGATTTCATATTCATACTTACTGAATATTGATCAGCAATATTAAAAACCCTCAAATAACTAAAAATAAAGTGTTTTGTGAGTCGAAATTTTTTTGCGCCTTTTAGTCTCAATATATGACACTATCAAGTTTCGTCAATTTTTTTTTGTTTGATTTCATATTAATACTTACTGATTATTGATCAGCAATATTAAAAACCCTCAAATAACTAAAAATAAAGTGTTTTGTGAGTAGTTAAATTTTTGCGCCTTTTAGTCTCAATATATAAGACACTATCAAGTTTCGTAAATTTTTTTTTGTTTGATTTCATAATAATACTTTCTGATTATTGATCAGCGATATTAAAAACCCTCAAATAACTAAAAATAAAGTGTTTTGTGAGTAGAAAATTTTTTGCGCCTTTTAGTCTCAATATATAAGACACTATCAAGTTTCGTCAATTTTTTTTGTTTGATTTCATATTAATACTTTCTGATTATTGATCAGCGATATTAAAAACCCTCAAATAACTAAAAATAAAGTGTTTTGTGATTTTAAATTTTTTCGCGCATTTTAGTCTCAATATATCAGACACTATCAAATTTCGTCAATTTTTTTTTGTTTGATTTCATAATAATACTTCCAAATTATTGATCAGCGATATTAAAAACCCTTAAATAACTAAAAATAAAGTGTTTTGTGATTAGAATTTTTTTTGCGCCTTTTAGACTCAATATCAAAGACACTATCAAGTTTAGTCAATTTTTTTTTGTTTGATTTCGTATTAATACTTACTGAATATTGATCAGCGATTTTAAAAACACTCAAATAACTAAAAATAAAGTGTGTTGTGTGTAGAAATTTTTTTGCGCCTTTTAGTCTCAATATATAAGACACTATCAAGTTTCGTCAATTTTTTTTTGTTTGATTTCATATTAATACTTACTGATTATGGATCAGCAATATTAAAAACCCTCAAATAAATAAAAATAAAGTGTTTTGTGAGTAGTTAAATTTTTGCGCCTTTTAGTCTCAATATATAAGACACTATCAAGTTTCGTCAATTTTTTTTTGTTTGATTTCATAATAATACTTTCTGATTATTGATCAGCGATATTAAAAACCCTCAAATAACTAAAAATAAAGTGTTTTGTAAGTAGAAAATTTTTTGCGCCTTTTAGACTCAATATATAAGACACTATCAAGTTTCGTCGATTTTTTATTGTTTGATTTCGTACTAATGCTTACTGAATATTGACCAGCGATATTAAAAACCCTCAAATAACTAAAAATAAAGTGTTTTGTGAGTAGAAAATTTTTTGCGCCTTTTAGTCTCAATATATAAGACACTATCAAGTTTCGTCAATTTTTTTTTGTTTGATTTCATATTAATACTTACTGATTATGGATCAGCAATATTAAAAACCCTCAAATGACTAAAAATAAAGTGTTTTGTGAGTAGTTAAATTTTTGCGCCTTTTAGTCTCAATATATAAGACACTATCAAGTTTCGTCAATTTCTTTTTTGTTTGATTTCATATTAATACTAACTGATTATTGATCAGCAATATAAAAAACCCTCAAATAACTAAAAATAAAGTGTTTTGTGAGTAGAAACTT
This sequence comes from Odontocerum albicorne, assembly GCA_949825065.1. Classification (NCBI taxonomy): domain Eukaryota; kingdom Metazoa; phylum Arthropoda; class Insecta; order Trichoptera; family Odontoceridae; genus Odontocerum; species Odontocerum albicorne. Next base: position 43,076,436 of record OX463850.1, on the reverse strand, counting down.
TTTTGCGCCTTTTAGACTCAATATTTAAGAAACTATCAAGTTTCGTCAATTTTTTTTTGTTTGATTTCATATTAATACTTTCTGATTATTGATCAGCGATATTAAAAACCCTCAAATAACTAAAAATAAAGTGTTTTGTGAGTAGAAAAAGTTTTGCGCCTTTTAGTCTCAATATATAAGACACTATCAAGTTTCGTCAATTTTTTTTTGTTTGATTTCATATTAATACTTACTGATTATGGATCAGCAGTATAAAAAACCCTCAAATAACTAAAAATAAAGTGTTTTGTGAGTAGTTAAATTTTTGCGCCTTTTAGTCACAATATATAAGACACTATCAAGTTTCGTCAATTTTTTTTTGTTTGATTTCATAATAATACTTACAAATTATTGATCAGCGATATTTAAACCCTCAAATAACTAAAAATAAAGTGTTTTGTGAGTAGAAAATTTTTTGCGCCTTTTAGACTCAATATTTAAGAAACTATTAAGTTTCGTCAATTTTTTTTTGTTTGATTTCATATTAATACTTACTGATTATTGATCAGCGATATTAAAAACCCTCAAATAACTAAAAATAAAGTGTTTTGTGAGTAGTTAAATTTTTGCGCCTTTTAGTCTCAATATATAAGACACTATCAAGTTTCGTCAATTTTTTTTTGTTTGATTTCATAATAATACTTTCTGATTATTGATCAGCGATATTAAAAACCCTCAAATAACTAAAAATAAAGTGTTTTGTGAGTTGAAACTTTTTTGCGCCTTTTAGACTCAATATTTAAGAAACTATCAAGTTTCGTAAATTTTTTTTTGTTTGATTTCATATTAATACTTTCTGATTATTGATCAGCGATATTAAAAACCCTCAAATAACTAAAAATAAAGTGTTTTGTGAGTCGAAAATTTTTTGCGCCTTTTAGACTCAATATCAAAGACACTATCAAGTTTCGTCAATTTTATTTGTTTGATTTCGTATTAATACTTACTGAATATTGATCAGCGATATTAAAAACCCTCAAATAACTAAAAATAAAGTGTTTTGTGAGTAGAAAAAGTTTTGCGCCTTTTAGTCACAATATATAAGACACTATCAAGTTTCGTCAATTTTTTTTTGTTTGATTTCATAATAATACTTTCTGATTATTGATCAGCGATATTAAAAACCCTCAAATAACTAAAAATAAAGTGTTTTGTGAGTAGTTAAATTTTTGCGCCTTTTAGTCTCAATATATAAGACACTATCAAGTTTCGTCAATTTTTTTTGTTTGATTTCATAATAATACTTTCTGATTATTGATCAGCGATATAAAAAACCCTCAATTAACTAAAAATAAAGTGTTTTGTAAGTAGAAAATTTTTTGCGCCTTTTAGACTCAATATATAAGACACTATCAAGTTTCGTCAATTTTTTATTGTTTGATTTCGTACTAATACTTACTGAATATTGATCAGCGATATTAAAAACCCTCAAATAACTAAAAATAAAGTGTTTTGTGAGTAGAAAATTGTTTGCGCCTTTTAGTCTCAATATATAAGACACTATCAAGTTTCGTCAATTTTTTTTTGTTTGATTTCATATTAATACTTACTGATTATGGATCAGCAATATTTAAAACCCTCAAATAACTAAAAATAAAGTGTTTTGTGAGTCGAAATTTTTTTGCGCCTTTTAGTCTCAATATATGACACTATCAAGTTTCGTCAATTTTTTTTTGTTTGATTTCATATTAATACTTACTGATTATTGATCAGCAATATTAAAACCCTCAAATAACTAAAAATAAAGTGTTTTGTGAGTAGTTAAATTTTTGCGCCTTTTAGACTCAATATATAAGACACTATCAAGTTTCGTCAATTTTTTATTGTTTGATTTCGTACTAATACTTACTGATTATTGATCAGCGATATTAAAAACCCTCAAATAACTAAAAATAAAGTGTTTTGTGAGTAGAAAATTTTTTGCGCCTTTTAGTCTCAATATATAAGACACTATCAAGTTTCGTCAATTTTTTTTTGTTTGATTTCATATTAATACTTACTGATTATGGATCAGCAATATTAAAAACCCTCAAATAACTAAAAATAAAGTGTTTTGTGAGTAGTTAAATTTTTGCGCCTTTTAGTCTCAATATATAAGACACTATCAAGTTTCGTCAATTTCTTTTTTGTTTGATTTCATATTAATACTAACTGATTATTGATCAGCAATATAAAAAACCCTCAAATAACTAAAAATAAAGTGTTTTGTGAGTAGAAACTTTTTTGCGCCTTTTAGACTCAATATTTAAGAAACTATCAAGTTTCGTCAATTTTTTTTTGTTTGATTTCATATTAATACTTACTGAATATTGATCAGCGATATTAAAAACCCTCAAATAACTAAAAATAAAGTGTTTTGTGAGTCGAAATTTTTTTGCGCCTTTTAGACTCAATATCAAAGACACTATCAAGTTTCGTCAATTTTTTTTGTTTGATTTCGTATTAATACTTACTGAATATTGATCAGCGATATTAAAAACCCTCAAATAACTAAAAATAAAGTGTTTTGTGAGTAGAAAAAGTTTTGCGCCTTTTAGTCTCAATATATAAGACACTATCAAGTTTCGTCAATTTTTTTTTGTTTGATTTCATATTAATACTTACTGATTATAGATCAGCAATATTAAAAACCCTCAAATAACTAAAAATAAAGTGTTTTGTGAGTTGTTAAATTTTTGCGCCTTTTAGTCTCAATATATAAGACACTATCAAGTTTCGTCAATTTTGTTTTGTATGATTTCATATTAATACTTACTGATTATTGATCAGCGATATTAAAAACCCTCAAATAACTAAAAATAAAGTGTTTTGTGAGTAGAAAATTTTTTGCGCCTTTTAGACTCAATATTTAAGAAACTATTAAGTTTCGTCAATTTTTTTTTGTTTGATTTCATATGAATACTTACTGATTATTGATCAGCGATATTAAAAACCCTCAAATAACTAACAATAAAGTGTTTTGTGAGTAGTTAAATTTTTGCGCCTTTTAGTCTCAATATATAAGACACTATCAAGTTTCGTCAATTTTTTTTTGTTTGATTTCATATTAATACTTACTGATTATGGATCAGCAATATTAAAAACCCTCAAATAACTAAAAATAAAGTGTTTTGTGAGTAGTTAAATTTTTGCGCCTTTTAATCTCAATATATAAGACACTATAAAGTTTCGTCAATTTTTTTTTGTTTGATTTCATATAAATACTTACTGATTATTGATCAGCAATATTAAAAACCCTCAAATAACTAAAAATAAAGTGTTTTGTGAGTAGAAACTTTTTTGCGCCTTTTAGACTCAATATTTAAGAAACTATCAAGTTTCGTCAATTTTTTTTTGTTTGATTTCATATTAATACTTTCTGATTATTGATCAGCGATATTTAAAACCCTCAAATAACTAAAAATAAAGTGTTTTGTAAGTAGAAAATTTTTTGCGCCTTTTAGACTCAATATATAAGACACTATCAAGTTTCGTCAATTTTTTATTGTTTGATTTCGTACTAATACTTACTGATTATTGATCAGCGATATTAAAAACCCTCAAATAACTAAAAATAAAGTGTTTTGTGAGTAGAAAATTTTTTGCGCCTTTTAGTCTCAATATATAAGACACTATCAAGTTTCGTCAATTTTTTTTTGTTTGATTTCATATTAATACTTACTGATTATGGATCAGCAATATTAAAAACCCTCAAATAACTAAAAATAAAGTGTTTTGTGAGTAGTTAAATTTTTGCGCCTTTTAGTCTCAATATATAAGACACTATCAAGTTTCGTCAATTTCTTTTTTGTTTGATTTCATATTAATACTAACTGATTATTGATCAGCAATATAAAAAACCCTCAAATAACTAAAAATAAAGTGTTTTGTGAGTAGAAACTTTTTTGCGCCTTTTAGACTCAATATTTAAGAAACTATCAAGTTTCGTCAATTTTTTTTTGTTTGATTTCATATTAATACTTACTGAATATTGATCAGCGATATTAAAAACCCTCAAATAACTAAAAATAAAGTGTTTTGTGAGTCGAAATTTTTTTGCGCCTTTTAGACTCAATATCAAAGACACTATCAAGTTTCGTCAATTTTTTTTGTTTGATTTCGTATTAATACTTACTGAATATTGATCAGCGATATTAAAAACCCTCAAATAACTAAAAATAAAGTGTTTTGTGAGTAGAAAAAGTTTTGCGCCTTTTAGTCTCAATATATAAGACACTATCAAGTTTCGTCAATTTTTTTTTGTTTGATTTCATATTAATACTTACTGATTATAGATCAGCAATATTAAAAACCCTCAAATAACTAAAAATAAAGTGTTTTGTGAGTTGTTAAATTTTTGCGCCTTTTAGTCTCAATATATAAGACACTATCAAGTTTCGTCAATTTTGTTTTGTTTGATTTCATATTAATACTTACTGATTATTGATCAGCGATATTAAAAACCCTCAAATAACTAAAAATAAAGTGTTTTGTGAGTAGAAAATTTTTTGCGCCTTTTAGACTCAATATTTAAGAAACTATTAAGTTTCGTCAATTTTTTTTTGTTTGATTTCATATGAATACTTACTGATTATTGATCAGCGATATTAAAAACCCTCAAATAACTAACAATAAAGTGTTTTGTGAGTAGTTAAATTTTTGCGCCTTTTAGTCTCAATATATAAGACACTATCAAGTTTCGTCAATTTTTTTTTGTTTGATTTCATATTAATACTTACTGATTATGGATCAGCAATATTAAAAACCCTCAAATAACTAAAAAATAAAGTGTTTTGTGAGTAGTTAAATTTTTGCGCCTTTTAATCTCAATATATAAGACACTATAAAGTTTCGTCAATTTTTTTTTGTTTGATTTCATATTAATACTTACTGATTATTGATCAGCAATATTAAAAACCCTCAAATAACTAAAAATAAAGTGTTTTGTGAGTAGAAACTTTTTTGCGCCTTTTAGACTCAATATTTAAGAAACTATCAAGTTTCGTCAATTTTTTTTTGTTTAATTTCATATTAATACTTTCTGATTATTGATCAGCGATATTAAAAACCCTCAAATAACTAAAAAAAAAGTGTTTTGTGAGTCGAAATTTTTTCGCGCCTTTTAGTCTCAATATATCAGACACTTTCAAGTTTCGTCAATTTTTTTTTTGGTTTATTTCACAATAATACTTCCTGATTATTGATCAGCGATATTGAAAACCCTCAAATTACTAAAAATAAAGTGTTTTGTGAGTCGAAATTTTTTCGTGCCTTTTAGTCTCAATATATCAGACACTATCAAGTTTCGTCAATTTTTTTTTGTTTGATTTCATAATAATACTTCCAAATTATTGATCAGCGATATTAAAAACCCTCAAATAACTAAAAATAAAGTGTTTTGTAAGTAGAAAATTTTTTGCGCCTTTTAGACTCAATATATAAGACACTATCAAGTTTCGTCAATTTTTTATTGTTTGATTTCGTACTAATACTTACTGATTATTGATCAGCGATATTAAAAACCCTCAAATAACTAAAAATAAAGTGTTTTGTGAGTAGAAAATTTTTTGCGCCTTTTAGTCTCAATATATAAGACACTATCAAGTTTCGTCAATTTTTTTTTGTTTGATTTCATAATAATACTTTCTGATTATTGATCAGCGATATTTAAAACCCTCAAATAACTAAAAATAAAGTGTTTTGTGAGTAGAAAATTTTTTGCGCCTTTTAGTCTCAATATATAAGACACTATCAAGTTTCGTCAATTTTTTTTTGTTTGATTTCATATTAATACTTACTGATTATGGATCAGCAATATTAAAAACCCTCAAATAACTAAAAATAAAGTGTTTTGTGAGTAGTTAAATTTTTGCGCCTTTTAGTCTCAATATATAAGACACTATCAAGTTTCGTCAATTTCTTTTTTGTTTGATTTCATATTAATACTAACTGATTATTGATCAGCAATATAAAAAACCCTCAAATAACTAAAAATAAAGTGTTTTGTGAGTAGAAACTTTTTTGCGCCTTTTAGACTCAATATTTAAGAAACTATCAAGTTTCGTCAATTTTTTTTTGTTTGATTTCATATTAATACTTACTGAATATTGATCAGCGATATTAAAAACCCTCAAATAACTAAAAATAAAGTGTTTTGTGAGTCGAAATTTTTTTGCGCCTTTTAGACTCAATATCAAAGACACTATCAAGTTTCGTCAATTTTTTTTGTTTGATTTCGTATTAATACTTACTGAATATTGATCAGCGATATTAAAAACCCTCAAATAACTAAAAATAAAGTGTTTTGTGAGTAGAAAAAGTTTTGCGCCTTTTAGTCTCAATATATAAGACACTATCAAGTTTCGTCAATTTTTTTTTGTTTGATTTCATATTAATACTTACTGATTATAGATCAGCAATATTAAAAACCCTCAAATAACTAAAAATAAAGTGTTTTGTGAGTAGTTAAATTTTTGCGCCTTTTAGTCTCAATATATAAGACACTATCAAGTTTCGTCAATTTTTTTTTGTTTGATTTCATATTAATACTTACTGATTATTGATCAGCGATATTAAAAACCCTCAAATAACTAAAAATAAAGTGTTTTGTGAGTAGAAAATTTTTAGCGCCTTTTAGACTCAATATTTAAGAAACTATTAAGTTTCGTCAATTTTTTTTTGTTTGATTTCATATAAATACTTACTGATTATTGATCAGCGATATTAAAAACCCTCAAATAACTAACAATAAAGTGTTTTGTGAGTAGTTAAATTTTTGCGCCTTTTAGTCTCAATATATAAGACACTATCAAGTTTCGTCAATTTTTTTTTGTTTGATTTCATATTAATACTTACTGATTATGGATCAGCAATATTAAAAACCCTCAAATAACTAAAAATAAAGTATTTTGTGAGTAGTTAAATTTTTGCGCCTTTTAATCTCAATATATAAGACACTATAAAGTTTCGTCAATTTTTTTTTGTTTGATTTCATATTAATACTTACTGATTATTGATCAGCAATATTAAAAACCCTCAAATAACTAAAAATAAAGTGTTTTGTGAGTAGAAACTTTTTTGCGCCTTTTAGACTCAATATTTAAGAAACTATCAAGTTTCGTCAATTTTTTTTTGTTTGATTTCATATTAATACTTTCTGATTATTGATCAGCGATATTAAAAACCCTCAAATAACTAAAAAAAAAGTGTTTTGTGAGTCGAAATTTTTTCGCGCCTTTTAGTCTCAATATATCAGACACTTTCAAGTTTCGTCAATTTTTTTTTGTTTGATTTCATAATAATACTTCCAAATTATTGATCAGCGATATTAAAAACCCTCAAATAACTAAAAATAAAGTGTTTTGTAAGTAGAAAATTTTTTGCGCCTTTTAGACTCAATATATAAGACACTATCAAGTTTCGTCAATTTTTTATTGTTTGATTTCGTACTAATACTTACTGAATATTGATCAGCGATATTAAAAACCCTCAAATAACTAAAAATAAAGTGTTTTGTGAGTAGAAAATTTTTGGCGCCTTTTAGACTCAATATTTAAGAAACTATTAACTTTCGTCAATTTTTTTTGTTTGATTTCATTTTAATACTTACTGATTATTGATAAGCGTTATTAAAAATCCTCAAAAACCTCAAAATAAAGTGTTTTGTGAGTTGAAAGTTTTTTGCGCATTTTCGTCTCAATATAAAAAACTATCAAGTTTCGTCAATATTTTTTTGTTTGATTTCGTATTAATACTTACTGAATATTGATCAGCGATATAAAAAACCCTCAAATAACTAAAAATAAAGTGTTTTGTGAGTAGAAAAATTTTTGCGCCTTTTAGTCTCAATATATAAAACACTATCAAGTTTCGTCATTTTTTTTTTGTTTGATTTCATATTAATACTTACTGATTATGGATCAGCAATATTAGAAACCCTCAAATAACTAAAATAAAGTGTTTTGTGAGTTGTTAATTTTTTGCGCCTTTTAGTCTCAATATATAAGACACTATCAAGTTTCGTCATTTTTTTTTGTTTGATTTCATAATAATACTGCCAAATTATTGATCAGCGATATTAAAAACCCTCAAATAACTAAAAATAAAGTGTTTTGTGAGTCGAAATTTTTTCGCGCCTTTTAGACTCAATATTTAAGAAACTATTAAGTTTCGTCAATTTTTTTTTGTTTGATTTCATATTAATACTTACTGATTATTGATCAGCGATATTAAAAACCCTCAAATAACTAAAAATAAAGTGTTTTGTAAGTCGAAATTTTTTCGCGCCTTTTAGTCTCAATATATCAGACACTATCAAGTTTCGTCAATTTTTTTTTGTTTGATTTCATAATAATACTTCCAAATTATTGATCAGCGATATTGAAAACCCTTAAATAACTAAAAATAAAGTGTTTTGTGGTTAGAAATTTTTTTGCGCCTTTTAGACTCAATATCAAAGACACTATCAAGTTTCGTCAATTTTTTTTTGTTTGATTTCGTATTAATACTTACTGAATATTGATCAGCGATTTAAAAACCCTCAAATAACTAAAAATAAAGTGTTTTGTGAGTAGAAAATTTTTTGCGCCTTTTAGTCTCAATATATAAGACACTATCAAGTTTCGTCAATTTTTTTTGTTTGATTTCATATTAATACTTACTGATTATGGATCAGCAATATTAAAAACCCTCAAATAACTAAAAATAAAGTGTTTTGTGAGTAGTTAAATTTTTGCGCCTTTTAGTCTCAATATATAAGACACTATCAAGTTTCGTCAATTTTTTTTGTTTGATTTCATAATAATACTTTCTGATTATTGATCAGCGATATTAAAAACCCTCAAATAACTAAAAATAAAGTGTTTTGTAAGTAGAAAATTTTTTGCGCCTTTTAGACTCAATATATAAGACACTATCAAGTTTCGTCAATTTTTTATTGTTTGATTTCGTACTAATACTTACTGAATATTGATCAGCGATATTAAAAACCCTCAAATAACTAAAAATAAAGTGTTTTGTGAGTAGAAAATTTTTTGCGCCTTTTAGTCTCAATATATAAGACACTATCAAGTTTCGTCAATTTTTTTTTGTTTGATTTCATATTAATACTTACTGATTATGGATCAGCAATATTTAAAACCCTCAAATAACTAAAAATAAAGTGTTTTGTGAGTCAAATTTTTTTTGCGCCTTTTAGTCTCAATATATGACACTATCAAATTTCGTCAATTTTTTTTTGTTTGATTTCATATTAATACTTACTGATTATTGATCAGCAATATTAAAACCCTCAAATAACTAAAAATAAAGTGTTTTGTGAGTAGTTAAATTTTTGCGCCTTTTAGTCTCAATATATAAGACACTATCAAGTTTCGTCAATTTTTTTTGTTTGATTTCATAATAATACTTTCTGATTATTGATCAGCGATATTAAAAACCCTCAAATAACTAAAAATAAAGTGTTTTGTAAGTAGAAAATTTTTTGCGCCTTTTAGACTCAATATATAAGACACTATCAAGTTTCGTCAATTTTTTATTGTTTGATTTCGTACTAATACTTACTGATTATTGATCAGCGATATTAAAAACCCTCAAATAACTAAAAATAAAGTGTTTTGTGAGTAGAAAATTTTTTGCGCCTTTTAGTCTCAATATATAAGACACTATCAAGTTTCGTCAATTTTTTTTTGTTTGATTTCATATTAATACTTACTGATTATGGATCAGCAATATTAAAAACCCTCAAATACACTATCAAGTTTCGTCAATTTCTTTTTTGTTTGATTTCATATTAATACTAACTGATTATTGATCAGCAATATAAAAAACCCTCAAATAACTAAAAATAAAGTGTTTTGTGAGTAGAAACTTTTTTGCGCCTTTTAGACTCAATATTTAAGAAACTATCAAGTTTCGTCAATTTTTTTTTGTTTGATTTCATATTAATACTTTCTGATTATTGATCAGCGATATTAAAAACCCTCAAATAACTAAAAATAAAGTGTTTTGTGAGTCGAAATTTTTTTGCGCCTTTTAGACTCAATATCAAAGACACTATCAAGTTTCGTCAATTTTTTTTGTTTGATTTCGTATTAATACTTACTGAATATTGATCAGCGATATTAAAAACCCTCAAATAACTAAAAATAAAGTGTTTTGTGAGTAGAAAAAGTTTTGCGCCTTTTAGTCTCAATATATAAGACACTATCAAGTTTCGTCAATTTTTTTTTGTTTGATTTCATATTAATACTTACTGATTATAGATCAGCAATACTAAAAACCCTCAAATAACTAAAAATAAAGTGTTTTGTGAGTAGTTAAATTTTTGCGCCTTTTAGTCTCAATATATAAGACACTATCAAGTTTCGTCAATTTTTTTTTGTTTGATTTCATATTAATACTTACTGATTATTGATCAGCGATATTAAAAACCCTCAAATAACTAAAAATAAAGTGTTTTGTGACTAGAAATTTTTTTGCGCCTTTTAGACTCAATATTTAAGAAACTATTAAGTTTCGTCAATTTTTTTTTGTTTGATTTCATATTAATACTTACTGATTATTGATCAGCGATATTAAAAACCCTCAAATAACTAACAATAAAGTGTTTTGTGAGTAGTTAAATTTTTGCGCCTTTTAGTCTCAATATATAAGACACTATCAAGTTTCGTCAATTTTTTTTTGTTTGATTTCATATTAATACTTACTGATTATGGATCAGCAATATTAAAAACCCTCAAATAACTAAAAATAAAGTGTTTTGTGAGTAGAAACTTTTTTGCGCCTTTTAGACTCAATATTTAAGAAACTATCAAGTTTCGTCAATTTTTTTTTGTTTGATTTCATATTAATACTTACTGAATATTGATCAGCGATATTAAAAACCCTCAAATAACTAAAAAAAAAGTGTTTTGTGAGTCGAAATTTTTTCGCGCCTTTTAGTCTCAATATATCAGACACTTTCAAGTTTCGTCAATTTTTTTTTGGTTTATTTCACAATAATACTTCCTGATTATTGATCAGCGATATTGAAAACCCTCAAATTACAAAAAATAAAGTGTTTTGTGAGTCGAAATTTTTTCGTGCCTTTTAGTCTCAATATATCAGACACTATCAAGTTTCGTCAATTTTTTTTTGTTTGATTTCATAATAATACTTCCAAATTATTGATCAGCGATATTAAAAACCCTCAAATAACTAAAAATAAAGTGTTTTGTGAGTAGAAAATTTTTTGCGCCTTTTAGACTCAATATTTAAGAAACTTTAATTTTCGTCAATTTTTTTTGTTTGATTTCATTTTAATACTTACTGATTATTGATAAGCGTTATTAAAAATCCTCAAAAACCTCAAAATAAAGTGTTTTGCGAGTTGAAAGTTTTTTGCGCATTTTCGTCTCAATATAAAAAACTATCAAGTTTCGTCAATATTTCTTTGTTTGATTTCGTATTAATACTTACTGAATATTGATCAGCGATATAAAAAACCCTCAAATAACTAAAAATAAAGTGTTTTGTGAGTAGAAAAATTTTTGCGCCTTTTAGTCTCAATATATAAGACACTATCAAGTTTCGTCAATTTTTTTTTGTTTGATTTCATATTAATACTTACTGATTATGGATCAGCAATATTAAAAACCCTCAAATAACTAAAAATAAAGTGTTTTGTGAGTAGTTAAATTTTTGCGCCTTTTAGTCTCAATATATAAGACACTATCAAGTTTCGTCAATTTCTTTTGTGTTTGATTTCATATTAATACTAACTGATTATTGATCAGCAATATTAAAAACCCTCAAATAACTAAAAATAAAGTGTTTTGTGAGTAGAAACTTTTTTGCGCCTTTTAGACTCAATATTTAAGAAACTATCAAGTTTCGTCAATTTTTTTTTGTTTGATTTCATATTAATACTTTCTGATTATTGATCAGCGATATTAAAAACCCTCAAATAACTAAAAATAAAGTGTTTTGTGAGTCGAAAATTTTTTGCGCCTTTTAGACTCAATATCAAAGACACTATCAAGTTTCGTCAATTTTTTTTGTTTGATTTCGTATTAATACTTACTGAATATTGATCAGCGATATTAAAAACCCTCAAATAACTAAAAATAAAGTGTTTTGTGAGTAGTTAAATTTTTGCGCCTTTTAGTCTTAATATATAAGACACTATCAAGTTTCGTCAATTTTTTTTTGTTTGATTTCATATTAATACTTACTGATTATTGATCAGCAATATTAAAAACCCTCAAATAACTAAAAATAAAGTGTTTTGTGAGTAGAAACTTTTTTGCGCCTTTTAGACTCAATATATAAGACGCTATCAAGTTTCGTCATTTTTTTATTGTTTGATTTCGTACTAATACTTACTGAATATTGATCAGCGATATTAAAAACCCTCAAATAACTAAAAATAAAGTGTTTTGTGAGTAGAAAATTTTTTGCGCCTTTTAGTCTCAATATAGAAGACACTATCAAGTTTCGTCAATTTTTTTTTGTTTGATTTCATATTAATACTTACTGATTATGGATCAGCAATATTTAAAACCCTCAAATAACTAAAAATAAAGTGTTTTGTGAGTCGAAATTTTTTTGCGCCTTTTAGTCTCAATATATGACACTATCAAGTTTCGTCAATTTTTTTTTGTTTGATTTCATATTAATACTTACTGATTATTGATCAGCAATATTAAAACCCTCAAATAACTAAAAATAAAGTGTTTTGTGAGTAGTTAAATTTTTGCGCCTTTAAGTCTCAATATATAAGACACTATCAAGTTTCGTCAATTTTTTTTTGTTTGATTTCATAATAATACTTTCTGATTATTGATCAGCGATATTTAAAACCCTCAAATAACTAAAAATAAAGTGTTTTGTAAGTAGAAAATTTTTTGCGCCTTTTAGACTCAATATATAAGACACTATCAAGTTTCGTCAATTTTTTATTGTTTGATTTCGTACTAATACTTACTGATTATTGATCAGCGATATTAAAAACCCTCAAATAACTAAAAATAAAGTGTTTTGTGAGTAGAAAATTTTTTGCGCCTTTTAGTCTCAATATATAAGACACTATCAAGTTTCGTCAATTTTTTTTTGTTTGATTTCATATTAATACTTACTGATTATGGATCAGCAATATTAAAAACCCTCAAATAACTAAAAATAAAGTGTTTTGTGAGTAGTTAAATTTTTGCGACTTTTAGTCTCAATATATAAGACACTATCAAGTTTCGTCAATTTCTTTTTTGTTTGATTTCATATAAATACTAACTGATTATTGATCAGCAATATAAAAAACCCTCAAATAACTAAAAATAAAGTGTTTTGTGAGTAGAAACTTTTTTGCGCCTTTTAGACTCAATATTTAAGAAACTATCAAGTTTCGTCAATTTTTTTTTGTTTGATTTCATATTAATACTTTCTGATTATTGATCAGCGATATTAAAAACCCTCAAATAACTAAAAATAAAGTGTTTTGTGAGTCGAAATTTTTTTGCGCCTTTTAGACTCAATATCAAAGACACTATCAAGTTTCGTCAATTTTTTTTGTTTGATTTCGTATTAATACTTACTGAATATTGATCAGCGATATTAAAAACCCTCAAATAACTAAAAATAAAGTGTTTTGTGAGTAGAAAAAGTTTTGCGCCTTTTAGTCTCAATATATAAGACACTATCAAGTTTCGTCAATTTTTTTTTGTTTGATTTCATATTAATACTTACTGATTATAGATCAGCAATATTAAAAACCCTCAAATAACTAAAAATAAAGTGTTTTGTGAGTAGTTAAATTTTTGCGCCTTTTAGTCTCAATATATAAGACACTATCAAGTTTCGTCAATTTTTTTTTGTTTGATTTCATATTAATACTTACTGATTATTGATCAGCGATATTAAAAACCCTCAAATAACTAAAAATAAAGTGTTTTGTGAGTAGAAAATTTTTTGCGCCTTTTAGACTCAATATTTAAGAAACTATTAAGTTTCGTCAATTTTTTTTTGTTTGATTTCATATTAATACTTACTGATTACTGATCAGCGATATTAAAAACCCTCAAATAACTAACAATAAAGTGTTTTGTGAGTAGTTAAATTTTTGCGCCTTTTAGTCTCAATATATAAGACACTATCAAGTTTCGTCAATTTTTTTTTGTTTGATTTCATATTAATACTTACTGATTATGGATCAGCAATATTAAAAACCCTCAAATAACTAAAAATAAAGTGTTTTGTGAGTAGTTAAATTTTTGCGCCTTTTAATCTCAATATATAAGACACTATAAAGTTTCGTCAATTTTTTTTTGTTTGATTTCATATTAATACTTACTGATTATTGATCAGCAATATTAAAAACCCTCAAATAACTAAATATAAAGTGTTTTGTGAGTCGAAATTTTTTCGTGCCTTTTAGTCTCAATATATCAGACACTATCAAGTTTCGTCAATTTTTTTTTGTTAGATTTCATAATAATACTTACAAATTATTGATCAGCGATATTAAAAACCCTAAAATAACTAAAAATAAAGTGTTTTGTGAGTAGTTAAATTTTTGCGCCTTTTAGTCTCAATATATAAGACACTATCAAGTTTCGTAAATTTTTTTTTGTTTGATTTCATAATAATACTTTCTGATTATTGATCAGCGATATTAAAAACCCTCAAATAACTTCGTTAATAAGTCGAAATTTTTTGCGCCTTTTAGACTCAATATCAAAGACACTATCAAGTTTCGTCAATTTTTTTTTTGTTTGATTTCATAATAATCCTTCCAAATTATTGATCAGCGATATTAAAAACCCTCAAATAACTAAAAATAAAGTGTTTTGTGAGTCGAAATTTTTTGCGCCTTTTAGTCTCAATATATAAGACACTATCAAGTTTCCTCAATTTTTTTTTGTTTGATTTCATAATATTACTTCCTGATTATTGATCAGCGATATTAAAAACCCTCAAATAACTAAAAATAAAATGTTTTGGGAGTAGAAAATTTTTTTCGACTTTTAGACTCAATATATGACACTATCAAGTTTCGTCAATTTTTTTTTGTTTGATTTCATATTAATACTTTCTGATTATTGATCAGCGATATTAAAACCCCTCAAATAACTAAAAATAAAGTGTTTTGTGAGTCGAAATTTTTTCGCGCATTTTCGTCTCAATATATCAGACACTTTCAAGTTTCGTCAATTTTTTTTTGTTTGATTTCACAATAATACTTCCTGATTATTGATCAGCGATATTAAAAACCCTCAAAAAACTTTAAATAAAGTGTTTTGTGAGTAGAAATTTTTTTGCGCATTTTAGACTCAATATATGACACTATCAAGTTTCCTCAATTTTTTTTTGTTTGATTTCATAATAAAACTTTCTGATTATTGATCTTAAAAACCCTCAAATAACTAAAATTAAAGTGTTTTGTGAGTAGAAATTTTTTTGCGACTTTTAGACTCAATATATAAGAAACTATCAAGTTTCGTCAATTTTTTTTTGTTTGATTTCATAATATTACTTCCTGATAATTGATCAGCGATATTAAAAACCCTCAAATAACTTAAAATAAAGTGTTTTGTGAGTCGAAATTTTTTCGCGCATTTTCGTCTCAATATATCAGACACTTTCAAGTTTCGTCAATTTTTTTTTGTTTGATTTCACAATAATACTTTCTGATAATTGATCAGCGATATTGAAAACCCTCAAATAACTAAAAATAAAGTGTTTTGTGAGTCGAAATTTTTTGCGCCTTTTAGTCTCAATATATCAGACACTATCAAGTGTCCTCAATTTTTTTTTGTTTGATTTCATAATATTACTTCCTGATTATTGATCAGCGATATTAAAAACCCTCAAATAACTAAAAATAAAGTGTTTTGTGAGTCGAAATTTTTTTGCGCCTTTTAGTCTCAATATATAAGACACTATCAAGTTTCGTCAATTTTTTTTTGTTTGATTTCATAATAATCCTTCCAAATTATTGATCAGCGATATTAAAAACCCTCAAATAACTAAAAATAAAGTGTTTTGTGAGTAGAATTTTTTTTGCGCCTTTTAGACTTAATATATAAGACACTATCAAGTTTCGTCAATTTTTTTTTGTTTGATTTCATAATAATACTTACTGAATATTGATCAGCGATATTAAAAACCCTTAAATAACAAAAAATAAAGTGTTTTGTGTGTAGAATTTTTTTTGCGCCTTTTAGTCTCAATATATAAGACACTATCAAGTTTCGTCAATTTTTTTTTGTTTGATTTCATAATAATCCTTCCAAATTACTGATCAGCGATATTAAAAACCCTCAAATAACTAAAAATAAAGTGTTTTGTGAGTAGAAATTTTTTTGCGCCTTTTAGACTCAATATATAAGACACTATCAAGTTTCGTCAATTTTTTTTTGTTTGATTTCATAATAATACTTCCAAATTATTGATCAGCGATAATAAAAACCCTCAAATAACTAAAAATAAAGTGTTTTGTGAGTCGAAAATTTTTTGCGCCTTTTAGACTCAATATCAAAGACACTATCAAGTTTCGTCAATTTTTTTTGTTTGGTTTCATATAAATACTTACTGATTATTGATCAGCGACATTGAAAACCCTTAAATAACAAAAAATAAAGTGTTTTGTGTGTAGAAATTTTTTTGCGCCTTTTAGTCTCAATATTTGCCTTTTAGTCTCAATAGACACTATCAAATTTCGTTAATTTTTTTTTGTTTGATTTCATAATAATACATCCAAATTATTGATCAGCGATAATAAAAACCCTCAAATAACTAAAAATAAAGTGTTTTGTGAGTCGAAAATTTTTTGCGCCTTTTAGACTCAATATCAAAGACACTATCAAGTTTCGTCAATTTTTTTTGTTTGGTTTCATATTAATACTTATTGATCAGCGACATTGAAAACCCTTAAATAACAAAAAATAAAGTGTTTTGTGTGTAGAAATTTTTTTGCGCCTTTTAGTCTCAATATATAAGACACTATCAAGTTTCGTCAATTTTTTTTTGTTTGATTTCATAATAATCCTTCCAAATTATTGATCAGCGATATTAAAAACCCTCAAATAACTAAAAATAAAGTGTTTTGTGAGTAGAAATTTTTTTGCGCCTTTTAGACTCAATATATAAGACACTATCAAGTTTCGTCAATTTTTTTTTGTTTGATTTCATAATAATACTTCCAAATTATTGACCAGCGATAATAAAAACCCTCAAATAACTAAAAATAAAGTGTTTTGTGAGTCGAAAATTTTTTGCGCCTTTTAGACTCAATATCAAAGACACTATCAAGTTTCGTCAATTTTTTTTGTTTGGTTTCATATTAATACTTACTGATTATTGATCAGCGACATTGAAAACCCTCAAATAACTAAAAATAAAGTGTTTTGTGAGTAGAAATTTTTTTGCGCCTTTTAGACTCAATATTTAAGAAACTATTAAGTTTCGTCAATTTTTTTTTGTTTGATTTCATATTAATACTTACTGATTACTGATCAGCGATATTAAAAACCCTCAAATAACTAACAATAAAGTGTTTTGTGAGTAGTTAAATTTTTGCGCCTTTTAGTCTCAATATATAAGACACTATCAAGTTTCGTCAATTTTTTTTTGTTTGATTTCATATTAATACTTACTGATTATGGATCAGCAATATTAAAAACCCTCAAATAACTAAAAATAAAGTGTTTTGTGAGTAGTTAAATTTTTGCGCCTTTTAATCTCAATATATAAGACACTATAAAGTTTCGTCAATTTTTTTTTGTTTGATTTCATATTAATACTTACTGATTATTGATCAGCAATATTAAAAACCCTCAAATAACTAAATATAAAGTGTTTTGTGAGTCGAAATTTTTTCGTGCCTTTTAGTCTCAATATATCAGACACTATCAAGTTTCGTCAATTTTTTTTTGTTAGATTTCATAATAATACTTACAAATTATTGATCAGCGATATTAAAAACCCTAAAATAACTAAAAATAAAGTGTTTTGTGAGTAGTTAAATTTTTGCGCCTTTTAGTCTCAATATATAAGACACTATCAAGTTTCGTAAATTTTTTTTTGTTTGATTTCATAATAATACTTTCTGATTATTGATCAGCGATATTAAAAACCCTCAAATAACTTCGTTAATAAGTCGAAATTTTTTGCGCCTTTTAGACTCAATATCAAAGACACTATCAAGTTTCGTCAATTTTTTTTTTGTTTGATTTCATAATAATCCTTCCAAATTATTGATCAGCGATATTAAAAACCCTCAAATAACTAAAAATAAAGTGTTTTGTGAGTCGAAATTTTTTGCGCCTTTTAGTCTCAATATATAAGACACTATCAAGTTTCCTCAATTTTTTTTTGTTTGATTTCATAATATTACTTCCTGATTATTGATCAGCGATATTAAAAACCCTCAAATAACTAAAAATAAAATGTTTTGGGAGTAGAAAATTTTTTTCGACTTTTAGACTCAATATATGACACTATCAAGTTTCGTCAATTTTTTTTTGTTTGATTTCATATTAATACTTTCTGATTATTGATCAGCGATATTAAAACCCCTCAAATAACTAAAAATAAAGTGTTTTGTGAGTCGAAATTTTTTCGCGCATTTTCGTCTCAATATATCAGACACTTTCAAGTTTCGTCAATTTTTTTTTGTTTGATTTCACAATAATACTTCCTGATTATTGATCAGCGATATTAAAAACCCTCAAAAAACTTTAAATAAAGTGTTTTGTGAGTAGAAATTTTTTTGCGCATTTTAGACTCAATATATGACACTATCAAGTTTCCTCAATTTTTTTTTGTTTGATTTCATAATAAAACTTTCTGATTATTGATCTTAAAAACCCTCAAATAACTAAAATTAAAGTGTTTTGTGAGTAGAAATTTTTTTGCGACTTTTAGACTCAATATATAAGAAACTATCAAGTTTCGTCAATTTTTTTTTGTTTGATTTCATAATATTACTTCCTGATAATTGATCAGCGATATTAAAAACCCTCAAATAACTTAAAATAAAGTGTTTTGTGAGTCGAAATTTTTTCGCGCATTTTCGTCTCAATATATCAGACACTTTCAAGTTTCGTCAATTTTTTTTTGTTTGATTTCACAATAATACTTTCTGATAATTGATCAGCGATATTGAAAACCCTCAAATAACTAAAAATAAAGTGTTTTGTGAGTCGAAATTTTTTGCGCCTTTTAGTCTCAATATATCAGACACTATCAAGTGTCCTCAATTTTTTTTTGTTTGATTTCATAATATTACTTCCTGATTATTGATCAGCGATATTAAAAACCCTCAAATAACTAAAAATAAAGTGTTTTGTGAGTCGAAATTTTTTTGCGCCTTTTAGTCTCAATATATAAGACACTATCAAGTTTCGTCAATTTTTTTTTGTTTGATTTCATAATAATCCTTCCAAATTATTGATCAGCGATATTAAAAACCCTCAAATAACTAAAAATAAAGTGTTTTGTGAGTAGAATTTTTTTTGCGCCTTTTAGACTTAATATATAAGACACTATCAAGTTTCGTCAATTTTTTTTTGTTTGATTTCATAATAATACTTACTGAATATTGATCAGCGATATTAAAAACCCTTAAATAACAAAAAATAAAGTGTTTTGTGTGTAGAATTTTTTTTGCGCCTTTTAGTCTCAATATATAAGACACTATCAAGTTTCGTCAATTTTTTTTTGTTTGATTTCATAATAATCCTTCCAAATTACTGATCAGCGATATTAAAAACCCTCAAATAACTAAAAATAAAGTGTTTTGTGAGTAGAAATTTTTTTGCGCCTTTTAGACTCAATATATAAGACACTATCAAGTTTCGTCAATTTTTTTTTGTTTGATTTCATAATAATACTTCCAAATTATTGATCAGCGATAATAAAAACCCTCAAATAACTAAAAATAAAGTGTTTTGTGAGTCGAAAATTTTTTGCGCCTTTTAGACTCAATATCAAAGACACTATCAAGTTTCGTCAATTTTTTTTGTTTGGTTTCATATAAATACTTACTGATTATTGATCAGCGACATTGAAAACCCTTAAATAACAAAAAATAAAGTGTTTTGTGTGTAGAAATTTTTTTGCGCCTTTTAGTCTCAATATTTGCCTTTTAGTCTCAATAGACACTATCAAATTTCGTTAATTTTTTTTTGTTTGATTTCATAATAATACATCCAAATTATTGATCAGCGATAATAAAAACCCTCAAATAACTAAAAATAAAGTGTTTTGTGAGTCGAAAATTTTTTGCGCCTTTTAGACTCAATATCAAAGACACTATCAAGTTTCGTCAATTTTTTTTGTTTGGTTTCATATTAATACTTATTGATCAGCGACATTGAAAACCCTTAAATAACAAAAAATAAAGTGTTTTGTGTGTAGAAATTTTTTTGCGCCTTTTAGTCTCAATATATAAGACACTATCAAGTTTCGTCAATTTTTTTTTGTTTGATTTCATAATAATCCTTCCAAATTATTGATCAGCGATATTAAAAACCCTCAAATAACTAAAAATAAAGTGTTTTGTGAGTAGAAATTTTTTTGCGCCTTTTAGACTCAATATATAAGACACTATCAAGTTTCGTCAATTTTTTTTTGTTTGATTTCATAATAATACTTCCAAATTATTGACCAGCGATAATAAAAACCCTCAAATAACTAAAAATAAAGTGTTTTGTGAGTCGAAAATTTTTTGCGCCTTTTAGACTCAATATCAAAGACACTATCAAGTTTCGTCAATTTTTTTTGTTTGGTTTCATATTAATACTTACTGATTATTGATCAGCGACATTGAAAACCCTCAAATAACTAAAAATAAAGTGTTTTGTGAGTAGAAATTTTTTTGCGCCTTTTAGACTCAATATTTAAGAAACTATTAAGTTTCGTCAATTTTTTTTTGTTTGATTTCATATTAAAACTTACTGATTATTGATCAGCAATATATAAAACCCTCGAATAACTAAAAATAAAGTGTTTTGTGAGTCGAAATTTTTTCGCGCCTTTTAGTCTCAATATATCAGACACTATCAAGTTTCGTCAATTTTTTTTGTTCGATTTCATAATAATCCTTCCAAATTATTGATCAGCGATATTAAAAACCCTCAAATAACCAAAAATAAAGTGTTTTGTGAGTCGAAATTTTTTCGCGCCTTTTAGACTCAATATATAAGACACTATCCAGTTTCGTCAATTTTTTTTTGTTTGATTTCATAATAATACTTCCAAATTATTGATCAGCGATATTAAAAACCCTTAAATAACTAAAAATAAAGTGTTTTGTGATTAGAAAATTTTTTGCGCATTTAAGACTCAATATATCAGACACTATAAAGTTTCGTCAATTTTTTTTGTTTGATTTCGTATTAATACTTACTGAATATTGATCAGCGATATTAAAAACCCTCAAATAACTAAAAATAAAGTGTTTTGTGAGTCAAAATTTTTTTGCGCCTTTTAGTCTCAATATATAAGACACTATCAAGTTTCGTCAATTTTTTTTTGTTTGATTTCATATTAATACTTTCTGATTATTGATCAGCGATATTAAAAACCCTCAAATAACTAAAAATAAAGTGTTTTGTGAGTAGAAAAAGTTTTGCGCCTTTTAGTCTCAATATATAAGACACTTTCAAGTTTCGTCAATTTTTTTTTGTTTGATTTCATAATAATACTTACAAATTATTGATCAGCGATATTAAAAACCCTCAAATAACTAAAAATAAAGTGTTTTGTGAGTAGAAAATTTTTTGCGCCTTTTAGACTCAATATTTAAGAAACTATTAAGTTTCGTCAATTTTTTTTTGTTTGATTTCATATTAATACTTACTGATTATTGATCAGCGATATTAAAAACCCTCAAATAACTAAAAATAAAGTGTTTTGTGAGTAGAAAATTTTTTGCGCCTTTTAGACTCAATATTTAAGAAACTATTAAGTTTCGTCAATTTTTTTTGTTTGATTTCATATTAATACTTACTGATTATTGATCAGCGATATTAAAAACCCTCAAATAACTAAAAATAAAGTGTTTTGTGAGTCGAAATTTTTTCGTGCCTTTTAGTCTCAATATATCAGACACTATCAAGTTTCGTCATTTTTTTTTGTTTGATTTCATATTCATACTTACTGAATATTGATCAGCAATATTAAAAACCCTCAAATAACTAAAAATAAAGTGTTTTGTGAGTCGAAATTTTTTTGCGCCTTTTAGTCTCAATATATGACACTATCAAGTTTCGTCAATTTTTTTTTGTTTGATTTCATATTAATACTTACTGATTATGGATCAGCAATATTAAAAACCCTCAAATAACTAAAAATAAAGTGTTTTGTGAGTAGTTAAATTTTTGCGCCTTTTAATCTCAATATATAAGACACTATAAAGTTTCGTCAATTTTTTTTTGTTTGATTTCATATTAATACTTACTGATTATTGATCAGCAATATTAAAAACCCTCAAATAACTAAAAATAAAGTGTTTTGTGAGTAGTTAAATTTTTGCGCCTTTTAGTCTCAATATATAAGACACTATCAAGTTTCGTAAATTTTTTTTTGTTTGATTTCATAATAATACTTTCTGATTATTGATCAGCGATATTAAAAACCCTCAAATAACTAAAAATAAAGTGTTTTGTGAGTAGAAAATTTTTTGCGCCTTTTAGTCTCAATATATAAGACACTATCAAGTTTCGTCAATTTTTTTTGTTTGATTTCATATTAATACTTTCTGATTATTGATCAGCGATATTAAAAACCCTCAAATAACTAAAAATAAAGTGTTTTGTGATTTTAAATTTTTTCGCGCCTTTTAGTCTCAATATATCAGACACTATCAAATTTCGTCAATTTTTTTTTGTTTGATTTCATAATAATACTTCCAAATTATTGATCAGCGATATTAAAAACCCTTAAATAACTAAAAATAAAGTGTTTTGTGATTAGAATTTTTTTTGCGCATTTTAGACTCAATATCAAAGACACTATCAAGTTTAGTCAATTTTTTTTTGTTTGATTTCGTATTAATACTTACTGAATATTGATCAGCGATTTTAAAAACACTCAAATAACTAAAAATAAAGTGTGTTGTGTGTAGAAAATTTTTTGCGCCTTTTAGTCTCAATATATAAGACACTATCAAGTTTCGTCAATTTTTTTTTGTTTGATTTCATATTAATACTTACTGATTATGGATCAGCAATATTCAAAACCCTCAAATAAATAAAAATAAAGTGTTTTGTGAGTAGTTAAATTTTTGCGCCTTTTAGTCTTAATATATAAGACACTATCAAGTTTCGTCAATTTTTTTTTGTTTGATTTCATATTAATACTTTCTGATTATTGATCAGCAATATTAAAAACCCTCAAATAACTAAAAATAAAGTGTTTTGTGAGTAGAAACTTTTTTGCGCCTTTTAGACTCAATATATAAGACGCTATCAAGTTTCGTCAATTTTTTTTTGTTTGATTTCATAATAATACTTCCAAATTATTGATCAGCGATATTAAAAACCCTTAAATAACTAAAATAAAGTGTTTTGTGATTAGAAAATTTTTTGCGCCTTTTAGACTCAATATCAAAGACACTATCAAGTTTCGTCAATTTTTTTTTGTTTGATTTCGTATTAATACTGACTGAATATTGATCAGCGATTTTTAAAAACCCTCAAATAACTAAAAATTAAGTGTTTTGTGAGTAGAAAATTTTTTGCGCCTTTTAGTCTCAATATATCAGACACTATCAAGTTTCGTCAATTTTTTTTTGTTTGATTTCATATTAATACTTACTGATTATGGATCAGCAATATTAAAAACCCTCAAATAACTAAAAATAAAGTGTTTTGTGAGTAGTTAAATTTTTGCGCCTTTTAGTCACAATATATAAGACACTATCAAGTTTCGTCAATTTTTTTTTGTTTGATTTCATAATAATACTTACAAATTATTGATCAGCGATATTAAAAACCCTCAAATAACTAAAAATAAAGTGTTTTGTGAGTAGAAAATTTTTTGCGCCTTTTAGACTCAATATTTAAGAAACTATTAAGTTTCGTCAATTTTTTTTTGTTTGATTTCATATTAATACTTACTGATTATTGATTAGCGATATTGAAAACCCTCAAATAACTAAAAATAAAGTGTTTTGTGAGTCGAATTTTTTTCGTGCCTTTTAGTCTCAATATATCAGACACTATCAAGTTTCGTCAATTTTTTTTTGTTTGATTTCATATTAATACTTACTGATTATTGATCAGCAATATTAAAAACCCTCAAATAACTAAAAATAAAGTGTTTTGTGAGTAGAAACTTTTTTGCGCCTTTAGACTCAATATTTAAGAAACAATTAAGTTTCGTCAATTTTTTTTTGTTTGATTTCATATAAATACTTACTGATTATTGATCAGCGATATAAAAAACCCTCAAATAACTAAAAATAAAGTGTTTTGTGAGTCGAAATTTTTTCGCGCCTTTTAGTCTTAATATATCAGACACTATAAGTTTCGTCAATTTTTTTTTGTTTGATTTCATAATAATACTCTCAAATTATTTATCAGCGATATTAAAAACCCTCAAATAACTAAAAATGAAGTGCTTTGTGAGTAGAAAATTTTTTGCGCCTTTTAGACTAAATATCAAAGACTCTATCAAGTTTCGTCAATTTTTTTTTGTTTTATTTCGTATTAATACTTACTGAATATTGATCAGCGATATTAAAAACCCTCAAATAACTAAAAATAAAGTGTTTTGTGAGTCGAAATTTTTTTGCGCCTTTTAGTCTCAATATATGACACTATCAAGTTTCGTCAATTTTTTTTTGTTTGATTTCATATTAATACTTACTGATTATTGATCAGCAATTTTAAAAACCCTCAAATAACTAAAAATAAAGTGTTTTGTGAGTAGAAACTTTTTTGCGCCTTTAGACTCAATATTTAAGAAACAATTAAGTTTCGTCAATTTTTTTTTGTTTGATTTCATATTAATACTTACTGATTATGGATCAGCAATATTAAAAACCCTCAAATAACTAACAATAAAGTGTTTTGTGAGTAGTTAAATTTTTGCGCCTTTTAGTCTCAATATATAAGACACTATCAAGTTTCGTCAATTTTTTTTTGTTTGATTTCATATTAATACTTCCAAATTATTGATCAGCGATATTAAAAACCCTCAAATAACTAAAAATAAAGTGTTTTGTGAGTAGAAACTTTTTTGCGCCTTTAGACTCAATATTTAAGAAACAATTAAGTTTCGTCAATTTTTTTTTGTTTGATTTCATATAAATACTTACTGATTATTGATCAGCGATATAAAAAACCCTCAAATAACTAAAAATAAAGTGTTTTGTGAGTCGAAATTTTTTCGCGCCTTTTAGTCTTAATATATCAGACACTATAAGTTTCGTCAATTTTTTTTTGTTTGATTTCATAATAATACTCTCAAATTATTTATCAGCGATATTAAAAACCCTCAAATAACTAAAAATGAAGTGCTTTGTGAGTAGAAAATTTTTTGCGCCTTTTAGACTAAATATCAAAGACTCTATCAAGTTTCGTCAATTTTTTTTTGTTTTATTTCGTATTAATACTTACTGAATATTGATCAGCGATATTAAAAACCCTCAAATAACTAAAAATAAAGTGTTTTGTGAGTCGAAATTTTTTTGCGCCTTTAGACTCAATATTTAAGAAACAATTAAGTTTCGTCAATTTTTTTTTGTTTGATTTCATATAAATACTTACTGATTATTGATCAGCGATATAAAAAACCCTCAAATAACTAAAAATAAAGTGTTTTGTGAGTCGAAATTTTTTCGCGCCTTTTAGTCTTAATATATCAGACACTATAAGTTTCGTCAATTTTTTTTTGTTTGATTTCATAATAATACTCTCAAATTATTTATCAGCGATATTAAAAACCCTCAAATAACTAAAAATGAAGTGCTTTGTGAGTAGAAAATTTTTTGCGCCTTTTAGACTAAATATCAAAGACTCTATCAAGTTTCGTCAATTTTTTTTTGTTTTATTTCGTATTAATACTTACTGAATATTGATCAGCGATATTAAAAACCCTCAAATAACTAAAAATAAAGTGTTTTGTGAGTCGAAATTTTTTTGCGCCTTTTAGTCTCAATATATGACACTATCAAGTTTCGTCAATTTTTTTTTGTTTGATTTCATATTAATACTTACTGATTATTGATCAGCAATATTAAAAACCCTCAAATAACTAAAAATAAAGTGTTTTGTGAGTAGAAACTTTTTTGCGCCTTTTAGTCTCAATATATAAGACACTATCAAGTTTCGTCAATTTTTTTTTGTTTGATTTCATATTAATACTTACTGATTATGGATCAGCAATATTAAAAACCCTCAAATAACTAACAATAAAGTGTTTTGTGAGTAGTTAAATTTTTGCGCCTTTTAGTCTCAATATATAAGACACTATCAAGTTTCGTCAATTTTTTTTTGTTTGATTTCATATTAATACTTCCAAATTATTGATCAGCGATATTAAAAACCCTCAAATAACTAAAAATAAAGTGTTTTGTGAGTAGAAAATTTTTTGCGCCTTTTAGACTCAATATTTAAGAAACCATTAAGTTTCGTCAATTTTTTTTTGTTTGATTTCATATTAATACTTACTGATTATTGATCAGCAATATTAAAAACCCTCAAATAACTAAAAAATAAAGTGTTTCGTGAGTAGAAACTTTTTTGCGCCTTTTAGACTCAATATTTAAGAAACTATTAAGTTTCGTCAATTTTTTTTTGTTTGATTTCATATTATTACTTACTTATTATTAATCAACGATATAAAAAACCCTCAAATAACTAAAAATAAAGTGTTTTGTGAGTAGTTAAATTTTCGCGCCTTTTAGTCTCAATATATAAGACACTATCAAGTTTCGTAAATTTTTTTTTGTTTGATTTCATAATAATACTTCCAAATTATTGATCAGCGATATTCAAAACCCTCAAATAACTAAAAATTAAGTGTTTTGTGAGTTGAAAATTTTTGTGCCTTTTAGACTCAATATTTAAGAAACTATTAAATTTCGTCAATTTTTTTTTGTTTGATTTCATATTAATACTTACTGATTATTGATCAGCGATATTAAAAACCCTCAAATAACTAAAAATAAAGTGTTTTGTGAGTAGAAAATTTTTTGCGCCTTTTAGACTCAATATTTAAGAAACTATTAAGTTTCGTCAATTTTTTTTTGTTTGATTTCATATAAATACTTACTGATTATTGAACAGCGATATTAAAAACCCTCAAATAACTAAAAATAAAGTGTTTGGTGAGTCGAAATTTTTTCGTGCCTTTTAGTCTCAATATATCAGACACTCAAGTTTCGTCAATTTTTTTTTGTTTGATTTCATAATAATACTTCCAAATTATTGATCAGCGATATTAAAAACCCTCAAATAACTAAAAATAAAGTGTTTTGTGAGTAGAAAATTTTTTGCGCCTGTTAGTCTCAATATAAGACACTATCAAGTTTCGTCAATTTTTTTTTGTTTGATTTTATATTAATACTTACTGAATATTGATCAGCAATATTAAAAACCCTCAAATAACTAAAAATAAAGTGTTTTGTGAGTAGAAACTTTTTTGCGCCTTTTAGACTCAATATTAAAAAACTATTAAATTTCGTCAATTTTTTTTTGTTTGATTTCATATTAATACTTACTGATTATTGATCAGCGATATTAAAAACCCTCAAATAACTAAAAATAAAGTGTTTTGTGAGTAGAAAATTTTTTGCGCCTTTTAAGACTCAATATTTAAGAAACTATTAAGTTTCGTAAATTTTTTTTTGTTTGATTTCATATTAATACTAACTGATTATTTATCAGCGATATTAAAAACCCTCAAATAACTAAAAATAAAGTGTTTTGTGCGTCGAAATTTTTTCGTGCCTTTTAGTCTCAATATATGACACTATCAAGTTTCATCAATTTTTTTTTGTTTGATTTCATATTTATACTTACTGATTATTGATCACCAATATTAAAAACCCTCAAATAACTAAAAATAAAGTGTTTTGTGAGTAGAAACTTTTTTGCGCCTTTAGACTCAATATTTAAGAAACTATTAAGTTTCGTCAATTTTTTTTTGTTTGATTTCATATAAATACTTACTGATTATTGATCAGCGATATAAAAAACCCTCAAATAACTAAAAATAAAGTGTTTTGTGAGTCGAAATTATTTCGCGCCTTTTAGTCTTAATATATCAGACACTATAAGTTACGTCAATTTTTTTTTGTTTGATTTCATAATAATACTTCCAAATTATTGATCAGCGATATTAAAAACCCTCAAATAACTAAAAATGAAATGTTTTGTGAGTAGAAAATTTTTGGCGCCTTTTAGACTAAATATCAAAGACACTATCAAGTTTCGTCAATTTTTTTTTGTTTGATTTCATATTAATACTTACTGATTATGGATCAGCAATATTAAAAACCCTCAAATAACTAAAAATAAAGTGTTTTGTGAGTAGTTAAATTTTTGCGCCTTTTAGTCTCAATATATAAGACACTATCAAGTTTCGTCAATTTTTTTTTGTTTGATTTCATAATAATACTTTCTGATTATTGATCAGCGATATAAAAAACCCTCAAATAACTAAAAATAAAGTGTTTTGTGAGTAGAAAATTTTTTGCGCCTTTAAGACTCAATATTTAAGAAACTATTAAGTTTCGTCAATTTTTTTTGTTTGATTTCATATTAATACTTACTGATTATTGATCAGCGATATTAAAAACCCTCAAATAACTAAAAATAAAATGTTTTGTGAGTCTAAATTTTTTCGCGCCTTTTAGTCTCAATATATCAGACACTATCAAGTTTCGTCAATTTTTTTTTGTTTGATTTCATAATAATACTTCCAAATTATTGATCAGCGATATTAAAAACCCTTAAATAACTAAAAATAAAGTGTTTTGTGGTTAGAAAATTTTTTGCGCCTTTTAGACTCAATATCAAAGACACTATCAAGTTTCGTCAATTTTTTTTTGTTTGATTTCGTATTAATACTTACTGAATATTGATCAGCGATTTTAAAAACCCTCAAATAACTAAAAATAATGTGTTTTGTGAGTAGAAAATTTTTTGCGCCTTTTAGTCTCAATATATAAGACACTATCAAGTTTCGTCAATTTTTTTTTGTTTGATTTCATATTAATACTTACTGATTATGGATCAGCAATATTAAAAACCCTCAAATAACTAAAAATAAAGTGTTTTGTGAGTAGTTAAATTTTTGCGCTTTTTAGTCTCAATATATAAGACACTATAAAGTTTCGTCAATTTTTTTTTTTGTTTGATTTCATATTAATACTTACTGATTATTGATCAGCAATATTAAAAACCCTCAAATAACTAAAAATAAAGGGTTTTGTGAGTAGAAACTTTTTTGCGCCTTTTAGACTCAATATTTAAGAAACTATCAAGTTTCGTCAATTTTTTTTTGTTTGATTTCATATTAATACTTTCTGATTATTGATCAGCGATATTAAAAACCCTCAAATAACTAAAAATAAAGTGTTTTGTGAGTCGAAATTTTTTCGCGCCTTTTAGTCTCAATATATCAGACACTATCAAGTTTCGTCATTTTTTTTTTGTTTGATTTCATAATAATACTTCCAAATTATTGATCAGCGATATTAAAAACCCTCAAATAACTAAAAATAAAGTGTTTTGTGAGTAGAAATTTTTTTGCGCCTTTTAGACTCAATATTTAAGAAACTATTAAGTTTCGTCAATTTTTTTTTGTTTGATTTCGTATTAATACTTACTGAATATTGATCAGCGATATAAAAAACCCTCAAATAACTAAAAATAAAGTGTTTTGTGAGTAGAAAAATTTTTGCGCCTTTTATTCTCAATATATAAAACACTATCAAGTTTCGTCATTTTTTTTTTGTTTGATTTCATATTAATACTTACTGATTATGGATCAGCAATATTAGAAACCCTCAAATAACTAAAAATAAAGTGTTTTGTGAGTTGTTAAATTTTTTGCGCCTTTTAGTCTCAATATATAAGACACTATCAAGTTTCGTCATTTTTTTTTGTTTGATTTCATAATAATACTGCCAAATTATTGATCAGCGATATTAAAATCCCTCAAATAACTAAAATAAAGTGTTTTGTGAGTAGAAATTTTTTTGCGCCTTTTAGACTCAATATTTAAGAAACTATTAAGTTTCGTCAATTTTTTTTTGTTTGATTTCATATTAATACTTACTGATTATGTATCAGCAATATTAAAAACACTCAAATAACTAAAAATAAAGTGTTTTGTGAGTAGAAAATTTTTTGCGCCTTTTAGACTCAATATTTAAGAAACTATTAAGTTTCGTCAATTTTTTTTTGTTTGATTTCATATAAATACTTACTGATTATTGAACAGCGATATTGAAAACCCTCAAATAACTAAAAATAAAGTGTTTTGTGAGTAGAAACTTTTTTGCGCCTTTTAGACTCAATATTTAAGAAACTATCAAGTTTCGTCAAGTTTTTTTGTTTGATTTCATATTAATACTTACTGTTATTGATAAGCGATATTAAAAATCCTCAAAAACCTCAAAATAAAGTGTTTTGTGAGTTGAAAGTTTTTTGCGCATTTTCGTCTCAATATAAAAAACTATCAAGTTTCGTCAATATTTTTTTGTTTGATTTCGTATTAATACTTACTGAATATTGATCAGCGATATTAAAAACCCTCAAATAACTAAAAATAAAGTGTTTTGTGAGTAGAAAATTTTTTGCGCCTTTTAGACTCAATATTTTAGAAACTATTAAGTTTCGTCAATTTTTTTTTGTTTGATTTCATATAAATACTTACTGATTATTGAACAGCGATATTAAAAACCCTCAAATAACTAAAAATAAAGTGTTTTGTGAGTCGAAATTTTTTCGTGCCATTTAGTCTCAATATATCAGACACTCAAGTTTCGTCAATTTTTTTTTGTTTGATTTCATAATAATACTTCCAAATTATTGATCAGCGATATTAAAAACCCTCAAATAACTAAAAATAAAGTGTTTTGTGAGTAGAAAATTTTTTGCGCCTTTTAGACTCAATATATAAGACACTATCAAGTTTCGTCAATTTTTTTTTGTTTGATTTCGTACTAATACTTACTGAATATTGATCAGCGATATTAAAAACCCTCAAATAACTAAAAATAAAGTGTTTTGTGAGTAGAAAATTTTTTGCGCCTGTTAGTCTCAATATATAAGACACTATCAAGTTTCGTCAATTTTTTTTTGTTTGATTTCGTATTAATACTTACTGAATATTGATCAGCGATATTAAAAACCCTCAAATAACTAAAAATAAAGTGTTTTGTGAGTAGAAATTTTTTTGCGCCTTTTAGACTCAATATTTAAGAAACTATTAAGTTTCGTCAATTTTTTTTTGTTTGATTTCATATTAATACTTACTGATTATTGATAAGCGATATTAAAAATCCTCAAAAACCTCAAAATAAAGTGTTTTGTGAGTTGAAAGTTTTTTGCGCATTTTCGTCTCAATATAAAAAACTATCAAGTTTCGTCAATATTTTTTTGTTTGATTTCGTATTAATACTTACTGAATATTGATCAGCGATATTAAAAACCCTCAAATAACTAAAAATAAAGTGTTTTGTGAGTAGAAATTTTTTTGCGCCTTTTAGACTCAATATTTAAGAAACTATTAAGTTTCGTCAATTTTTTTTTGTTTGATTTCATATTAATACTTACTGATTTTTGATCAGCGATATTAAAAACCCTCAAATAACTAAAAATAAAGTGTTTTGTGAGTCGAAATTTTTTCGCGCCTTTTAGTCTCAATATATCAGACACTATCAAGTTTCGTCATTTTTTTTTTGTTTGATTTCATAATAATACTTCCAAATTATTGATCAGCGATATTAAAAACCCTCAAAAAACTAAAAATAAAGTGTTTTGTGAGTAGAAAATTTTTTGCGCCTTTTAGACTCAATATTTAAGAAACTATTAAGTTTCGTCAATTTTTTTTTGTTTGATTTCGTATTAAGACTTACTGAATATTGATCAGCGATATTAAAAACCCTCAAATAACTAAAAATAAAGTGTTTTGTGAGTAGAAAATTTTTTGCGCCTTTTAGACTCAATATATAAGAAACTATCAAGTTTCGTCAATTTATTTTTGTTTGATATCATATTAATACTTACTGATTATTGATAAGCGATATTAAAAACCCTCAAAAACCTCAAAATTAAGTGTTTTGTGAGTTGAAAGTTTTTTGCGCATTTTCGTCTCAATATAAAAAACTGTCAAGTTTCGTCAATATTTTTTTGTTTGATTTCGTATTAATACTTACTGAATATTGATCAGCGATATTAAAAACCCTCAAATAACTAAAAATAAAGTGTTTTGTGAGTAGAAAATTTTTTGCGCCTTTTAACCTCAATATTTAAGAAACTATTAAGTTTCGTCAATTTTTTTTTGTTTGATTTCATATTAATACTTACTGATTATTGATCAGCGATATTAAAAACCCTCAAATAACTAAAAATAAAGTGTTTTGTGAATCGAAATTTTTTCGCGCCTTTTAGTCTCAATATATCAGACACATTCAAGTTTCGTCAATTTTTTTTTGTTTGATTTCATACTAATACTTCCAAATTATTGATCAGCGATATTGAAAACCCTTAAATAACTAAAAATAAAGTGTTTTGTGATTAGAAAATTTTTTGCGCGTTTTAGACTCAATATATAAGACACTATTAAGTTTCGTCAATTTTTTTTTGTTTGATTTCGTATTAATACTTACTGAATATTGATCAGCGATATTAAAAACCCTCAAATAACTAAAAATAAAGTGTTTTGTGAGTAGAAATTTTTTTGCGCCTTTTAGACTCAATATTTAAGACACTATCAAGTTTCGTCATTTTTTTTTTGTTTGATTTCATATTAATACTTACTGATTATGGATCAGCAATATTAGAAACCCTCAAATAACTAAAAATAAAGTGTTTTGTGAGTTGTTAATTTTTTGCGCCTTTTAGTCTCAATATATAAGACACTATCAAGTTTCGTCATTTTTTTTTTGTTTGATTTCATAATAATACTGCCAAATTATTGATCAGCGATATTAAAAACCCTCAAATAACTAAAAATACAGTGTTTTGTGAGTAGAAATTTTTTGCGCCTTTAAGACTCAATATTTAAGAAACTATTAAGTTTCGTAAATTTTTTTTTTGTTTGATTTCGTACTAATACTTACTGAATATTGATCAGCGATATTAAAAACCCTCAAATAACTAAAAATAAAGTGTTTTGTGAGTAGAAAATTTTTTGCGCCTTTTAGACTCAATATATAAGAAACTATCAAGTTTCGTCAATTTATTTTTGTTTGATATCATATTAATACTTACTGATTATTGATAAGCGATATTAAAAACCCTCAAAAACCTCAAAATTAAGTGTTTTGTGAGTTGAAAGTTTTTTGCGCATTTTCGTCTCAATATAAAAAACTGTCAAGTTTCGTCAATATTTTTTTGTTTGATTTCGTATTAATACTTACTGAATATTGATCAGCGATATTAAAAACCCTCAAATAACTAAAAATAAAGTGTTTTGTGAGTAGAAAATTTTTTGCGCCTTTTAACCTCAATATTTAAGAAACTATTAAGTTTCGTCAATTTTTTTTTGTTTGATTTCATATTAATACTTACTGATTATTGATCAGCGATATTAAAAACCCTCAAATAACTAAAAATAAAGTGTTTTGTGAATCGAAATTTTTTCGCGCCTTTTAGTCTCAATATATCAGACACATTCAAGTTTCGTCAATTTTTTTTTGTTTGATTTCATACTAATACTTCCAAATTATTGATCAGCGATATTGAAAACCCTTAAATAACTAAAAATAAAGTGTTTTGTGATTAGAAAATTTTTTGCGCGTTTTAGACTCAATATATAAGACACTATTAAGTTTCGTCAATTTTTTTTTGTTTGATTTCGTATTAATACTTACTGAATATTGATCAGCGATATTAAAAACCCTCAAATAACTAAAAATAAAGTGTTTTGTGAGTAGAAAATTTTTTGCGCCTGTTAGTCTCAATATATAAGACACTATCAAGTTTCGTCAATTTTTTTTTGTTTGATTTCGTACTAATACTTACTGAATATTGATCAGCGATATTAAATACCCTCAAATAACTAAAAATAAAGTGTTTTGTGAGTAGAAACTTTTTTGCGCCTTTTAGACTCAATATTTTAGAAACTATCAAGTTTCGTCAATTTTTTTTTGTTTGATTTCATATTAATACTTACTGATTATTGATAAGCGATATTAAAAATCCTCAAAAACCTCAAAATAAAGTGTTTTGTGAGTTGTTAATTTTTTGCGCCTTTTAGTCTCAATATATAAGACACTATCAAGTTTCGTCATTTTTTTTTGTTTGATTTCATAATAATACTGCCAAATTATTGATCAGCGATATTAAAAACCCTCAAATAACTAAAAATACAGTGTTTTGTGAGTAGAAATTTTTTTGCGCCTTTTAGACTCAATATTTAAGAAACTATTAAGTTTCGTAAATTTTTTTTTGTTTGATTTCATATTAATACTTACTGATTATGTATCAGCAATATTAAAAACCCTCAAATAACTAAAAATAAAGTGTTTTGTGAGTCGAAATTTTTTCGTGCCTTTTAGTCTCAATATATCAGACACTATCAAGTTTCGTCAATTTTTTTTTGTTTGATTTCATAATAATACTTCCAAATTATTGATCAGCGATACTAAAAACCCTCAAATAACTAAAAATAAAGTGTTTTGTGAGTAGAAATTTTTTTGCGCCTTTTAGACTCAATATATAAGACACTATCAAGTTTCGTCAATTTTTTTTTGTTTGATTTCGTACTAATACTTACTGAATATTGATCAGCGATATTAAAAACCCTCAAATAACTAAAAATTAAGTGTTTTGTGAGTAGAAAACTTTTTGCGCCTGTTAGTCTCAATATATAAGACACTATCAAGTTTCGTCAATTTTTTATTGTTTGATTTCGTACTAATACTTACTGAATATTGATCAGCGATATTAAAAACCCTCAAATAACTAAAAATAAAGTGTTTTGTGAGTAGAAAATTTTTTGCGCCTTTTAGACTCAATATATAAGAAACTATCAAGTTTCGTCAATTTATTTTTGTTTGATATCATATTAATACTTACTGATTATTGATAAGCGATATTAAAAACCCTCAAAAACCTCAAAATTAAGTGTTTTGTGAGTTGAAAGTTTTTTGCGCATTTTCGTCTCAATATAAAAAACTGTCAAGTTTCGTCAATATTTTTTTGTTTGATTTCGTATTAATACTTACTGAATATTGATCAGCGATATTAAAAACCCTCAAATAACTTAAAATAAAGTGTTTTGTGAGTAGAAAATTTTTTGCGCCTGTTAGTCTCAATATATAAGACACTATCAAGTTTCGTCAATTTTTTTTTGTTTGATTTCGTATTAATACTTACTGAATATTGATCAGCGATATTAAAAACCCTCAAATAACTAAAAATAAAGTGTTTTGTGAGTCGAAATTTTTTCGCGCCTTTTAGTCTCAATATATCAGACACTATCAAGTTTCGTCAATTTTTTTTTGTTTGATTTCATACTAATACTTCCAAATTATTGATCAGCGATATTGAAAACCCTTAAATAACTAAAAATAAAGTGTTTTGTGATTAGAAAATTTTTTGCGCGTTTTAGACTCAATATATAAGACACTATTAAGTTTCGTCAATTTTTTTTTGTTTGATTTCGTATTAATACTTACTGAATATTGATCAGCGATATTAAAAACCCTCAAATAACTAAAAATTAAGTGTTTTGTGAGAAGAAAACTTTTTGCGCCTTTTAGTCTCAATATATAAGACACTATCAAGTTTCGTCAATTTTTTTTTGTTTGATTTCATATTAATACTTACTGATTATTGATCAGCAATATTAAAAACCCTCAAATAACTAAAAATAAAGTGTTTTGTGAGTCGAAATTTTTTCGCGCCTTTTAGTCTCAATATATCAGACACTATCAAGTTTCGTCATTTTTTTTTTTGTTTGATTTCATAATAATACTTCCAAATTATTGATCAGCGATATTAAAAACCCTCAAATAACTAAAAATAAAGTGTTTTGTGAGTAGAAAATTTTTTGCGCCTTTTAGTCTCAATATATCAGACACTATCAAGTTTCGTCAATTTTTTTTTGTTTGATTTCATATTAATACTTAGTGATTATGGATCAGCAATATTAAAAACCCTCAAATAACTAAAAATAAAGTGTTTTGTGAGTAGTTAAATTTTTGCGCCTTTTAGTCACAATATATAAGACACTATCAAGTTTCGTCAATTTTTTTTTGTTTGATTTCATAATAATACTTATAAATTATTAATCAGCGATATTAAAAACCCTCAAATAACTAAAAATAAAGTGTTTTGTGAGTAGAAAATTTTTTGCGCCTTTTAGACTCAATATTTAAGAAACTATTAAGTTTCGTCAATTTTTTTTTGTTTGATTTCATATTAATACTTACTGATTATTGATCAGCGATATTGAAAACCCTCAAATAACTAAAAATAAAGTGTTTTGTGAGTCGAAATTTTTTCGTGCCTTTTAGTCTCAATATATCAGACACTATCAAGTTTCGTCAATTTTTTTTTGTTTGATTTCATATTCATACTTACTGAATATTGATCAGCAATATTAAAAACCCTCAAATAACTAAAAATAAAGTGTTTTGTGAGTCGAAATTTTTTTGCGCCTTTTAGTCTCAATATATGACACTATCAAGTTACGTCAAT
Source organism: Odontocerum albicorne (assembly GCA_949825065.1). Classification (NCBI taxonomy): domain Eukaryota; kingdom Metazoa; phylum Arthropoda; class Insecta; order Trichoptera; family Odontoceridae; genus Odontocerum; species Odontocerum albicorne. Next base: position 43,039,555 of record OX463850.1, on the reverse strand, counting down.
TTTTTTTGTTTGATTTCATATTAATACTTACTGATTATTGATCAGCAATATTAAAAACCCTGAAATAACTAAAAATAAAGTGTTTTGTGAGTAGAAACTTTTTTGCGCCTTTAGACTCAATATTTAAGAAACAATTAAGTTTCGTCAATTTTTTTTTGTTTGATTTCATATAAATACTTACTGATTATTGATCAGCGATATAAAAAACCCTCAAATAACTAAAAATAAAGTGTTTTGTGAGTCGAAATTTTTTCGCGCCTTTTAGTCTTAATATATCAGACACTATAAGTTTCGTCAATTTTTTTTTGTTTGATTTCATAATAATACTTCCAAATTATTTATCAGCGATATTAAAAACCCTCAAATAACTAAAAATGAAGTGCTTTGTGAGTAGAAAATTTTTTGCGCCTTTTAGACTAAATATCAAAGACTCTATCAAGTTTCGTCAATTTTTGTTTTGTTTGATTTTGTATTAATACTTACTAAATATTGATCAGCGATATTAAAAACCCTCAAATAACTAAAAATACAGTGTTTTGTGAGTAGAAATTTTTTTGCGCCTTTTAGACTCAATATTTAAGAAACTATTAAGTTTCGTAAATTTTTTTTTGTTTGATTTCATATTAATACTTACTGATTATGTATCAGCAATATTAAAAACCCTCAAATAACAAAAAATAAAGTGTTTTGTGAGTCGAAATTTTTTCGTGCCTTTTAGTCTCAATGTATCAGACACTATCAAGTTTCGTCAATTTTTTTTTTGTTTGATTTCATAATAATACTTCCAAATTATTGATCAGCGATATTAAAAACCCTTAAATAACTAAAAATAAAGTGTTTTGTGATTAGAATTTTTTTTGCGCCTTTTAGACTCAATATCAAAGACACTATCAAGTTTAGTCAATTTTTTTTTGTTTGATTTCGTATTAATACTTACTGAATATTGATCAGCGATTTTAAAAACACTCAAATAACTAAAAATAAAGTGTGTTGTGTGTAGAAAATTTTTTGCGCCTTTTAGTCTCAATATATAAGACACTATCAAGTTTCGTCAATTTTTTTTTGTTTGATTTCATATTAATACTTACTGATTATGGATCAGCAATATTAAAAACCCTCAAATAAATAAAAATAAAGTGTTTTGTGAGTAGTTAAATTTTTGCGCCTTTTAGTCTTAATATATAAGACACTATCAAGTTTCGTCAATTTTTTTTTGTTTGATTTCATATTAATACTTACTGATTATTGATTGCAGAAATACTCCGAATGCATAATTGGAAAATACCAAACTGGATTTCGTAGGGGAAGGTCAACAATAGATCAAATGTTTTCACTTAGACATATATTGGAAAAGACTGTAGAGTTCAACATTGATACATACCACCTCTTCATAGACTTTAAGGCTGCCTACGACACGGTCAATAGGACAAAACTCTATGAAGCTATGGCTGAATTTAATATTCCTGTCAAACTCATTAACCTAGTCAGGCTTACAATGTCCAACGTTGAGTGCCGTGTCAGAGTGCAAGGGGATCTGTCTGAACCTCTTAAAACATTTAATGGACTTAGACAAGGAGATGCTTTGGCGTGTACGCTGTTTAATATGGCTTTGGAAAAGGCCATTAGGGATAGCGGCATACAAACAACAGGCCATATATTCAGTGAATCTGTGCAGCTCCTGGCTTATGCAGATGACATTGACATCATAGCGAGGTCGGAACATGAACTTATACATGCCTTCCGAGCACTAGCAGCATCAGCAAAAAACCTAGGCTTAGTAGTCAGTGAGACCAAAACAAAATATATGCCCGTAAATGGACGCCAAAACCCAATAAGTCTTCAAATAGACAACTTTACCTTCCAAACCGTTTCTGAATTTGTGTATCTCGGTACCATGGTGACAAGTAAGAACGATGTTTCCACTGAAATAAATCGAAGATTAATAGCTGCAAACCGATGCTATTTTGGACTGCAGAGGTACATGAAATCACGACATCTCTCTAGAAAAACCAAAACTCTACTTTATAAAACACTCATTCGACCTGTGCTCACCTATGGCTCAGAATGTTGGACTCTAAGTAGAGTGGACATGAGGGCTCTAGGGACATTTGAGAGGAAGATTCTGCGCGAAATATATGGCCCCATTTGCAATAACGGAGAATGGCGTATCAGGTATAATCAGGAGCTGTACGGTCTGTATGGAGACCCTACCATAACACAAGAGATTTTAATTGGGAGACTCAGGTGGGCTGGACACGTGCAGCGAATGAGTGAGGAAGACATTCCGAGAGGGCTCTTGAATGGCACACCGGGGGGTCGAAGAAAGCCAGGAAGGCCGAAGCTTCGATGGCTGGATGGTGTCAATAGGGATGCGCAGCTCATTGGCATCCAGAACTGGCGAACAGCAGCACAGGACCGCCAGTCATGGAGGCGTGCTTTAAAGGAGGCCAAGACCCGACCTGGGTTGTAGAGCCATTGTTGATTGATTGATTGATTATTGATTAGACTCAATATCAAAGACACTATCAAGTTTCGTCAATTTTTTTTTGTTTGATTTCGTATTAATACTGACTGAATATTGATCAGCGATTTTTAAAAACCCTCAAATAACTAAAAATAAAGTGTTTTGTGAGTAGAAAATTTTTTGCGCCTTTTAGTCTCAATATATCAGACACTATCAAGTTTCGTCAATTTTATTTTGTTTGATTTCATATTAATACTTACTGATTATGGATCAGCAATATTAAAAACCCTCAAATAACTAAAAATAAAGTGTTTTGTGAGTAGTTAAATTTTTGCGCCTTTTAGTCACAATATATAAGACACTATCAAGTTTCGTCAATTTTTTTTTGTTTGATTTCATAATAATACTTACAAATTATTAATCAGCGATATTAAAAACCCTCAAATAACTAAAAATAAAGTGTTTTGTGAGTAGAAAATTTTTTGCGCCTTTTAGACTCAATATTTAAGAAACTATTAAGTTTCGTCAATTTTTTTTTGTTTGATTTCATATTAATACTTACTGATTATTGATCAGCGATATTGAAAACCCTCAAATAACTAAAAATAAAGTGTTTTGTGAGTCGAAATTTTTTCGTGCCTTTTAGTCTCAATATATCAGACACTATCAAGTTTCGTCAATTTTTTTTTGTTTGATTTCATATTCATACTTACTGAATATTGATCAGCAATATTAAAAACCCTCAAATAACTAAAAATAAAGTGTTTTGTGAGTCGAAATTTTTTTGCGCCTTTTAGTCTCAATATATGACACTATCAAGTTACGTCAATTTTTTTTGTTTGATTTCATATTAATACTTACTGATTATTGATCAGCAATATTAAAAACCCTCAAATAACTAAAAATAAAGTGTTTTGTGAGTAGAAACTTTTTTGCGCCTTTAGACTCAATATTTAAGAAACAATTAAGTTTCGTCAATTTTTTTTTGTTTGATTTCATATAAATACTTACTGATTATTGATCAGCGATATAAAAAACCCTCAAATAACTAAAAATAAAGTGTTTTGTGAGTCGAAATTTTTTCGCGCCTTTTAGTCTTAATATATCAGACACTATAAGTTTCGTCAATTTTTTTTTGTTTGATTTCATAATAATACTTCCAAATTATTTATCAGCGATATTAAAAACCCTCAAATAACTAAAAATGAAGTGCTTTGTGAGTAGAAAATTTTTTGCGCCTTTTAGACTAAATATCAAAGACTCTATCAAGTTTCGTCAATTTTTGTTTTGTTTGATTTCGTATTAATACTTACTGAATATTGATCAGCGATATTAAAAACCCTCAAATAACTAAAAATAAAGTGTTTTGTGAGTCGAAATTTTTTTGCGCCTTTTAGTCTCAATATATGACACTATCAAGTTTCGTAAATTTTTTTTTGTTTGATTTCATATTAATACTTACTGATTATGGATCAGCAATATTAAAAACCCTCAAATAACTAACAATAAAGTGTTTTGTGAGTAGTTAAATTTTTGCGCCTTTTAGTCTCAATATATAAGACACTATCAAGTTTCGTCAATTTTTTTTTGTTTGATTTCATATTAATACTTCCAAATTATTGATCAGCGATATTAAAAACCCTCAAATAACTAAAAATAAAGTGTTTTGTGAGTAGAAAATTTTTTGCGCCTTTTAGACTCAATATTTAAGAAACTATTAAGTTTCGTCAATTTTTTTTTGTTTGATTTCATATAAATACTTACTGATTATTGAACAGCGATATTAAAAACCCTCAAATAACTAAAAATAAAGTGTTTTGTGAGTCAAAATTTTTTCGTGCCTTTTAGTCTCAATATATCAGACACTATCAAGTTTCGTCAATTTTTTTTTGTTTGATTTCATAATAATACTTCCAAATTATTGATCAGCGATATTAAAAACCCTCAAATAACTAAAAATAAAGTGTTTTGTGAGTAGAAAATTTTTTGCGCCTTTTAGACTCAATATATAAGACACTATCAAGTTTCGTCAATTTTTTTTTGTTTGATTTCGTACTAATACTTACTGAATATTGATCAGCGATATTAAAAACCCTCAAATAACTAAAAATAAAGTGTTTTGTGAGTAGAAAATTTTTTGCGCCTGTTAGTCTCAATATATAAGACACTATCAAGTTTCGTCAATTTTTTTTTGTTTGATTTTATATTAATACTTACTGAATATTGATCAGCAATATTAAAAACCCTCAAATAACTAAAAATAAAGTGTTTTGTGAGTAGAAACTTTTTTGCGCCTTTTAGACTCAATATTTAAGAAACTATTAAGTTTCGTCAATTTTTTTTTGTTTGATTTCATATTATTACTTACTTATTATTAATCAACGGTATAAAAAACCCTCAAATAACTAAAAATAAAGTGTTTTGTGAGTAGTTAAATTTTCGCGCCTTTTAGTCTCAATATATAAGACACTATCAAGTTTCGTCAATTTTTTTTTGTTTGATTTCATAATAATTCTTCCAAATTATTGATCAGCGATATTCAAAACCCTCAAATAACTAAAAATTAAGTGTTTTGTGAGTTGAAAATTTTTTGCGCCTTTTAGACTCAATATTTAAGAAACTATTAAATTTCGTCAATTTTTTTTTGTTTGATTTCATATCAATACTTACTGATTATTGATCAGCGATATTAAAAACCCTCAAATAACTAAAAATAAAGTGTTTTGTGAGTAGAAAATTTTTTGCGCCTTTTAGACTCAATATTTAAGAAACTATTAAGTTTCGTAAATTTTTTTTTGTTTGATTTCATATTAATACTTACTGATTATTTATCAGCGATATTAAAAACCCTCAAATAACTAAAAATAAAGTGTTTTGTGCGTCGAAATTTTTTCGTGCCTTTTAGTCTCAATATATGACACTATCAAGTTTCATCAATTTTTTTTGTTTGATTTCATATTAATACTTACTGATTATTGATCACCAATATTAAAAACCCTCAAATAACTAAAAATAAAGTGTTTTGTGAGAAGAAACTTTTTTGCGCCTTTAGACTCAATATTTAAGAAACTATTAAGTTTCGTCAATTTTTTTTTGTTTGATTTCATATAAATACTTACTGATTATTGATCAGCGATATAAAAAACCCTCAAATAACTAAAAATAAAGTGTTTTGTGAGTAGAAAATTTTTTGCGCCTTTTAGTCTCAATATATAAGACACTATCAAGTTTCGTCAATTTTTTTTTGTTTGATTTCATATTAATACTTTCTGATTATGGATCAGCAATATTAAAAACCCTCAAATAACTAAAAATAAAGTGTTTTGTGAGTAGTTAAATTTTTGCGCCTTTTAATCTCAATATATAAGACACTATAAAGTTTCGTCAATTTTTTTTTGTTTGATTTCATATTAATACTTACTGATTATTGATCAGCAATATTAAAAACCCTCAAATAACTTAAAATAAAGTGTTTTGTGAGTAGAAACTTTTTTGCGCCTTTTAGACTCAATATTTAAGAAACTATCAAGTTTCGTCAATTTTTTTTTGTTTGATTTCATATTAATACTTTCTGATTATTGATCAGCGATATTAAAAACCCTCAAATAACTAAAATAAAAGTGTTTTGTGAGTTGAAATTTTTTCGCGCCTTTTAGTCTCAATATATCAGACACTTTCAAGTTTCGTCAATTTTTTTTTGGTTTATTTCACAATAATACTTTCTGATTATTGATCAGCGATATTGAAAACCCTCAAATTACTAAAAATAAAGTGTTTTGTGAGTCGAAATTTTTTCGTGCCTTTTAGTCTCAATATATCAGACACTATCAAGTTTCGTCAATTTTTTTTTGTTTGATTTCATAATAATACTTCCAAATTATTGATCAGCGATATTAAAAACCCTCAAATAACTAAAAATAAAGTGTTTTGTAAGTAGAAAATTTTTTGCGCCTTTTAGACTCAATATATAAGACACTATCAAGTTTCGTCAATTTTTTATTGTTTGATTTCGTACTAATACTTACTGAATATTGATCAGCGATATTAAAAACCCTCAAATAACTAAAAATAAAGTGTTTTGTGAGTAGAAAATTTTTTGCGCCTTTTAGTCTCAATATATAAGACACTATCAAGTTTCGTCAATTTTTTTTGTTTGATTTCACAATAATACTTTCTGATTATTGATCAGCGATATTGAAAACCCTCAAATTACTAAAAATAAAGTGTTTTGTGAGTCGAAATTTTTTCGTGCCTTTTAGTCTCAATATATAAGACACTATCAAGTTTCGTCAATTTTTTATTGTTTGATTTCGTACTAATACTTACTGAATATTGATCAGCGATATTAAAAACCCTCAAATAACTAAAAATAAAGTGTTTTGTGCGTCGAAATTTTTTCGTGCCTTTTAGTCTCAATATATGACACTATCAAGTTTCATCAATTTTTTTTGTTTGATTTCATATTAATACTTACTGATTATTGATCACCAATATTAAAAACCCTCAAATAACTAAAAATAAAGTGTTTTGTGAGAAGAAACTTTTTTGCGCCTTTAGACTCAATATTTAAGAAACTATTAAGTTTCGTCAATTTTTTTTTGTTTGATTTCATATAAATACTTACTGATTATTGATCAGCGATATAAAAAACCCTCAAATAACTAAAAATAAAGTGTTTTGTGAGTAGAAAATTTTTTGCGCCTTTTAGTCTCAATATATAAGACACTATCAAGTTTCGTCAATTTTTTTTTGTTTGATTTCATATTAATACTTTCTGATTATGGATCAGCAATATTAAAAACCCTCAAATAACTAAAAATAAAGTGTTTTGTGAGTAGTTAAATTTTTGCGCCTTTTAGTCTCAATATATAAGACACTATCAAGTTTCGTCAATTTCTTTTGTGTTTGATTTCATATTAATACTAACTGATTATTGATCAGCAATATTTAAAACCCTCAAATAACTAAAAATAAAGTGTTTTGTGAGTAGAAACTTTTTTGCGCCTTTTAGACTCAATATTTAAGAAACTATCAAGTTTCGTCAATTTTTTTTTGTTTGATTTCATATTAATACTTTCTGATTATTGATCAGCGATATTAAAAACCCTCAAATAACTAAAAATAAAGTGTTTTGTGAGTCGAAAATTTTTTGCGCCTTTTAGACTCAATATCAAAGACACTATCAAGTTTCGTCAATTTTTTTTGTTTGATTTCGTATTAATACTTACTGAATATTGATCAGCGATATTAAAAACCCTCAAATAACTAAAAATAAAGTGTTTTGTGAGTAGAAAAAGTTTTGCGCCTTTTAGTCTCAATATATAAGACACTATCAAGTTTCGTCAATTTTTTTTTGTTTGATTTCATATTAATACTTACTGATTATGGATCAGCAATATTAAAAACCCTCAAATAACTAAAAATAAAGTGTTTTGTGAGTAGTTAAATTTTTGCGCCTTTTAGTCACAATATATAAGACACTATCAAGTTTCGTCCATTTTTTTTTGTTTGATTTCATAATAATACTTACAAATTATTGATCAGCGATATTTAAACCCTCAAATAACTAAAAATAAAGTGTTTTGTGAGTAGAAAATTTTTTGCGCCTTTTAGACTCAATATTTAAGAAACTATTAAGTTTCGTCAATTTTTTTTTGTTTGATTTCATATTAATACTTACTGATTATTGATCAGCGATATTAAAAACCCTCAAATAACTAAAAATAAAGTGTTTTGTGAGTAGTTAAATTTTTGCGCCTTTAAGTCTCAATATATAAGACACTATCAAGTTTCGTCAATTTTTTTTTGTTTGATTTCGTACTAATACTTACTGAATATTGATCAGCGATATTAAAAACCCTCAAATAACTAAAAATAAAGTGTTTTGTGAGTAGAAAATTTTTTGCGCCTTTTAGTCTCAATATATAAAACACTATCAAGTTTCGTCATTTTTTTTTTGTTTGATTTCATATTAATACTTACTGATTATGGATCAGCAATATTAGAAACCCTCAAATAACTAAAAATAAAGTGTTTTGTGAGTTGTTAATTTTTTGCGCCTTTTAGTCTCAATATATAAGACACTATCAAGTTTCGTCATTTTTTTTTGTTTGATTTCATAATAATACTGCCAAATTATTGATCAGCGATATTAAAAACCCTCAAATAACTAAAAATAAAGTGTTTTGTGAGTCGAAATTTTTTCGCGCCTTTTAGACTCAATATTTAAGAAACTATTAAGTTTCGTCAATTTTTTTTTTGTTTGATTTCATATTAATACTTACTGATTATTGATCAGCGATATTAAAAACCCTCAAATAACTAAAAATAAAGTGTTTTGTGAGTCGAAATTTTTTCGCGCCTTTTAGTCTCAATATATCAGACACTATCAAATTTCGTCAATTTTTTTTTGTTTGATTTCATAATAATACTTCCAAATTATTGATCAGCGATATTAAAAACCCTTAAATAACTAAAAATAAAGTGTTTTGTGATTAGAATTTTTATTGCGCCTTTTAGACTCAATATCAAAGACACTATCAAGTTAAGTCAATTTTTTTTTGTTTGATTTCGTATTAATACTTACTGAATATTGATCAGCGATTTTAAAAACCCTCAAAAAACTAAAAATAAAGTGTTTTGTGAGTAGAAAATTTTTTGCGCCTTTTAGTCTCAATATATAAGACACTATCAAGTTTCGTCAATTTTTTTTTGTTTGATTTCATTTTAATACTTACTGATTATGGATCAGCAATATTAAAAACCCTCAAATAACTAAAAATAAAGTGTTTTGTGAGTAGTTAAATTTTTGCGCCTTTTAGTCTCAATATATAAGACACTATCAAGTTTCGTCAATTTCTTTTGTGTTTGATTTCATATTAATACTAACTGATTATTGATCAGCAATATTTAAAACCCTCAAATAACTAAAAATAAAGTGTTTTGTGAGTAGAAACTTTTTTGCGCCTTTTAGACTCAATATTTAAGAAACTATCAAGTTTCGTCAATTTTTTTTTGTTTGATTTCATATTAATACTTTCTGATTATTGATCAGCGATATTAAAAACCCTCAAATAACTAAAAATAAAGTGTTTTGTGAGTCGAAAATTTTTTGCGCCTTTTAGACTCAATATCAAAGACACTATCAAGTTTCGTCAATTTTTTTTGTTTGATTTCGTATTAATACTTACTGAATATTGATCAGCGATATTAAAAACCCTCAAATAACTAAAAATAAAGTGTTTTGTGAGTAGAAAAAGTTTTGCGCCTTTTAGTCTCAATATATAAGACGTTATCAAGTTTCGTCAATTTTTTTTTGTTTGATTTCATATTAATACTTACTGATTATGGATCAGCAATATTAAAAACCCTCAAATAACTAAAAATAAAGTGTTTTGTGAGTAGTTAAATTTTTGCGCCTTTTAGTCACAATATATAAGACACTATCAAGTTTCGTCCATTTTTTTTTGTTTGATTTCATAATAATACTTACAAATTATTGATCAGCGATATTTAAACCCTCAAATAACTAAAAATAAAGTGTTTTGTGAGTAGAAAATTTTTTGCGCCGTTTAGACTCAATATTTAAGAAACTATTAAGTTTCGTCAATTTTTTTTTGTTTGATTTCATATTAATACTTACTGATTATTGATCAGCGATATTAAAAACCCTCAAATAACTAAAAATAAAGTGTTTTGTGAGTAGTTAAATTTTTGCGCCTTTAAGTCTCAATATATAAGACACTATCAAGTTTCGTCAATTTTTTTTTGTTTGATTTCGTACTAATACTTACTGAATATTGATCAGCGATATTAAAAACCCTCAAATAACTAAAAATAAAGTGTTTTGTGAGTAGAAAATTTTTTGCGCCTTTTAGTCTCAATATATAAGACACTATCAAGTTTCGTCAATTTTTTTTTTGTTTGATTTCATATTAATACTTACTGATTATGGATCAGCAATATTAAAAACCCTCAAATAACTAAAAATAAAGTGTTTTGTGAGTAGTTAAATTTTTGCGCCTTTTAGTCTCAATATATTAGACACTATCAAGTTTCGCCAATTTCTTTTTTGTTTGATTTCATATTAATACTAACTGATTATTGATCAGCAATATTAAAAACCCTTAAATAACTAAAAATAAAGTGTTTTGTGAGTTGAAACTTTTTTGCGCCTTTTAGACTCAATATTTAAGAAACTATCAAGTTTCGTCAATTTTTTTTTGTTTGATTTCATATTAATACTTTCTGATTATTGATCAGCGATATTAAAAACCCTCAAATAACTAAAAATAAAGTGTTTTGTGAGTCGAAAATTTTTTGCGCCTTTTAGACTCAATATCAAAGACACTATCAAGTTTCGTCAATTTTTTTTGTTTGATTTCGTATTAATACTTACTGAATATTGATCAGCGATATTAAAAACCCTCAAATAACTAAAAATAAAGTGTTTTGTGAGTAGAAAAAGTTTTGCGCCTTTTAGTCTCAATATATAAGACGTTATCAAGTTTCGTCAATTTTTTTTTGTTTGATTTCATATTAATACTTACTGATTATGGATCAGCAATATTAAAAACCCTCAAATAACTAAAAATAAAGTGTTTTGTGAGTAGTTAAATTTTTGCGCCTTTTAGTCACAATATATAAGACACTATCAAGTTTCGTCCATTTTTTTTTGTTTGATTTCATAATAATACTTACAAATTATTGATCAGCGATATTTAAACCCTCAAATAACTAAAAATAAAGTGTTTTGTGAGTAGAAAATTTTTTGCGCCATTTAGACTCAATATTTAAGAAACTATTAAGTTTCGTCAATTTTTTTTTGTTTGATTTCATATTAATACTTACTGATTATTGATCAGCGATATTAAAAACCCTCAAATAACTAAAAATAAAGTGTTTTGTGAGTAGTTAAATTTTTGCGCTTTTAAGTCTCAATATATAAGACACTATCAAGTTTCGTCAATTTTTTTTTGTTTGATTTCGTACTAATACTTACTGAATATTGATCAGCGATATTAAAAACCCTCAAATAACTAAAAATAAAGTGTTTTGTGAGTAGAAAATTTTTTGCGCCTTTTAGTCTCAATATATAAGACACTATCAAGTTTCGTCAATTTTTTTTTTGTTTGATTTCATATTAATACTTACTGATTATGGATCAGCAATATTAAAAACCCTCAAATAACTAAAAATAAAGTGTTTTGTGAGTAGTTAAATTTTTGCGCCTTTTAGTCTCAATATATTAGACACTATCAAGTTTCGCCAATTTCTTTTTTGTTTGATTTCATATTAATACTAACTGATTATTGATCAGCAATATTAAAAACCCTTAAATAACTAAAAATAAAGTGTTTTGTGAGTTGAAACTTTTTTGCGCCTTTTAGACTCAATATTTAAGAAACTATCAAGTTTCGTCAATTTTTTTTTGTTTGATTTCATATTAATACTTTCTGATTATTGATCAGCGATATTAAAAACCCTCAAATAACTAAAAATAAAGTGTTTTGTGAGTCGAAAATTTTTTGCGCCTTTTAGACTCAATATCAAAGACACTATCAAGTTTCGTCAATTTTTTTTGTTTGATTTCGTATTAATACTTACTGAATATTGATCAGCGATATTAAAAACCCTCAAATAACTAAAAATAAAGTGTTTTGTGAGTAGAAAAAGTTTTGCGCCTTTTAGTCACAATATATAAGACACTATCAAGTTTCGTCAATTTTTTTTTGTTTGATTTCATAATAATACTTTCTGATTATTGATCAGCGATATTAAAAACCCTCAAATAACTAAAAATAAAGTGTTTTGTGAGTAGTTAAATTTTTGCGCCTTTTAGTCTCAATATATAAGACACTATCAAGTTTCGTCAATTTTTTTTTGTTTGATTTCATAATAATACTTTCTGATTATTGATCAGCGATATAAAAAACCCTCAAATAACTAAAAATAAAGTGTTTTGTAAGTAGAAAATTTTTTGCGCCTTTTAGACTCAATATATAAGACACTATCAAGTTTCGTCAATTTTTTATTGTTTGATTTCGTACTAATACTTACTGAATATTGATCAGCGATATAAAAAACCCTCAAATAACTAAAAATAAAGTGTTTTGTGAGTAGTTAAATTTTTGCGCCTTTTAGTCTCAATATATAAGACACTATCAAGTTTCGTCAATTTCTTTTTTGTTTGATTTCATATTAATACTAACTGATTATTGATCAGCGATATTAAAAACCCTCAAATAACTAAAAATAAAGTGTTTTGTAAGTAGAAAATTTTTTGCGCCTTTTAGACTCAATATATAAGACACTATCAAGTTTCGTCAATTTTTTTTGTTTGATTTCGTATTAATACTTACTGAATATTGATCAGCGATATTAAAAACCCTCAAATAACTAAAAATAAAGTGTTTTGTGAGTCGAAATTTTTTTGCGCCTTTTAGACTCAATATCAAAGACACTATCAAGTTTCGTCAATTTTTTTTGTTTGATTTCATATTAATACTTACTGATTATGGATCAGCAATATTAAAAACCCTCAAATAACTAAAAAATAAAGTGTTTTGTGAGTAGTTAAATTTTTGCGCCTTTTAGTCTCAATATATAAGACACTATCAAGTTTCGTCAATTTCTTTTTTGTTTGATTTCATATTAATACTAACTGATTATTGATCAGCAATATAAAAAATCCTCAAATAACTAAAAATAAAGTGTTTTGTGAGTAGAAACTTTTTTGCGCCTTTTAGACTCAATATTTAAGAAACTATCAAGTTTCGTCAATTTTTTTTTGTTTGATTTCATAATAATGCTTACTGATTATTGATCAGCGATATTAAAAACCCTCAAATAACTAAAAATAAAGTGTTTTGTGAGTAGAAAATTTTTTGCGCCTTTTAGACTCAATATTTAAGAAACTATTAAGTTTCGTCAATTTTTTTTTGTTTGATTTCATATTAATACTTACTGATTATTGATCAGCGATATTAAAAACCCTCAAATAACTAAAAATAAAGTGTTTTGTGAGTAGTTAAATTTTTGCGCCTTTTAGTCTCAATATATAAGACACTATCAAGTTTCGTCAATTTCTTTTTTGTTTGATTTCATATTAATACTAACTGATTATTGATCAGCAATATAAAAAACCCTCAAATAACTAAAAATAAAGTGTTTTGTGAGTAGAAACTTTTTTGCGCCTTTTAGACTCAATATTTAAGAAACTATCAAGTTTCGTCAATTTTTTTTTGTTTGATTTCATAATAATGCTTACTGATTATTGATCAGCGATATTAAAAACCCTCAAATAACTAAAAATAAAGTGTTTTGTGAGTAAAAAATTTTTTGCGCCTTTTAGACTCAATATTTAAGAAACTATTAAGTTTCGTCAATTTTTTTTTGTTTGATTTCATATTAATACTTACTGATTATTGATCAGCGATATTAAAAACCCTCAAATAACTAAAAATAAAGTGTTTTGTGAGTAGTTAAATTTTTGCGCCTTTAAGTCTCAATATATAAGACACTATCAAGTTTCGTCAATTTTTTTTTGTTTGATTTCGTACTAATACTTACTGAATATTGATCAGCGATATTAAAAACCCTCAAATAACTAAAAATAAAGTGTTTTGTGAGTAGAAAATTTTTTGCGCCTTTTAGTCTCAATATATAAAACACTATCAAGTTTCGTCATTTTTTTTTTGTTTGATTTCATATTAATACTTACTGATTATGGATCAGCAATATTAGAAACCCTCAAATAACTAAAAATAAAGTGTTTTGTGAGTTGTTAATTTTTTGCGCCTTTTAGTCTCAATATATAAGACACTATCAAGTTTCGTCATTTTTTTTTGTTTGATTTCATAATAATACTGCCAAATTATTGATCAGCGATATTAAAAACCCTCAAATAACTAAAAATAAAGTGTTTTGTGAGTCGAAATTTTTTCGCGCCTTTTAGACTCAATATTTAAGAAACTATTAAGTTTCGTCAATTTTTTTTTTGTTTGATTTCATATTAATACTTACTGATTATTGATCAGCGATATTAAAAACCCTCAAATAACTAAAAATAAAGTGTTTTGTGAGTCGAAATTTTTTCGCGCCTTTTAGTCTCAATATATCAGACACTATCAAATTTCGTCAATTTTTTTTTGTTTGATTTCATAATAATACTTCCAAATTATTGATCAGCGATATTAAAAACCCTCAAATAACTAAAAATAAAGTGTTTTGTGATTAGAATTTTTTTTGCGCCTTTTAGACTCAATATCAAAGACACTATCAAGTTAAGTCAATTTTTTTTTGTTTGATTTCGTATTAATACTTACTGAATATTGATCAGCGATTTTAAAAACCCTCAAAAAACTAAAAATAAAGTGTTTTGTGAGTAGAAAATTTTTTGCGCCTTTTAGTCTCAATATATAAGACACTATCAAGTTTCGTCAATTTTTTTTTGTTTGATTTCATATTAATACTTACTGATTATGGATCAGCAATATTAAAAACCCTCAAATAACTAAAAATAAAGTGTTTTGTGAGTAGTTAAATTTTTGCGCCTTTTAGTCTCAATATATAAGACACTATCAAGTTTCGTCAATTTCTTTTGTGTTTGATTTCATATTAATACTAACTGATTATTGATCAGCAATATTTAAAACCCTCAAATAACTAAAAATAAAGTGTTTTGTGAGTAGAAACTTTTTTGCGCCTTTTAGACTCAATATTTAAGAAACTATCAAGTTTCGTCAATTTTTTTTTGTTTGATTTCATATTAATACTTTCTGATTATTGATCAGCGATATTAAAAACCCTCAAATAACTAAAAATAAAGTGTTTTGTGAGTCGAAAATTTTTTGCGCCTTTTAGACTCAATATCAAAGACACTATCAAGTTTCGTCAATTTTTTTTGTTTGATTTCGTATTAATACTTACTGAATATTGATCAGCGATATTAAAAACCCTCAAATAACTAAAAATAAAGTGTTTTGTGAGTAGAAAAAGTTTTGCGCCTTTTAGTCTCAATATATAAGACACTATCAAGTTTCGTCAATTTTTTTTTGTTTGATTTCATATTAATACTTACTGATTATGGATCAGCAATATTAAAAACCCTCAAATAACTAAAAATAAAGTGTTTTGTGAGTAGTTAAATTTTTGCGCCTTTTAGTCACAATATATAAGACACTATCAAGTTTCGTCCATTTTTTTTTGTTTGATTTCATAATAATACTTACAAATTATTGATCAGCGATATTTAAACCCTCAAATAACTAAAAATAAAGTGTTTTGTGAGTAGAAAATTTTTTGCGCCGTTTAGACTCAATATTTAAGAAACTTTTAAGTTTCGTCAATTTTTTTTTGTTTGATTTCATATTAATACTTACTGATTATTGATCAGCGATATTAAAAACCCTCAAATAACTAAAAATAAAGTGTTTTGTGAGTAGTTAAATTATTGCGCCTTTAAGTCTCAATATATAAGACACTATCAAGATTCGTCAATTTTTTTTTGTTTGATTTCGTACTAATACTTACTGAATATTGATCAGCGATATTAAAAACCCTCAAATAACTAAAAATAAAGTGTTTTGTGAGTAGAAAATTTTTTGCGCCTTTTAGTCTCAATATATAAGACACTATCAAGTTTCGACAATTTTTTTTTTGTTTGATTTCATATTAATACTTACTGATTATGGATCAGCAATATTAAAAACCCTCAAATAACTAAAAATAAAGTGTTTTGTGAGTAGTTAAATTTTTGCGCCTTTTAGTCTCAATATATTAGACACTATGAAGTTTCGCCAATTTCTTTTTTGTTTGATTTCATATTAATACTAACTGATTATTGATCAGCAATATTAAAAACCCTTAAATAACTAAAAATAAAGTGTTTTGTGAGTTGAAACTTTTTTGCGCCTTTTAGACTCAATATTTAAGAAACTATCAAGTTTCGTCAATTTTTTTTTGTTTGATTTCATATTAATACTTTCTGATTATTGATCAGCGATATTAAAAACCCTCAAATAACTAAAAATAAAGTGTTTTGTGAGTCGAAAATTTTTTGCGCCTTTTAGACTCAATATCAAAGACACTATAAAGTTTCGTCAATTTTTTTTGTTTGATTTCGTATTAATACTTACTGAATATTGATCAGCGATATTAAAAACCCTCAAATAACTAAAAATAAAGTGTTTTGTGAGTAGAAAAAGTTTTGCGCCTTTTAGTCACAATATATAAGACACTATCAAGTTTCGTCAATTTTTTTTTGTTTGATTTCATAATAATACTTTCTGATTATTGATCAGCGATATTAAAAACCCTCAAATAACTAAAAATAAAGTGTTTTGTGAGTAGTTAAATTTTTGCGCCTTTTAGTCTCAATATATAAGACACTATCAAGTTTCGTCAATTTTTTTTTGTTTGATTTCATAATAATACTTTCTGATTATTGATCAGCGATATAAAAAACCCTCAAATAACTAAAAATAAAGTGTTTTGTAAGTAGAAAATTTTTTGCGCCTTTTAGACTCAATATATAAGACACTATCAAGTTTCGTCAATTTTTTATTGTTTGATTTCGTACTAATACTTACTGAATATTGATCAGCGATATAAAAAACCCTCAAATAACTAAAAATAAAGTGTTTTGTGAGTAGTTAAATTTTTGCGCCTTTTAGTCTCAATATATAAGACACTATCAAGTTTCGTCAATTTCTTTTTTGTTTGATTTCATATTAATACTAACTGATTATTGATCAGCGATATTAAAAACCCTCAAATAACTAAAAATAAAGTGTTTTGTAAGTAGAAAATTTTTTGCGCCTTTTAGACTCAATATATTAGACACTATCAAGTTTCGTCAATTTTTTTTGTTTGATTTCGTATTAATACTTACTGAATATTGATCAGCGATATTAAAAACCCTCAAATAACTAAAAATAAAGTGTTTTGTGAGTCGAAATTTTTTTGCGCCTTTTAGACTCAATATCAAAGACACTATCAAGTTTCGTCAATTTTTTTTTGTTTGATTTCATATTAATACTTACTGATTATGGATCAGCAATATTAAAAACCCTCAAATAACTAAAAATAAAGTGTTTTGTGAGTAGTTAAATTTTTGCGCCTTTTAGTCTCAATATATTAGACACTATCAAGTTTCGCCAATTTCTTTTTTGTTTGATTTCATATTAATACTAACTGATTATTGATCAGCAATATTAAAAACCCTTAAATAACTAAAAATAAAGTGTTTTGTGAGTTGAAACTTTTTTGCGCCTTTTAGACTCAATATTTAAGAAACTATCAAGTTTCGTCAATTTTTTTTTGTTTGATTTCATATTAATACTTTCTGATTATTGATCAGCGATATTAAAAACCCTCAAATAACTAAAAATAAAGTGTTTTGTGAGTCGAAAATTTTTTGCGCCTTTTAGACTCAATATCAAAGACACTATCAAGTTTCGTCAATTTTTTTTGTTTGATTTCGTATTAATACTTACTGAATATTGATCAGCGATATTAAAAACCCTCAAATAACTAAAAATAAAGTGTTTTGTGAGTAGAAAAAGTTTTGCGCCTTTTAGTCACAATATATAAGACACTATCAAGTTTCGTCAATTTTTTTTTGTTTGATTTCATAATAATACTTTCTGATTATTGATCAGCGATATTAAAAACCCTCAAATAACTAAAAATAAAGTGTTTTGTGAGTAGTTAAATTTTTGCGCCTTTTAGTCTCAATATATAAGACACTATCAAGTTTCGTCAATTTTTTTTTGTTTGATTTCATAATAATACTTTCTGATTATTGATCAGCGATATAAAAAACCCTCAAATAACTAAAAATAAAGTGTTTTGTAAGTAGAAAATTTTTTGCGCCTTTTAGACTCAATATATAAGACACTATCAAGTTTCGTCAATTTTTTATTGTTTGATTTCGTACTAATACTTACTGAATATTGATCAGCGATATAAAAAACCCTCAAATAACTAAAAATAAAGTGTTTTGTGAGTAGTTAAATTTTTGCGCCTTTTAGTCTCAATATATAAGACACTATCAAGTTTCGTCAATTTCTTTTTTGTTTGATTTCATATTAATACTAACTGATTATTGATCAGCGATATTAAAAACCCTCAAATAACTAAAAATAAAGTGTTTTGTAAGTAGAAAATTTTTTGCGCCTTTTAGACTCAATATATAAGACACTATCAAGTTTCGTCAATTTTTTTTGTTTGATTTCGTATTAATACTTACTGAATATTGATCAGCGATATTAAAAACCCTCAAATAACTAAAAATAAAGTGTTTTGTGAGTCGAAATTTTTTTGCGCCTTTTAGACTCAATATCAAAGACACTATCAAGTTTCGTCAATTTTTTTTGTTTGATTTCATATTAATACTTACTGATTATGGATCAGCAATATTAAAAACCCTCAAATAACTAAAAATAAAATGTTTTGTGAGTAGTTAAATTTTTGCGCCTTTTAGTCTCAATATATAAGACACTATCAAGTTTCGTCAATTTCTTTTTTGTTTGATTTCATATTAATACTAACTGATTATTGATCAGCAATATAAAAAACCCTCAAATAACTAAAAATAAAGTGTTTTGTGAGTAGAAACTTTTTTGCGCCTTTTAGACTCAATATTTAAGAAACTATCAAGTTTCGTCAATTTTTTTTTGTTTGATTTCATAATAATGCTTACTGATTATTGATCAGCGATATTAAAAACCCTCAAATAACTAAAAATAAAGTGTTTTGTGAGTAGAAAATTTTTTGCGCCTTTTAGACTCAATATTTAAGAAACTATTAAGTTTCGTCAATTTTTTTTTGTTTGATTTCATATTAATACTTACTGATTATTGATCAGCGATATTAAAAACCCTCAAATAACTAAAAATAAAGTGTTTTGTGAGTAGTTAAATTTTTGCGCCTTTTAGTCTCAATATATAAGACACTATCAAGTTTCGTCAATTTCTTTTTTGTTTGATTTCATATTAATACTAACTGATTATTGATCAGCAATATAAAAAACCCTCAAATAACTAAAAATAAAGTGTTTTGTGAGTAGAAACTTTTTTGCGCCTTTTAGACTCAATATTTAAGAAACTATCAAGTTTCGTCAATTTTTTTTTGTTTGATTTCATAATAATGCTTACTGATTATTGATCAGCGATATTAAAAACCCTCAAATAACTAAAAATAAAGTGTTTTGTGAGTAGAAAATTTTTTGCGCCTTTTAGACTCAATATTTAAGAAACTATTAAGTTTCGTCAATTTTTTTTTGTTTGATTTCATATTAATACTTACTGATTATTGATCAGCGATATTAAAAACCCTCAAATAACTAAAAATAAAGTGTTTTGTGAGTAGTTAAATTTTTGCGCCTTTAAGTCTCAATATATAAGACACTATCAAGTTTCGTCAATTTTTTTTTGTTTGATTTCGTACTAATACTTACTGAATATTGATCAGCGATATTAAAAACCCTCAAATAACTAAAAATAAAGTGTTTTGTGAGTAGAAAATTTTTTGCGCCTTTTAGTCTCAATATATAAAACACTATCAAGTTTCGTCATTTTTTTTTTGTTTGATTTCATATTAATACTTACTGATTATGGATCAGCAATATTAGAAACCCTCAAATAACTAAAAATAAAGTGTTTTGTGAGTTGTTAATTTTTTGCGCCTTTTAGTCTCAATATATAAGACACTATCAAGTTTCGTCATTTTTTTTTGTTTGATTTCATAATAATACTGCCAAATTATTGATCAGCGATATTAAAAACCCTCAAATAACTAAAAATAAAGTGTTTTGTGAGTCGAAATTTTTTCGCGCCTTTTAGACTCAATATTTAAGAAACTATTTAGTTTCGTCAATTTTTTTTTTGTTTGATTTCATATTAATACTTACTGATTATTGATCAGCGATATTAAAAACCCTCAAATAACTAAAAATAAAGTGTTTTGTGAGTCGAAATTTTTTCGCGCCATTTAGTCTCAATATATCAGACACTATCAAATTTCGTCAATTTTTTTTTGTTTGATTTCATAATAATACTTCCAAATTATTGATCAGCGATATTAAAAACCCTTAAATAACTAAAAATAAAGTGTTTTGTGATTAGAATTTTTTTTGCGCCTTTTAGACTCAATATCAAAGACACTATCAAGTTAAGTCAATTTTTTTGTGTTTGATTTCGTATTAATACTTACTGAATATTGATCAGCGATTTTAAAAACCCTCAAAAAACTAAAAATAAAGTGTTTTGTGAGTAGAAAATTTTTTGCGCCTTTTAGTCTCAATATATAAGACACTATCAAGTTTCGTCAATTTTTTTTTGTTTGATTTCATATTAATACTTACTGATTATGGATCAGCAATATTAAAAACCCTCAAATAACTAAAAATAAAGTGTTTTGTGAGTAGTTAAATTTTTGCGCCTTTTAGTCTCAATATATAAGACACTATCAAGTTTCGTCAATTTCTTTTGTGTTTGATTTCATATTAATACTAACTGATTATTGATCAGCAATATTTAAAACCCTCAAATAACTAAAAATAAAGTGTTTTGTGAGTAGAAACTTTTTTGCGCCTTTTAGACTCAATATTTAAGAAACTATCAAGTTTCGTCAATTTTTTTTTGTTTGATTTCATATTAATACTTTCTGATTATTGATCAGCGATATTAAAAACCCTCAAATAACTAAAAATAAAGTGTTTTGTGAGTCGAAAATTTTTTGCGCCTTTTAGACTCAATATCAAAGACACTATCAAGTTTCGTCAATTTTTTTTGTTTGATTTCGTATTAATACTTACTGAATATTGATCAGCGATATTAAAAACCCTCAAATAACTAAAAATAAAGTGTTTTGTGAGTAGAAAAAGTTTTGCGCCTTTTAGTCTCAATATATAAGACACTATCAAGTTTCGTCAATTTTTTTTTGTTTGATTTCATATTAATACTTACTGATTATGGATCAGCAATATTAAAAACCCTCAAATAACTAAAAATAAAGTGTTTTGTGAGTAGTTAAATTTTTGCGCCTTTTAGTCACAATATATAAGACACTATCAAGTTTCGTCCATTTTTTTTTGTTTGATTTCATAATAATACTTACAAATTATTGATCAGCGATATTTAAACCCTCAAATAACTAAAAATAAAGTGTTTTGTGAGTAGAAAATTTTTTGCGCCGTTTAGACTCAATATTTAAGAAACTTTTAAGTTTCGTCAATTTTTTTTTGTTTGATTTCATATTAATACTTACTGATTATTGATCAGCGATATTAAAAACCCTCAAATAACTAAAAATAAAGTGTTTTGTGAGTAGTTAAATTTTTGCGCCTTTAAGTCTCAATATATAAGACACTATCAAGATTCGTCAATTTTTTTTTGTTTGATTTCGTACTAATACTTACTGAATATTGATCAGCGATATTAAAAACCCTCAAATAACTAAAAATAAAGTGTTTTGTGAGTAGTTAAATTTTTGCGCCTTTTAGTCTCAATATATAAGACACTATCAAGTTTCGTCAATTTTTTTTGTTTGATTTCGTATTAATACTTACTGAATATTGATCAGCGATATTAAAAACCCTCAAATAACTAAAAATAAAGTGTTTTGTGAGTAGAAAAAGTTTTGCGCCTTTTAGTCTCAATATATAAGACACTATCAAGTTTCGTCAATTTTTTTTTGTTTGATTTCATATTAATACTTACTGATTATGGATCAGCAATTATGGATCAGCAATTTTAATATTTAAAAACTTTAAATAACTAAAAATAAAGTGTTTTGTGAGTTGAAACTTTTTTGCGCCTTTTAGTCTCAATATATAAGACACTATCAAGTTTCGTCATTTTTTTTTGTTTGATTTCATAATAATACTGCCAAATTATTGATCAGCGATATTAAAAACCCTCAAATAACTAAAAATAAAGTGTTTTGTGAGTCGAAATTTTTTCGCGCCTTTTAGACTCAATATTTAAGAAACTATTTAGTTTCGTCAATTTTTTTTTTGTTTGATTTCATATTAATACTTACTGATTATTGATCAGCGATATTAAAAACCCTCAAATAACTAAAAATAAAGTGTTTTGTGAGTTGTTAATTTTTTGCGCCTTTTAGTCTCAATATATAAGACACTATCAAGTTTCGTCATTTTTTTTTGTTTGATTTCATAATAATACTGCCAAATTATTGATCAGCGATATTAAAAACCCTCAAATAACTAAAAATAAAGTGTTTTGTGAGTCGAAATTTTTTCGCGCCTTTTAGACTCAATATTTAAGAAACTATTTAGTTTCGTCAATTTTTTTTTTGTTTGATTTCATATTAATACTTACTGATTATTGATCAGCGATATTAAAAACCCTCAAATAACTAAAAATAAAGTGTTTTGTGAGTCGAAATTTTTTCGCGCCTTTTAGTCTCAATATATCAGACACTATCAAATTTCGTCAATTTTTTTTTGTTTGATTTCATAATAATACTTCCAAATTATTGATCAGCGATATTAAAAACCCTTAAATAACTAAAAATAAAGTGTTTTGTGATTAGAATTTTTTTTGCGCCTTTTAGACTCAATATCAAAGACACTATCAAGTTAAGTCAATTTTTTTGTGTTTGATTTCGTATTAATACTTACTGAATATTGATCAGCGATTTTAAAAACCCTCAAAAAACTAAAAATAAAGTGTTTTGTGAGTAGAAATTTTTTCGCGCCTTTTAGTCTCAATATATCAGACACTATCAAATTTCGTCAATTTTTTTTTGTTTGATTTCATAATAATACTTCCAAATTATTGATCAGCGATATTAAAAACCCTTAAATAACTAAAAATAAAGTGTTTTGTGATTAGAATTTTTTTTGCGCCTTTTAGACTCAATATCAAAGACACTATCAAGTTAAGTCAATTTTTTTGTGTTTGATTTCGTATTAATACTTACTGAATATTGATCAGCGATTTTAAAAACCCTCAAAAAACTAAAAATAAAGTGTTTTGTGAGTAGAAAATTTTTTGCGCCTTTTAGTCTCAATATATAAGACACTATCAAGTTTCGTCAATTTTTTTTTGTTTGATTTCATATTAATACTTACTGATTATGGATCAGCAATATTAAAAACCCTCAAATAACTAAAAATAAAGTGTTTTGTGAGTAGAAACTTTTTTGCGCCTTTTAGACTCAATATTTAAGAAACTATCAAGTTTCGTCAATTTTTTTTTGTTTGATTTCATAATAATGCTTACTGATTATTGATCAGCGATATTAAAAACCCTCAAATAACTAAAAATAAAGTGTTTTGTGAGTAGAAAATTTTTTGCGCCTTTTAGACTCAATATTTAAGAAACTATTAAGTTTCGTCAATTTTTTTTTGTTTGATTTCATATTAATACTTACTGATTATTGATCAGCGATATTAAAAACCCTCAAATAACTAAAAATAAAGTGTTTTGTGAGTAGTTAAATTTTTGCGCCTTTAAGTCTCAATATATAAGACACTATCAAGTTTCGTCAATTTTTTTTTGTTTGATTTCGTACTAATACTTACTGAATATTGATCAGCGATATTAAAAACCCTCAAATAACTAAAAATAAAGTGTTTTGTGAGTAGAAAATTTTTTGCGCCTTTTAGTCTCAATATATAAAACACTATCAAGTTTCGTCATTTTTTTTTTGTTTGATTTCATATTAATACTTACTGATTATGGATCAGCAATATTAGAAACCCTCAAATAACTAAAAATAAAGTGTTTTGTGAGTTGTTAATTTTTTGCGCCTTTTAGTCTCAATATATAAGACACTATCAAGTTTCGTCATTTTTTTTTGTTTGATTTCATAATAATACTGCCAAATTATTGATCAGCGATATTAAAAACCCTCAAATAACTAAAAATAAAGTGTTTTGTGAGTCGAAATTTTTTCGCGCCTTTTAGACTCAATATTTAAGAAACTATTTAGTTTCGTCAATTTTTTTTTTGTTTGATTTCATATTAATACTTACTGATTATTGATCAGCGATATTAAAAACCCTCAAATAACTAAAAATAAAGTGTTTTGTGAGTCGAAATTTTTTCGCGCCTTTTAGTCTCAATATATCAGACACTATCAAATTTCGTCAATTTTTTTTTGTTTGATTTCATAATAATACTTCCAAATTATTGATCAGCGATATTAAAAACCCTTAAATAACTAAAAATAAAGTGTTTTGTGATTAGAATTTTTTTTGCGCCTTTTAGACTCAATATCAAAGACACTATCAAGTTAAGTCAATTTTTTTGTGTTTGATTTCGTATTAATACTTACTGAATATTGATCAGCGATTTTAAAAACCCTCAAAAAACTAAAAATAAAGTGTTTTGTGAGTAGAAAATTTTTTGCGCCTTTTAGTCTCAATATATAAGACACTATCAAGTTTCGTCAATTTTTTTTTGTTTGATTTCATATTAATACTTACTGATTATGGATCAGCAATATTAAAAACCCTCAAATAACTAAAAATAAAGTGTTTTGTGAGTAGTTAAATTTTTGCGCCTTTTAGTCTCAATATATAAGACACTATCAAGTTTCGTCAATTTCTTTTGTGTTTGATTTCATATTAATACTAACTGATTATTGATCAGCAATATTTAAAACCCTCAAATAACTAAAAATAAAGTGTTTTGTGAGTAGAAACTTTTTTGCGCCTTTTAGACTCAATATTTAAGAAACTATCAAGTTTCGTCAATTTTTTTTTGTTTGATTTCATATTAATACTTTCTGATTATTGATCAGCGATATTAAAAACCCTCAAATAACTAAAAATAAAGTGTTTTGTGAGTCGAAAATTTTTTGCGCCTTTTAGACTCAATATCAAAGACACTATCAAGTTTCGTCAATTTTTTTTGTTTGATTTCGTATTAATACTTACTGAATATTGATCAGCGATATTAAAAACCCTCAAATAACTAAAAATAAAGTGTTTTGTGAGTAGAAAAAGTTTTGCGCCTTTTAGTCTCAATATATAAGACACTATCAAGTTTCGTCAATTTTTTTTTGTTTGATTTCATATTAATACTTACTGATTATGGATCAGCAATATTAAAAACCCTCAAATAACTAAAAATAAAGTGTTTTGTGAGTAGTTAAATTTTTGCGCCTTTTAGTCACAATATATAAGACACTATCAAGTTTCGTCCATTTTTTTTTGTTTGATTTCATAATAATACTTACAAATTATTGATCAGCGATATTTAAACCCTCAAATAACTAAAAATAAAGTGTTTTGTGAGTAGAAAATTTTTTGCGCCGTTTAGACTCAATATTTAAGAAACTTTTAAGTTTCGTCAATTTTTTTTTGTTTGATTTCATATTAATACTTACTGATTATTGATCAGCGATATTAAAAACCCTCAAATAACTAAAAATAAAGTGTTTTGTGAGTAGTTAAATTTTTGCGCCTTTAAGTCTCAATATATAAGACACTATCAAGATTCGTCAATTTTTTTTTGTTTGATTTCGTACTAATACTTACTGAATATTGATCAGCGATATTAAAAACCCTCAAATAACTAAAAATAAAGTGTTTTGTGAGTAGTTAAATTTTTGCGCCTTTTAGTCTCAATATATAAGACACTATCAAGTTTCGTCAATTTTTTTTGTTTGATTTCGTATTAATACTTACTGAATATTGATCAGCGATATTAAAAACCCTCAAATAACTAAAAATAAAGTGTTTTGTGAGTAGAAAAAGTTTTGCGCCTTTTAGTCTCAATATATAAGACACTATCAAGTTTCGTCAATTTTTTTTTGTTTGATTTCATATTAATACTTACTGATTATGGATCAGCAATTATGGATCAGCAATTTTAATATTTAAAAACCCTTAAATAACTAAAAATAAAGTGTTTTGTGAGTTGAAACTTTTTTGCGCCTTTTAGACTCAATATTTAAGAAACTATCAAGTTTCGTCAATTTTTTTTTGTTTGATTTCATATTAATACTTTCTGATTATTGATCAGCGATATTAAAAACCCTCAAATAACTAAAAATAAAGTGTTTTGTGAGTAGAAAAAGTTTTGCGCCTTTTAGTCTCAATATATAAGACACTATCAAGTTTCGTCAATTTTTTTTTGTTTGATTTCATATTAATACTTACTGATTATGGATCAGCAATATTAAAAACCCTCAAATAACTAAAAATAAAGTGTTTTGTGAGTAGTTAAATTTTTGCGCCTTTTAGTCTCAATATATAAGACACTATCAAGTTTCGTCAATTTCTTTTTTGTTTGATTTCATATTAATACTAACTGATTATTGATCAGCGATATTAAAAACCCTCAAATAACTAAAAATAAAGTGTTTTGTAAGTAGAAAATTTTTTGCGCCTTTTAGTCTCAATATATAAGACACTATCAAGTTTCGTCAATTTTTTTTGTTTGATTTCGTATTAATACTTACTGAATATTGATCAGCGATATTAAAAACCCTCAAATAACTAAAAATAAAGTGTTTTGTGAGTCGAAATTTTTTTGCGCCTTTTAGACTCAATATCAAAGACACTATCAAGTTTCGTCAATTTTTTTTGTTTGATTTCATATTAATACTTACTGATTATGGATCAGCAATATTAAAAACCCTCAAATAACTAAAAATAAAGTGTTTTGTGAGTAGTTAAATTTTTGCGCCTTTTAGTCTCAATATATAAGACACTATCAAGTTTCGTCAATTTCTTTTTTGTTTGATTTCATATTAATACTAACTGATTATTGATCAGCAATATCAAAAACCCTCAAATAACTAAAAATAAAGTGTTTTGTGAGTAGAAACTTTTTTGCGCCTTTTAGACTCAATATTTAAGAAACTATCAAGTTTCGTCAATTTTTTTTTGTTTGATTTCATATTAATGCTTACTGATTATTGATCAGCGATATTAAAAACCCTCAAATAACTAAAAATAAAGTGTTTTGTGAGTCGAAATTTTTTTGCGCCTTTTAGACTCAATATCAAAGACACTATCAAGTTTCGTCAATTTTTTTTGTTTGATTTCGTATTAATACTTACTGAATATTGATCAGCGATATTAAAAACCCTCAAATAACTAAAAATAAAGTGTTTTGTGAGTAGAAAAAGTTTTGCGCCTTTTAGTCTCAATATATAAGACACTATCAAGTTTCGTCAATTTTTTTTTGTTTGATTTCATATTAATACTTACTGATTATAGATCAGCAATATAAAAAACCCTCAAATAACTAAAAATAAAGTGTTTTGTGAGTAGAAACTTTTTTGCGCCTTTTAGACTCAATATTTAAGAAACTATCAAGTTTCGTCAATTTTTTTTTGTTTGATTTCATATTAATGCTTACTGATTATTGATCAGCGATATTAAAAACCCTCAAAAAACTAAAAATAAAGTGTTTTGTGAGTCGAAATTTTTTTGCGCCTTTTAGACTCAATATCAAAGACACTATCAAGTTTCGTCAATTTTTTTTTGTTTGATTTCGTATTAATACTTACTGAATATTGATCAGCGATTTTAAAAACCCTCAAAAAACTAAAAATAAAGTGTTTTGTGAGTAGAAAATTTTTTGCGCCTTTTAGTCTCAATATATAAGACACTATCAAGTTTCGTCAATTTTTTTTTGTTTGATTTCATATTAATACTTACTGATTATGGATCAGCAATATTAAAAACCCTCAAATAACTAAAAATAAAGTGTTTTGTGAGTAGTTAAATTTTTGCGCCTTTTAGTCTCAATATATAAGACACTATCAAGTTTCGTCAATTTCTTTTGTGTTTGATTTCATATTAATACTAACTGATTATTGATCAGCAATATTTAAAACCCTCAAATAACTAAAAATAAAGTGTTTTGTGAGTCGAAATTTTTTTGCGCCTTTTAGTCTCAATATATGACACTATCAAGTTTCGTCAATTTTTTTTTGTTTGATTTCATATTAATACTTACTGATTATGGATCAGCAATATTAAAAACCCTCAAATAACTAAAAATAAAGTGTTTTGTGAGTAGTTAAATTTTTGCGCCTTTTAGTCTCAATATATAAGACACTATCAAGTTTCGTCAATTTCTTTTGTGTTTGATTTCATATTAATACTAACTGATTATTGATCAGCAATATTTAAAACCCTCAAATAACTAAAAATAAAGTGTTTTGTGAGTAGAAACTTTTTTGCGCCTTTTAGACTCAATATTTAAGAAACTATCAAGTTTCGTCAATTTTTTTTGTTTGATTTCATATTAATACTTTCTGATTATTGATCAGCGATATTAAAAACCCTCAAATAACTAAAAATAAAGTGTTTTGTGAGTCGAAAATTTTTTGCGCCTTTTAGACTCAATATCAAAGACACTATCAAGTTTCGTCAATTTTTTTTGTTTGATTTCGTATTAATACTTACTGAATATTGATCAGCGATATTAAAAACCCTCAAATAACTAAAAATAAAGTGTTTTGTGAGTAGAAAAAGTTTTGCGCCTTTTAGTCTCAATATATAAGACACTATCAAGTTTCGTCAATTTTTTTTTGTTTGATTTCATATTAATACTTACTGATTATGGATCAGCAATATTAAAAACCCTCAAATAACTAAAAATAAAGTGTTTTGTGAGTAGTTAAATTTTTGCGCCTTTTAGTCACAATATATAAGACACTATCAAGTTTCGTCCATTTTTTTTTGTTTGATTTCATAATAATACTTACAAATTATTGATCAGCGATATTTAAACCCTCAAATAACTAAAAATAAAGTGTTTTGTGAGTAGAAAATTTTTTGCGCCGTTTAGACTCAATATTTAAGAAACTATTAAGTTTCGTCAATTTTTTTTTGTTTGATTTCATATTAATACTTACTGATTATTGATCAGCGATATTAAAAACCCTCAAATAACTAAAAATAAAGTGTTTTGTGAGTAGTTAAATTTTTGCGCCTTTAAGTCTCAATATATAAGACACTATCAAGTTTCGTCAATTTTTTTTTGTTTGATTTCGTACTAATACTTACTGAATATTGATCAGCGATATTAAAAACCCTCAAATAACTAAAAATAAAGTGTTTTGTGAGTAGAAAATTTTTTGCGCCTTTTAGTCTCAATATATAAGACACTATCAAGTTTCGTCAATTTTTTTTTTGTTTGATTTCATATTAATACTTACTGATTATGGATCAGCAATATTAAAAACCCTCAAATAACTAAAAATAAAGTGTTTTGTGAGTAGTTAAATTTTTGCGCCTTTTAGTCTCAATATGTAGACACTATCAAGTTTCGCCAATTTCTTTTTTGTTTGATTTCATATTAATACTAACTGATTATTGATCAGCAATATTAAAAACCCTTAAATAACTAAAAATAAAGTGTTTTGTGAGTTGAAACTTTTTTGCGCCTTTTAGACTCAATATTTAAGAAACTATCAAGTTTCGTCAATTTTTTTTTGTTTGATTTCATATTAATACTTTCTGATTATTGATCAGCGATATTAAAAACCCTCAAATAACTAAAAATAAAGTGTTTTGTGAGTCGAAAATTTTTTGCGCCTTTTAGACTCAATATCAAAGACACTATCAAGTTTCGTCAATTTTTTTTGTTTGATTTCGTATTAATACTTACTGAATATTGATCAGCGATATTAAAAACCCTCAAATAACTAAAAATAAAGTGTTTTGTGAGTAGAAAATTTTTGCGCCTTTTAGTCACAATATATAAGACACTATCAAGTTTCGTCAATTTTTTTTTGTTTGATTTCATAATAATACTTTCTGATTATTGATCAGCGATATTAAAAACCCTCAAATAACTAAAAATAAAGTGTTTTGTGAGTAGTTAAATTTTTGCGCCTTTTAGTCTCAATATATAAGACACTATCAAGTTTCGTCAATTTTTTTTTGTTTGATTTCATAATAATACTTTCTGATTATTGATCAGCGATATAAAAAACCCTCAAATAACTAAAAATAAAGTGTTTTGTGAGTAGTTAAATTTTTGCGCCTTTTAGTCTCAATATATAAGACACTATCAAGTTTCGTCAATTTCTTTTTTGTTTGATTTCATATTAATACTAACTGATTATTGATCAGCGATAATTAAAACCCTTAAATAACTAAAAATAAAGTGTTTTGTAAGTAGAAAATTTTTTGCGCCTTTTAGTCTCAATATATAAGACACTATCAAGTTTCGTCAATTTTTTTTGTTTGATTTCGTATTAATACTTACTGAATATTGATCAGCGATATTAAAAACCCTCAAATAACTAAAAATAAAGTGTTTTGTGAGTCGAAATTTTTTTGCGCCTTTTAGACTCAATATCAAAGACACTATCAAGTTTCGTCAATTTTTTTTGTTTGATTTCATATTAATACTTACTGATTATGGATCAGCAATATTAAAAACCCTCAAATAACTAAAAATAAAGTGTTTTGTGAGTAGTTAAATTTTTGCGCCTTTTAGTCTCAATATATAAGACACTATCAAGTTTCGTCAATTTCTTTTTTGTTTGATTTCATATTAATACTAACTGATTATTGATCAGCAATATAAAAAACCCTCAAATAACTAAAAATAAAGTGTTTTGTGAGTAGAAACTTTTTTGCGCCTTTTAGACTCAATATTTAAGAAACTATCAAGTTTCGTCAATTTTTTTTTGTTTGATTTCATATTAATGCTTACTGATTATTGATCAGCGATATTAAAAACCCTCAAATAACTAAAAATAAAGTGTTTTGTGAGTCGAAATTTTTTTGCGCCTTTTAGACTCAATATCAAAGACACTATCAAGTTTCGTCAATTTTTTTTGTTTGATTTCGTATTAATACTTACTGAATATTGATCAGCGATATCAAAAACCCTCAAATAACTAAAAATAAAGTGTTTTGTGAGTAGAAAAAGTTTTGCGCCTTTTAGTCTCAATATATAAGACACTATCAAGTTTCGTCAATTTTTTTTTGTTTGATTTCATATTAATACTTACTGATTATAGATCAGCAATATTAAAAACCCTCAAATAACTAAAAATAAAGTGTTTTGTGAGTAGTTAAATTTTTGCGCCTTTTAGTCTCAATATATAAGACACTATCAAGTTTCGTCAATTTTTTATTGTTTGATTTCGTATTAATACTTACTGAATATTGATCAGCGATATTAAAAACCCTCAAATAACTAAAAATAAAGTGTTTTGTGAGTAGAAAATTTTTTGCGCCTTTTAGTCTCAATATATAAGACACTATCAAGTTTCGTCAATTTTTTTTGTTTGATTTCATATTAATACTTACTTATTATGGATCAGCAATATTTAAAACCCTCAAATAACTAAAAATAAAGTGTTTTGTGAGTCGAAATTTTTTTGCGCCTTTTAGTCTCAATATATGACACTATCAAGTTTCGTCAATTTTTTTTTGTTTGATTTCATATTAATACTTACTGATTATTGATCAGCAATATTAAAACCCTCAAATAACTAAAAATAAAGTGTTTTGTGAGTAGTTAAATTTTTGCGCCTTTTAGTCTCAATATATAAGACACTATCAAGTTTCGTCAATTTTTTTTTGTTTGATTTCATAATAATACTTTCTGATTATTGATCAGCGATATTTAAAACCCTCAAATAAATAAAAATAAAGTGTTTTGTAAGAAGAAAATTTTTTGCGTCTTTTAGACTCAATATATAAGACACTATCAAGTTTCGTCAATTTTTTATTGTTTGATTTCGTACTAATACTTACTGAATATTGATCAGCGATATTAAAAACCCTCAAATAACTAAAAATAAAGTGTTTTGTGAGTAGAAAATTTTTTGCGCCTTTTAGTCTCAATATATAAGACACTATCAAGTTTCGTCAATTTCTTTTTTGTTTGATTTCATATAAATACTAACTGATTATTGATCAGCAATATAAAAAACCCTCAAATAACTAAAAATAAAGTGTTTTGTGAGTAGAAACTTTTTTGCGCCTTTTAGACTCAATATTTAAGAAACTATCAAGTTTCGTCAATTTTTTTTTGTTTGATTTCATATTAATACTTTCTGATTATTGATCAGCGATATTAAAAACCCTCAAATAACTAAAAATAAAGTGTTTTGTGAGTAGAATTTTTTTTGCGCCTTTTAGACTTAATATATAAGACACTATCAAGTTTCGTCAATTTTTTTTTGTTTGATTTCATAATAATACTTACTGAATATTGATCAGCGATATTAAAAACCCTTAAATAACAAAAAATAAAGTGTTTTGTGTGTAGAAATTTTTTTGCGCCTTTTAGTCTCAATATATAAGACACTATCAAGTTTCGTCAATTTTTTTTTGTTTGATTTCATAATAATCCTTCCAAATTATTGATCAGCGATATTAAAAACCCTCAAATAACTAAAAATAAAGTGTTTTGTGGGTAGAAATTTTTTTGCGCCTTTTAGACTCAATATATAAGACACTATCAAGTTTCGTCAATTTTTTTTTGTTTGATTTCATAATAATACTAGCAAATTATTGATCAGCGATAATAAAAACCCTTAAATAACTAAAAATAAAGTGTTTTGTGACTAGAAAATTTTTTGCGCCTTTTAGACTCAATATCAAAGACACTATCAAGTTTCGTCAATTTTTTTTGTTTGGTTTCATATTAATACTTACTGATTATTGATCAGCGACATTGAAAACCCTCAAATAACTAAAAATAAAGTGTTTTGTGAGTAGAAATTTTTTTGCGCCTTTTAGACTCAATATTTAAGAAACTATTAAGTTTCGTCAATTTTTTTTTGTTTGATTTCATATTAATACTTACTGATTATTGATCAGCAATATATAAAACCCTCGAATAACTAAAAATAAAGTGTTTTGTGAGTCGAAATTTTTTCGCGCCTTTTAGTCTCAATATATCAGACACTATCAAGTTTCGTCAATTTTTTTTTGTTCGATTTCATAATAATCCTTCCAAATTATTGATCAGCGATATTAAAAACCCTCAAATAACTAAAAATAAAGTGTTTTGTGAGTCGAAATTTTTTCGCGCCTTTTAGACTCAATATATAAGACACTATCCAGTTTCGTCAATTTTTTTTTGTTTGATTTCATAATAATACTTCCAAATTATTGATCAGCGATATTAAAAACCCTTAAATAACTAAAAATAAAGTGTTTTGTGATTCGAAAATTTTTTGCGCATTTAAAACTCAATATCAAAGACACTATAAAGTTTCGTCATTTTTTTTGTTTGATTTCGTATTAATACTTACTGAATATTGATCAGCGATATTAAAAACCCTCAAATAACTAAAAATAAAGTGTTTTGTGAGTCAAAATTTTTTTGCGCCTTTTAGTCTCAATATATAAGACACTATCAAGTTTCGTCAATTTTTTTTTGTTTGATTTCATATTAATACTTTCTGATTATTGATCAGCGATATTAAAAACCCTCAAATAACTAAAAATAAAGTGTTTTGTGAGTAGAAAAAGTTTTGCGCCTTTTAGTCTCAATATATAAGACACTATCAAGTTTCGTCAATTTTTTTTTGTTTGATTTCATAATAATACTTACAAATTATTGATCAGCGATATTAAAAACCCTCAAATAACTAAAAATAAAGTGTTTTGTGAGTAGAAAATTTTTTGCGCCTTT
Organism: Odontocerum albicorne; assembly: GCA_949825065.1. Classification (NCBI taxonomy): domain Eukaryota; kingdom Metazoa; phylum Arthropoda; class Insecta; order Trichoptera; family Odontoceridae; genus Odontocerum; species Odontocerum albicorne. The sequence goes on along the minus strand of OX463850.1, from coordinate 43,005,481 downwards.
TAGACTCAATATTTAAGAAACTATTAAGTTTCGTCAATTTTTTTTTGTTTGATTTCATATTAATACTTACTGATTATTGATCAGCGATATTAAAAACCCTCAAATAACTAAAAATAAAGTGTTTTGTGAGTAGAAAATTTTTTGCGCCTTTTAGACTCAATATTTAAGAAACTATTAAGTTTCGTCAATTTTTTTTGTTTGATTTCATATTAATACTTACTGATTATTGATCAGCGATATTAAAAACCCTCAAATAACTAAAAATAAAGTGTTTTGTGAGTCGAAATTTTTTCGTGCCTTTTAGTCTCAATATATCAGACACTATCAAGTTTCGTCATTTTTTTTTGTTCGATTTCATATTCATACTTACTGAATATTGATCAGCAATAATAAAAACCCTCAAATAACTAAAAATAAAGTGTTTTGTGAGTCGAAATTTTTTTGCGCCTTTTAGTCTCAATATATGACACTATCAAGTTTCGTCAATTTTTTTTTTTTGATTTCATATTAATACTTACTGATTATTGATCAGCAATATTAAAAACCCTCAAATAACTAAAAATAAAGTGTTTTGTGAGTAGTTAAATTTTTGCGCCTTTTAGTCTCAATATATAAGACACTATCAAGTTTCGTCAATTTCTTTTTTGTTTGATTTCATATAAATACTAACTGATTATTGATCAGCAATATAAAAAACCCTCAAATAACTAAAAATAAAGTGTTTTGTGAGTAGAAACTTTTTTGCGCCTTTTAGACTCAATATTTAAGAAACTATCAAGTTTCGTCAATTTTTTTTTGTTTGATTTCATATTAATACTTTCTGATTATTGATCAGCGATATTAAAAACCCTCAAATAACTAAAAATAAAGTGTTTTGTGAGTAGAATTTTTTTTGCGCCTTTTAGACTTAATATATAAGACACTATCAAGTTTCGTCAATTTTTTTTTGTTTGATTTCATAATAATACTTACTGAATATTGATCAGCGATATTAAAAACCCTTAAATAACAAAAAATAAAGTGTTTTGTGTGTAGAAATTTTTTTGCGCCTTTTAGTCTCAATATATAAGACACTATCAAGTTTCGTCAATTTTTTTTTGTTTGATTTCATAATAATCCTTCCAAATTATTGATCAGCGATATTAAAAACCCTCAAATAACTAAAAATAAAGTGTTTTGTGGGTAGAAATTTTTTTGCGCCTTTTAGACTCAATATATAAGACACTGTCAAGTTTCGTCAATTTTTTTTTGTTTGATTTCATAATAATACTTCCAAATTATTGATCAGCGATAATTAAAACCCTTAAATAACTAAAAATAAAGTGTTTTGTGACTAGAAAATTTTTTGCGCCTTTTAGACTCAATATCAAAGACACTATCAAGTTTCGTCAATTTTTTTTGTTTGGTTTCATATTAATACTTACTGATTATTGATCAGCGACATTGAAAACCCTCAAATAACTAAAAATAAAGTGTTTTGTGAGTAGAAATATTTTTGCGCCTTTTAGACTCAATATTTAAGAAACTATTAAGTTTCGTCAATTTTTTTTTGTTTGATTTCATATTAATACTTACTGATTATTGATCAGCAATATATAAAACCCTCGAATAACTAAAAATAAAGTGTTTTGTGAGTCGAAATTTTTTCGCGCCTTTTAGTCTCAATATATCAGACACTATCAAGTTTCGTCAATTTTTTTTTGTTCGATTTCATAATAATCCTTCCAAATTATTGATCAGCGATATTAAAAACCCTCAAATAACTAAAAATAAAGTGTTTTGTGAGTCGAAATTTTTTCGCGCCTTTTAGACTCAATATATAAGACACTATCCAGTTTCGTCAATTTTTTTTTGTTTGATTTCATAATAATACTTCCAAATTATTGATCAGCGATATTAAAAACCCTTAAATAACTAAAAATAAAGTGTTTTGTGATTCGAAAATTGTTTGCGCATTTAAAACTCAATATCAAAGACACTATAAAGTTTCGTCAATTTTTTTTGTTTGATTTCGTATTAATACTTACTGAATATTGATCAGCGATATTAAAAACCCTCAAATAACTAAAAATAAAGTGTTTTGTGAGTCAAAAATTTTTTGCGCCTTTTAGTCTCAATATATAAGACACTATCAAGTTTCGTCAATTTTTTTTTGTTTGATTTCATATTAATACTTTCTGATTATTGATCAGCGATATTAAAAACCCTCAAATAACTAAAAATAAAGTGTTTTGTGAGTAGAAAAAGTTTTGCGCCTTTTAGTCTCAATATATAAGACACTATCAAGTTTCGTCAATTTTTTTTTGTTTGATTTCATAATAATACTTACAAATTATTGATCAGCGATATTAAAAACCCTCAAATAACTAAAAATAAAGTGTTTTGTGAGTAGAAAATTTTTTGCGCCTTTTAGACTCAATATTTAAGAAACTATTAAGTTTCGTCAATTTTTTTTTGTTTGATTTCATATTAATACTTACTGATTATTGATCAGCGATATTAAAAACCCTCAAATAACTAAAAATAAAGTGTTTTGTGAGTAGAAAATTTTTTGCGCCTTTTAGACTCAATATTTAAGAAACTATTAAGTTTCGTCAATTTTTTTTGTTTGATTTCATATTAATACTTACTGATTATTGATCAGCGATATTAAAAACCCTCAAATAACTAAAAATAAAGTGTTTTGTGAGTCGAAATTTTTTCGTGCCTTTTAGTCTCAATATATCAGACACTATCAAGTTTCGTCATTTTTTTTTGTTTGATTTCATATTCATACTTACTGAATATTGATCAGCAATAATAAAAACCCTCAAATAACTAAAAATAAAGTGTTTTGTGAGTCGAAATTTTTTTGCGCCTTTTAGTCTCAATATATGACACTATCAAGTTTCGTCAATTTTTTTTTGTTTGATTTCATATTAATACTTACTGATTATTGATCAGCAATATTAAAAACCCTCAAATAACTAAAAATAAAGTGTTTTGTGAGTAGTTAAATTTTTGCGCCTTTTAGTCTCAATATATAAGACACTATCAAGTTTCGTAAATTTTTTTTTGTTTGATTTCATAATAATACTTTCTGATTATTGATCAGCGATATTAAAAACCCTCAAATAACTAAAAATAAAGTGTTTTCTGAGTAGAAAATTTTTTGCGCCTTTTAGACTCAATATTTAAGAAACCATTAAGTTTCGTCATTTTTTTTTGTTTGATTTCATATTAATACTTACTGATTATTGATCAGCGATATTAAAAACCCTCAAATAACTCAAAATAAAGTGTTTTGTGAGTCGAAATTTTTTCGTGCCTTTTAGTCTCAATATATCAGACACTATCAAGTTTCGTCATTTTTTTTTTGTTTGATTTTATATTAATACTTACTGAATATTGATCAGCAATATTAAAAACCCTCAAATAACTAAAAATAAAGGTTTTTGTGAGTCGAAATTTTTTTGCGCCTTTTAGTCTCAATATATGACACTATCAAGTTTCGTCAATTTTTTTTTGTTTGATTTCATATTAATACTTACTGATTATTGATCAGCAATATTAAAAACCCTCAAATAACTAAAAAATAAAGTGTTTCGTGAGTAGAAACTTTTTTGCGCCTTTTAGACTCAATATTTAAGAAACTATTAAGTTTCGTCAATTTTTTTTTGTTTGATTTCATATTATTACTTACTTATTATTAATCAACGATATAAAAAACCCTCAAATAACTAAAAATAAAGTGTTTTGTGAGTAGTTAAATTTTCGCGCCTTTTAGTCTCAATATATAAGACACTATCAAGTTTCGTCAATTTTTTTTTGTTTAATTTCATAATAATACTTCCAAATTATTGATCAGCCATATTCAAAACCCTCAAATAACTAAAAATTAAGTGTTTTGTGAGTTGAAAGTTTTTTGCGCCTTTTAGACTCAATATTTAAGAAACTATTAAATTTCGTCAATTTTTTTTTGTTTGATTTCATATTAATACTTACTGATTATTGATCAGCGATATTAAAAACCCTCAAATAACTAAAAATAAAGTGTTTGGTGAGTAGAAAATTTTTTGCGCCTTTTAGACTCAATATTTAAGAAACTATTAAGTTTCGTCAATTTTTTTTTGTTTGATTTCGTACTAATACTTACTGATTATTGAACAGCGATATTAAAAACCCTCAAATAACTAAAAATAAAGTGTTTTGTGAGTCGAAATTTTTTCGTGCCTTTTAGTCTCAATATATCAGACACTCAAGTTTCGTCAATTTTTTTTTGTTTGATTTCATGATAATACTTCCAAATTATTGATCAGCGATATTAAAAACCCTCAAATAACTAAAAATAAAGTGTTTTGTGAGTAGAAAATTTTTTGCGCCTTTTAGACTCAATATATAAGACACTATCAAGTTTCGTCAATTTTTTTTTGTTTGATTTCGTACTAATACTTACTGAATATTGATCAGCGATATTAAAAACCCTCAAATAACTAAAAATAAAGTGTTTTGTGAGTAGAAAATTTTTTGCGCCTGTTAGTCTCAATATATAAGACACTATCAAGTTTCGTCAATTTTTTTTTGTTTGATTTTATATTAATACTTACTGAATATTGATCAGCAATATTAAAAACCCTCAAATAACTAAAAATAAAGTGTTTTGTGAGTAGAAACTTTTTTGCGCCTTTTAGACTCAATATTTAAGAAACTATTAAGTTTCGTCAATTTTTTTTTTGTTTGATTTCATATTATTACTTACTTATTATTAATCAACGATATAAAAAACCCTCAAATAACTAAAAATAAAGTGTTTTGTGAGTAGTTAAATTTTCGCGCCTTTTAGTCTCAATATATAAGACATTATCAAGTTTCGTCAATTTTTTTTTTGTTTGATTTCATAATAATACTTCCAAATTATTGATCAGCGATATTCAAAACCCTCAAATAACTAAAAATTAAGTGTTTTGTGAGTTGAAAATTTTTTGCGCCTTTTAGACTCAATATTTAAGAAACTATTAAATTTCGTCAATTTTTTTTTGTTTGATTTCATATTAATACTTACTGATTATTGATCAGCGATATTAAAAACCCTCAAATAACTAAAAATAAAGTGTTTTGTGAGTAGAAAATTTTTTGCGCCTTTTAGACTCAATATTTAAAAAACTATTAAGTTTCGTAAATTTTTTTTTTTTGATTTCATATTAATACTTACTGATTATTTATCAGCGATATTAAAAACCCTCAAATAACTAAAAATAAAGTGTTTTGTGCGTCGAAATTTTTTCGTGCCTTTTAGTCTCAATATATGACACTATCAAGTTTCATAAATTTTTTTTTGTTTGATTTCATATTAATACTTACTGATTATTGATCACCAATATTAAAAACCCTCAAATAACTAAAAATAAAGTGTTTTGTGAGTAGAAACTTTTTTGCGCCTTTAGACTCAATATTTAAGAAACTATTAAGTTTCGACAATTTTTTTTTGTTTGATTTCATAAAAATACTTACTGATTATTGATCAGCGATATAAAAAACCCTGAAATAACTAAAAATAAAGTGTTTTGTGAGTAGAAAATTTTTTGCGCCTTTTAGTCTCAATATATAAGACACTATCAAGTTTCGTCAATTTTTTTTTGTTTGATTTCATATTAATACTTACTGATTATGGATCAGCAATATTAAAAACCCTCAAATAACTAAAAATAAAGTGTTTTGTGAGTAGTTAAATTTTTGCGCCTTTTAATCTCAATATATAAGACACTATAAAGTTTCGTCAATTTTTTTTTGTTTGATTTCATATTAAAACTTACTGATTATTGATCAGCAATATTAAAAACCCTCAAATAACTAAAAATAAAGTGTTTTGTGAGTAGAAACTTTTTTGCGCCTTTTAGACTCAATATTTAAGAAACTATCAAGTTTCGTCAATTTTTTTTTGTTTGATTTCATATTAATACTTTCTGATTATTGATCAGCGATATTAAAAACCCTCAAATAACTAAAATAAAAGTGTTTTGTGAGTCGAAATTTTTTCGCGCCTTTTAGTCTCAATATATCAGACACTATCAAGTTTCGTCAATTTTTTTTTGTTTGATTTCATATTAATACTTACTGATTATGAATCAGCAATATTAAAAACCCTCAAATAACTAAAAATAAAGTGTTTTGTGAGTAGTTAAATTTTTGCGCCTTTTAATCTCAATATATAAGACACTATAAAGTTTCGTCAATTTTTTTTTGTTTGATTTCATATTAAAACTTACTGATTATTGATCAGCAATATTAAAAACCCTCAAATAACTAAAAATAAAGTGTTTTGTAAGTAGAAAATTTTTTGCGCCTTTTAGACTCAATATATAAGACACTATCAAGTTTCGTCAATTTTTTATTGTTTGATTTCGTACTAATACTTACTGAATATTGATCAGCGATATTAAAAACCCTCAAATAACTAAAAATAAAGTGTTTTGTGAGTAGTTAAATTTTTGCGCCTTTTAGTCTCAATATATAAGACACTATCAAGTTTCGTCAATTTCTTTTTTGTTTGATTTCATATTAATACTAACTGATTATTGATCAGCAATATAAAAAACCCTCAAATAACTAAAAATAAAGTGTTTTGTGAGTAGAAACTTTTTTGCGCCTTTTAGACTCAATATTTAAGAAACTATCAAGTTTCGTCAATTTTTTTTTGTTTGATTTCATATTAATACTTTCTGATTATTGATCAGCGATATTAAAAACCCTCAAATAACTAAAATAAAAGTGTTTTGTGAGTCGAAATTTTTTCGCGCCTTTTAGTCTCAATATATCAGACACTATCAAGTTTCGTCAATTTTTTTTTGTTTGATTTCATATTAATACTTACTGATTATGAATCAGCAATATTAAAAACCCTCAAATAACTAAAAATAAAGTGTTTTGTGAGTAGTTAAATTTTTGCGCCTTTTAATCTCAATATATAAGACACTATAAAGTTTCGTCAATTTTTTTTTGTTTGATTTCATATTAAAACTTACTGATTATTGATCAGCAATATTAAAAACCCTCAAATAACTAAAAATAAAGTGTTTTGTAAGTAGAAAATTTTTTGCGCCTTTTAGACTCAATATATAAGACACTATCAAGTTTCGTCAATTTTTTATTGTTTGATTTCGTACTAATACTTACTGAATATTGATCAGCGATATTAAAAACCCTCAAATAACTAAAAATAAAGTGTTTTGTGAGTAGTTAAATTTTTGCGCCTTTTAGTCTCAATATATAAGACACTATCAAGTTTCGTCAATTTCTTTTTTGTTTGATTTCATATTAATACTAACTGATTATTGATCAGCAATATGAAAAACCCTCAAATAACTAAAAATAAAGTGTTTTGTGAGTAGAAACTTTTTTGCGCCTTTTAGACTCAATATTTAAGAAACTATCAAGTTTCGTCAATTTTTTTTTGTTTGATTTCATATTAATACTTTCTGATTATTGATCAGCGATATTTAAAACCCTCAAATAACTAAAAATAAAGTGTTTTGTAAGTAGAAAATTTTTTGCGCCTTTTAGACTCAATATATAAGACACTATCAAGTTTCGTCAATTTTTTTTGTTTGATTTCGTATTAATACTTACTGAATATTGATCAGCGATATTAAAAACCCTCAAATAACTAAAAATAAAGTGTTTTGTGAGTCGAAATTTTTTTGCGCCTTTTAGACTCAATATCAAAGACACTATCAAGTTTCGTCAATTTTTTTTTGTTTGATTTCATATTAATACTTACTGATTATGGATCAGCAATATTAAAAACCCTCAAATAACTAAAAATAAAGTGTTTTGTGAGTAGTTAAATTTTTGCGCCTTTTAGTCTCAATATATAAGACACTATCAAGTTTCGTCAATTTCTTTTTTGTTTGATTTCATATTAATACTAACTGATTATTGATCAGCAATATAAAAAACCCTCAAATAACTAAAAATAAAGTGTTTTGTGAGTAGAAACTTTTTTGCGCCTTTTAGACTCAATATTTAAGAAACTATCAAGTTTCGTCAATTTTTTTTTGTTTGATTTCATATTAATGCTTACTGATTATTGATCAGCGATATTAAAAACCCTCAAATAACTAAAAATAAAGTGTTTTATGAGTCGAAATTTTTTTGCGCCTTTTAGACTCAATATCAAAGACACTATCAAGTTTCGTCAATTTTTTTTGTTTGATTTCGTATTAATACTTACTGAATATTGATCAGCGATATTAAAAACCCTCAAATAACTAAAAATAAAGTGTTTTGTGAGTAGAAAAAGTTTTGCGCCTTTTAGTCTCAATATATACGACACTATCAAGTTTCGTCAATTTTTTTTTGTTTGATTTCATATTAATACTTACTGATTATAGATCAGCAATATTAAAAACCCTCAAATAACTAAAAATAAAGTGTTTTGTGAGTAGTTAAATTTTTGCGCCTTTTAGTCTCAATATATAAGACACTATCAAGTTTCGTCAATTTTTTATTGTTTGATTTCGTACTAATACTTACTGAATATTGATCAGCGATATTAAAAACCCTCAAATAACTAAAAATAAAGTGTTTTGTGAGTAGAAAATTTTTTGCGCCTTTTAGTCTCAATATATAAGACACTATCAAGTTTCGTCAATTTTTTTTGTTTGATTTCATATTAATACTTACTTATTATGGATCAGCAATATTTAAAACCCTCAAATAACTAAAAATAAAGTGTTTTGTGAGTCGAAATTTTTTTGCGCCTTTTAGTCTCAATATATGACACTATCAAGTTTCGTCAATTTTTTTTTGTTTGATTTCATATTAATACTTACTGATTATTGATCAGCAATATTAAAACCCTCAAATAACTAAAAATAAAGTGTTTTGTGAGTAGTTAAATTTTTGCGCCTTTTAGTCTCAATATATAAGACACTATCAAGTTTCGTCAATTTTTTTTTGTTTGATTTCATAATAATACTTTCTGATTATTGATCAGCGATATTTAAAACCCTCAAATAACTAAAAATAAAGTGTTTTGTAAGTAGAAAATTTTTTGCGCCTTTTAGACTCAATATATAAGACACTATCAAGTTTCGTCAATTTTTTATTGTTTGATTTCGTACTAATACTTACTGAATATTGATCAGCGATATTAAAAACCCTCAAATAACTAAAAATAAAGTGTTTTGTGAGTAGAAAATTTTTTGCGCCTTTTAGTCTCAATATATAAGACACTATCAAGTTTCGTCAATTTTTTTTTGTTTGATTTCATATTAATACTTACTGATTATGGATCAGCAATATTAAAAACCCTCAAATAACTAAAAATAAAGTGTTTTGTGAGTAGAAACTTTTTTGCGCCTTTTAGACTCAATATTTAAGAAACTATCAAGTTTCGTCAATTTTTTTTTGTTTGATTTCATATTAATACTTTCTGATTATTGATCAGCGATATTAAAAACCCTCAAATAACTAAAAATAAAGTGTTTTGTGAGTAGAATTTTTTTTGCGCCTTTAAGACTTAATATATAAGACACTATCAAGTTTCGTCAATTTTTTTTTGTTTGATTTCATAATAATACTTACTGAATATTGATCAGCGATATTAAAAACCCTTAAATAACAAAAAATAAAGTGTTTTGTGTGTAGAAATTTTTTTGCGCCTTTTAGTCTCAATATATAAGACACTATCAAGTTTCGTCAATTTTTTTTTGTTTGATTTCATAATAATCCTTCCAAATTATTGATCAGCGATATTAAAAACCCTCAAATAACTAAAAATAAAGTGTTTTGTAAGTAGAATTTTTTTTGCGCCTTTTAGACTCAATATATAAGACACTATCAAGTTTCGTCAATTTTTTTTTGTTTGATTTTATAATAATACTTCCAAATTATTGATCAGCGATAATAAAAACCCTTAAATAACTAAAAATAAAGTGTTTTGTGACTAGAAAATTTTTTGCGCCTTTTAGACTCAATATATAAGACACTATCCAGTTTCGTCAATTTTTTTTTGTTTGATTTCATAATAATACTTCCAAATTATTGATCAGCGATATTAAAAACCCTTAAATAACTAAAAATAAAGTGTTTTGTGATTAGAAATTTTTTTGCGCATTTAAAACTCAATATCAAAGACACTATAAAGTTTCGTCAATTTTTTTTGTTTGATTTCGTATTAATACTTACTGAATATTGATCAGCGATATTAAAAACCCTCAAATAACTAAAAATAAAGTGTTTTGTGAGTCAAAATTTTTTTGCGCCTTTAAGTCTCAATATATAAGACACTATCAAGTTTCGTCAATTTTTTTTTGTTTGATTTCATATTAATACTTTCTGATTATTGATCAGCGATATTAAAAACCCTCAAATAACTAAAAATAAAGTGTTTTGTGAGTAGAAAAAGTTTTGCGCCTTTTAGTCTCAATATATAAGACACTATCAAGTTTCGTCAATTTTTTTTTGTTTGATTTCATAATAATACTTACAAATCATTGATCAGCGATATTAAAAACCCTCAAATAACTAAAAATAAAGTGTTTTGTGAGTAGAAAATTTTTTGCGCCTTTTAGACTCAATATTTAAGAAACTATTAAGTTTCGTCAATTTTTTTTTGTTTGATTTCATATTAATACTTACTGATTATTGATCAGCGATATTAAAAACCCTCAAATAACTAAAAATAAAGTGTTTTGTGAGTAGAAAATTTTTTGCGCCTTTTAGACTCAATATTTAAGAAACTATTAAGTTTCGTCAATTTTTTTTGTTTGATTTCATATTAATACTTACTGATTATTGATCAGCGATATTAAAAACCCTCAAATAACTAAAAATAAAGTGTTTTGTGAGTCGAAATTTTTTCGTGACTTTTAGTCTCAATATATCAGACACTATCAAGTTTCGTCATTTTTTTTTGTTTGATTTCATATTCATACTTACTGAATATTGATCAGCAATATTAAAAACCCTCAAATAACTAAAAATAAAGTGTTTTGTGAGTCGAAATTTTTTTGCGCCTTTTAGTCTCAATATATGACACTATCAAGTTTCGTCAAATTTTTTTTGTTTGATTTTATATTAATACTTACTGATTATTGATCAGCAATATTAAAAACCCTCAAATAACTAAAAATAAAGTGTTTTGTGAGTAGTTAAATTTTTGCGCCTTTTAGTCTCAATATATAAGACACTATCAAGTTTCGTAAATTTTTTTTTGTTTGATTTCATAATAATACTTTCTGATTATTGATCAGCGATATTAAAAACCCTCAAATAACTAAAAATTAAGTGTTTTGTGAGTAGAAAATTTTTTGCGCCTTTTAGTCCCAATATATAAGACACTATCAAGTTTCGTCAATTTTTTTTGTTTGATTTCATATTAATACTTTCTGATTATTGATCAGCGATATTAAAAACCCTCAAATAACTAAAAATAAAGTGTTTTGTGATTTTAAATTTTTTCGCGCCTTTTAGTCTCAATATATCAGACACTATCAAATTTCGTCAATTTTTTTTTGTTTGATTTCATAATAATACTTCCAAATTATTGATCAGCGATATTAAAAACCCTTAAATAACTAAAAATAAAGTGTTTTGTGATTAGAATTTTTTTTGCGCCTTTTAGACTCAATATCAAAGACACTATCAAGTTTAGTCAATTTTTTTTTGTTTGATTTCGTATTAATTCTTACTGAATATTGATCAGCGATTTTAAAAACACTCAAATAACTAAAAAAAAAGTGTGTTGTGTGTAGAAAATTTTTTGCGCCTTTTAGTCTCAATATATAAGGCACTATCAAGTTTCGTCAATTTTTTTTTGTTTGATTTCATATTAATACTTACTGATTATGGATCAGCAATATTAAAAACCCTCAAATAAATAAAAATAAAGTGTTTTGTGAGTAGTTAAATTTTTGCGCCTTTTAGTCTTAATATATAAGACACTATCAAGTTTCGTCAATTTTTTTTTGTTTGATTTCGTACTAATACTTACTGATCATTGATAAGCGATATTAAAAACCCTCAAAAACCTCAAAATAAAGTGTTTTGTGAGTAGAAAGTTTTTTGCGCATTTTCGTCTCAATATAAAAAACTGTCAAGTTTCGTCAATATTTTTTTGTTTGATTTCGTATTAATACTTACTGAATATTGATCAGCGATATTAAAAACCCTCAAATAACTAAAAATAAAGTGTTTTGTGAGTAGAAAATTTTTTGCGCCTGTTAGTCTCAATATATAAGAAACTATCAAGTTTCGTCAATTTTTTTTTGTTTGATTTCGTACTAATACTTACTGAATATTGATCAGCGATATTAAAAACCCTCAAATAACTAAAAATAAAGTGTTTTGTGAGTAGAAACTTTTTTGCGCCTTTTAGACTCAATATTTAAGAAACTATCAAGTTGCGTCAATTTTTTTTTGTTTGATTTCATATTAATACTTACTGATCATTGATAAGCGATATTAAAAATCCTCAAAAACCTCAAAATCAAGTGTTTTGTGAGTTGAAAGTTTTTTGCGCATTTTCGTCTCAATATAAAAAACTACCAAGTTTCGTCAATATTTTTTTGTTTGATTTCGTATTAATACTTACTGAATATTGATCAGCGATATTAAAAACCCTCAAATAACTAAAAATAAAGTGTTTTGTGAGTAGAAAATTTTTTGCGCCTTTTAGACTCAATATTTAAGAAACTATTAAGTTTCGTCAATTTTTTTTTGTTTGATTTCATATTAATACTTACTGATTATTGATCAGCGATATTAAAAACCCTCAAATAACTAAAAATAAAGTGTTTTGTGAGTCGAAATTTTTTCGCGCCTTTTAGTCTCAATATATCAGACACTATCAAGTTTCGTCATTTTTTTTTTGTTTGATTTCATAATAATACTTCCAAATTATTGATCAGCGATATTAAAAACCCTCAAAAAACTAAAAATAAAGTGTTTTGTGAGTAGAAAATTTTTTGCGCCTTTTAGACTCAATATTTAAGAAACTATTAAGTTTCGTCAATTTTTTTTTGTTTGATTTCATATTAATACTTACTGATTATTGATCAGCGATATTAAAAACCCTCAAATAACTAAAAATAAAGTGTTTTGTGAGTAGTTAAATTTTTGCGCCTTTTAGTCTCAATATATAAGACACTATCAAGTTTCGTCAATTTTTTTTTGTTTGATTTCGTACTAATACTTACTGAATATTGATCAGCGATATTAAAAACCCTCAAATAACTAAAAATAAAGTGTTTTGTGAGTAGAAAATTTTTTGCGCCTTTTAGTCTCAATATATAAGACACTATCAAGTTTCGTCATTTTTTTTTTTGTTTGATTTCATATTAATACTTACTGATTATGGATCAGCAATATTAAAAACCCTCAAATAACTAAAAATAAAGTGTTTTGTGAGTAGTTAAATTTTTGCGCCTTTTAGTCTCAATATATAAGACACTATCAAGTTTCGTCAATTTCTTTTTTGTTTGATTTCATATTAATACTAACTGATTATTGATCAGCAATATAAAAAACCCTCAAATAACTAAAAATAAAGTGTTTTGTGAGTAGAAACTTTTTTGCGCCTTTTAGACTCAATATTTAAGAAACTATCAAGTTTCGTCAATTTTTTTTTGTTTGATTTCATATTAATACTTACTGATTATTGATCAGCGATATTAAAAACCCTCAAATAACTAAAAATAAAGTGTTTTGTGAGTCGAAATTTTTTTGCGCCTTTTAGACTCAATATCAAAGACACTATCAAGTTTCGTCAATTTTTTTTGTTTGATTTCGTATTAATACTTACTTAATATTGGATCAGCGATATTAAAAACCCTCAAATAACTAAAAATAAAGTGTTTTGTGAGTAGAAAAATTTTGCGCCTTTTAGTCTCAATATATAAGACACTATCAAGTTTCGTCAATTTTTTTTTGTTTGATTTCATATTAATACTTACTGATTATAGATCAGCAATATTAAAAACCCTCAAATAACTAAAAATAAAGTGTTTTGTGAGTAGTTAAATTTTTGCGCCTTTTAGTCTCAATATATAAGACACTATCAAGTTTCGTCAATTTTTTTTTGTTTGATTTCATAATAATACTTTCTGATTATTGATCAGCGATATTAAAAACCCTCAAATAACTAAAAATAAAGTGTTTTGTAAGTAGAAAATTTTTTGCGCCTTTTAGACTCAATATATAAGACACTATCAAGTTTCGTCAATTTTTTATTGTTTGATTTCGTACTAATACTTACTGAATATTGATCAGCGATATTAAAAACCCTCAAATAACTAAAAATAAAGTGTTTTGTGAGTAGAAAATTTTTTGCGCCTTTTAGTCTCAATATATAAGACGTTATCAAGTTTCGTCAATTTTTTTTTGTTTGATTTCATATTAATACTTACTGATTATGGATCAGCAATATTAAAAACCCTCAAATAACTAAAAATAAAGTGTTTTGTGAGTAGTTAAATTTTTGCGCCTTTTAGTCTCAATATATAAGACACTATCAAGTTTCGTCAATTTCTTTTTTGTTTGATTTCATATTAATACTAACTGATTTTTGATCAGCAATATAAAAAACCCTCAAATAACTAAAAATAAAGTGTTTTGTGAGTAGAAACTTTTTTGCGCCTTTTAGACTCAATATTTAAGAAACTATCAAGTTTCGTCAATTTTTTTTTGTTTGATTTCATATTAATACTTTCTGATTATTGATCAGCGATATTAAAAACCCTCAAATAACTAAAAATAAAGTGTTTTGTGAGTCGAAATTTTTTTGCGCATTTTAGACTCAATATCAAAGACACTATCAAGTTTCGTCAATTTTTTTTGTTTGATTTCGTATTAATACTTACTGAATATTGATCAGCGATATTAAAAACCCTCAAATAACTAAAAATAAAGTGTTTTGTGAGTAGAAAAAGTTTTGCGCCTTTTAGTCTCAATATATAAGACACTATCAAGTTTCGTCAATTTTTTTTTGTTTGATTTCATAATAATACTTTCTGATTATTGATCAGCGATATTAAAAACCCTCAAATAACTAAAAATAAAGTGTTTTGTGAGTAGTTAAATTTTTGCGCCTTTTAGTCTCAATATATAAGACACTATCAAGTTTCGTCAATTTCTTTTTTGTTTGATTTCATATTAATACTAACTGATTATTGATCAGCAATATAAAAAACCATCAAATAACTAAAAATAAAGTGTTTTGTGAGTAGAAACTTTTTTGCGCCTTTTAGACTCAATATTTAAGAAACTATCAAGTTTCGTCAATTTTTTTTTGTTTGATTTCATATTAATACTTTCTGATTATTGATCAGCGATATTAAAAACCCTCAAATAACTAAAAATAAAGTGTTTTGTGAGTCGAAATTTTTTTGCGCCTTTTAGACTCAATATCAAAGACACTATCAAGTTTCGTCAATTTTTTTTGTTTGATTTCGTATTAATACTTACTGAATATTGATCAGCGATATTAAAAACCCTCAAATAACTAAAAATAAAGTGTTTTGTGAGTAGAAAAAGTTTTGCGCCTTTTAGTCTCAATATATAAGACACTATCAAGTTTCGTCAATTTTTTTTTGTTTGATTTCATAATAATACTTTCTGATTATTGATCAGCGATATTAAAAACCCTCAAATAACTAAAAATAAAGTGTTTTGTAAGTAGAAAATTTTTTGCGCCTTTTAGACTCAATATATAAGACACTATCAAGTTTCGTCAATTTTTTATTGTTTGATTTCGTACTAATACTTACTGAATATTGATCAGCGATATTAAAAACCCTCAAATAACTAAAAATAAAGTGTTTTGTGAGTAGAAAATTTTTTGCGCCTTTTAGTCTCAATATATAAGACGTTATCAAGTTTCGTCAATTTTTTTTTGTTTGATTTCATATTAATACTTACTGATTATGGATCAGCAATATTAAA
This sequence comes from Odontocerum albicorne, assembly GCA_949825065.1. NCBI lineage: Eukaryota > Metazoa > Arthropoda > Insecta > Trichoptera > Odontoceridae > Odontocerum > Odontocerum albicorne. The sequence goes on along the minus strand of OX463850.1, from coordinate 42,989,560 downwards.
AACCCTCAAATAACTAAAAATAAAGTGTTTTGTGAGTAGTTAAATTTTTGCGCCTTTTAGTCTCAATATATAAGACACTATCAAGTTTCGTCAATTTCTTTTTTGTTTGATTTCATAATTATACTAACTGATTATTGATCAGCAATATAAAAAACCCTCAAATAACTAAAAATAAAGTGTTTTGTGAGTAGAAACTTTTTTGCGCCTTTTAGACTCAATATTTAAGAAACTATCAAGTTTCGTCAATTTTTTTTTGTTTGATTTCATATTAATACTTTCTGATTATTGATCAGCGATATTAAAAACCCTCAAATAACTAAAAATAAAGTGTTTTGTGAGTCGAAATTTTTTTGCGCCTTTTAGACTCAATATCAAAGACACTATCAAGTTTCGTCAATTTTTTTTGTTTGATTTCGTATTAATACTTACTGAATATTGATCAGCGATATTAAAAACCCTCAAATAACTAAAAATAAAGTGTTTTGTGAGTAGTTAAATTTTTGCGCCTTTTAGTCTCAATATATAAGACACTATCAAGTTTCGTCAATTTTTTTTTGTTTGATTTCATAATAATACTTTCTGATTATTGATCAGCGATATTAAAAACCCTCAAATAACTAAAAATAAAGTGTTTTGTAAGTAGAAAATTTTTTGCGCCTTTTAGACTCAATATATAAGACACTATCAAGTTTCGTCAATTTTTTTTTGTTTGATTTCGTACTAATACTTACTGAATATTGATCAGCAATATTAAAAACCCTCAAATAACTAAAAATAAAGTGTTTTGTGAGTAGAAAATTTTTTGCGCCTTTTAGTCTCAATATATAAGACACTATCAAGTTTCGTCAATTTTTTTTTGTTTGATTTCATATTAATACTTACTGATTATGGATCAGCAATATTAAAAACCCTCAAATAACTAAAAATAAAGTGTTTTGTTAGTAGTTAAATTTTTGCGCCTTTTAGTCTCAATATATAAGACACTATCAAGTTTCGTCAATTTCTTTTTTGTTTGATTTCATATTAATACTAACTGATTATTGATCAGCAATATAAAAAACCATCAAATAACTAAAAATAAAGTGTTTTGTGAGTAGAAACTTTTTTGCGCCTTTTAGACTCAATATTTAAGAAACTATCAAGTTTCGTCAATTTTTTTTTGTTTGATTTCATATTAATACTTTCTGATTATTGATCAGCGATATTAAAAACCCTCAAATAACTAAAAATAAAGTGTTTTGTAAGTAGAAAATTTTTTGCGCCTTTTAGACTCAATATATAAGACACTATCAAGTTTCGTCAATTTTTTATTGTTTGATTTCGTACTAATACTTACTGAATATTGATCAGCAATATTAAAAACCCTCAAATAACTAAAAATAAAGTGTTTTGTGAGTAGAAAATTTTTTGCGCCTTTTAGTCTCAATATATAAGACACTATCAAGTTTCGTCAATTTTTTTTTGTTTGATTTCATATAAATACTTACTGATTATGGATCAGCAATATTAAAAACCCTCAAATAACTAAAAATAAAGTGTTTTGTGAGTAGTTAAATTTTTGCGCCTTTTAGTCTCAATATATAAGACACTATCAAGTTTCGTCAATTTCTTTTTTGTTTGATTTCATATTAATACTAACTGATTATTGATCAGCAATATAAAAAACCATCAAATAACTAAAAATAAAGTGTTTTGTGAGTAGAAACTTTTTTGCGCCTTTTAGACTCAATATTTAAGAAACTATCAAGTTTCGTCAATTTTTTTTTGTTTGATTTCATATTAATACTTTCTGATTATTGATCAGCGATATTAAAAACCCTCAAATAACTAAAAATAAAGTGTTTTGTGAGTCGAAATTTTTTTGCGCCTTTTAGACTCAATATCAAAGACACTATCAAGTTTCGTCAATTTTTTTTGTTTGATTTCGTATTAATACTTACTGAATATTGATCAGCGATATTAAAAACCCTCAAATAACTAAAAATAATGTGTTTTGTGAGTAGAAAAAGTTTTGCGCCTTTTAGTCTCAATATATAAGACACTATCAAGTTTCGTCAATTTTTTTTTGTTTGATTTCATAATAATACTTTCTGATTATTGATCAGCGATATTAAAAACCCTCAAATAACTAAAAATAAAGTGTTTTGTAAGTAGAAAAAGTTTTGCGCCTTTTAGACTCAATATATAAGACACTATCAAGTTTCGTCAATTTTTTATTGTTTGATTTCGTACTAATACTTACTGAATATTGATCAGCGATATTAAAAACCCTCAAATAACTAAAAATAAAGTGTTTTGTGAGTAGAAAATTTTTTGCGCCTTTTAGTCTCAATATATAAGACGTTATCAAGTTTCGTCAATTTTTTTTTGTTTGATTTCATATTAATACTTACTGATTATGGATCAGCAATATTAAAAACCCTCAAATAACTAAAAATAAAGTGTTTTGTGAGTAGTTAAATTTTTGCGCCTTTTAGTCTCAATATATAAGACACTATCAAGTTTCGTCAATTTCTTTTTTGTTTGATTTCATATTAATACTAACTGATTATTGATCAGCACTATAAAAAACCCTCAAATAACTAAAAATAAAGTGTTTTGTGAGTAGAAACTTTTTTGCGCCTTTTAGACTCAATATTTAAGAAACTATCAATTTTCGTCAATTTTTTTTTGTTTGATTTCATATTAATACTTTCTGATTATTGATCAGCGATATTAAAAACCCTCAAATAACTAAAAATAAAGTGTTTTGTGAGTCGAAATTTTTTTGCGCCTTTTAGACTCAATATCAAAGACACTATCAAGTTTCGTCAATTTTTTTTGTTTGATTTCGTATTAATACTTACTGAATATTGATCAGCGATATTAAAAACCCTCAAATAACTAAAAATAAAGTGTTTTGTGAGTAGTTAAATTTTTGCGCCTTTTAGTCTCAATATATAAGACACTATCAAGTTTCGTCAATTTTTTTTTGTTTGATTTCATAATAATACTTTCTGATTATTGATCAGCGATATTAAAAACCCTCAAATAACTAAAAATAAAGTGTTTTGTAAGTAGAAAATTTTTTGCGCCTTTTAGACTCAATATATAAGACACTATCAAGTTTCGTCAATTTTTTATTGTTTGATTTCGTACTAATACTTACTGAATATTGATCAGCAATATTAAAAACCCTCAAATAACTAAAAATAAAGTGTTTTGTGAGTAGAAAATTTTTTGCGCCTTTTAGTCTCAATATATAAGACACTATCAAGTTTCGTCAATTTTTTTTTGTTTGATTTCATATTAATACTTACTGATTATGGATCAGCAATATTAAAAACCCTCAAATAACTAAAAATAAAGTGTTTTGTTAGTAGTTAAATTTTTGCGCCTTTTAGTCTCAATATATAAGACACTATCAAGTTTCGTCAATTTCTTTTTTGTTTGATTTCATATTAATACTAACTGATTATTGATCAGCAATATAAAAAACCATCAAATAACTAAAAATAAAGTGTTTTGTGAGTAGAAACTTTTTTGCGCCTTTTAGACTCAATATTTAAGAAACTATCAAGTTTCGTCAATTTTTTTTTGTTTGATTTCATATTAATACTTTCTGATTATTGATCAGCGATATTAAAAACCCTCAAATAACTAAAAATAAAGTGTTTTGTGAGTCGAAATTTTTTTGCGCCTTTTAGACTCAATATCAAAGACACTATCAAGTTTCGTCAATTTTTTTTGTTTGATTTCGTATTAATACTTACTGAATATTGATCAGCGATATTAAAAACCCTCAAATAACTAAAAATAAAGTGTTTTGTGAGTAGAAAAAGTTTTGCGCCTTTTAGTCTCAATATATAAGACACTATCAAGTTTCGTCAATTTTTTTTTGTTTGATTTCATAATAATACTTTCTGATTATTGATCAGCGATATTAAAAACCCTCAAATAACTAAAAATAAAGTGTTTTGTAAGTAGAAAAAGTTTTGCGCCTTTTAGACTCAATATATAAGACACTTTCAAGTTTCGTCAATTTTTTATTGTTTGATTTCGTACTAATACTTACTGAATATTGATCAGCGATATTAAAAACCCTCAAATAACTAAAAATAAAGTGTTTTGTGAGTAGAAAATTTTTTGCGCCTTTTAGTCTCAATATATAAGACGTTATCAAGTTTCGTCAATTTTTTTTTGTTTGATTTCATATTAATACATACTGATTATGGATCAGCAATATTAAAAACCCTCAAATAACTAAAAATAAAGTGTTTTGTGAGTAGTTAAATTTTTGCGCCTTTTAGTCTCAATATATAAGACACTATCAAGTTTCGTCAATTTCTTTTTTGTTTGATTTCATATTAATACTAACTGATTATTGATCAGCACTATAAAAAACCCTCAAATAACTAAAAATAAAGTGTTTTGTGAGTAGAAACTTTTTTGCGCCTTTTAGACTCAATATTTAAGAAACTATCAATTTTCGTCAATTTTTTTTTGTTTGATTTCATATTAATACTTTCTGATTATTGATCAGCGATATTAAAAACCCTCAAATAACTAAAAATAAAGTGTTTTGTGAGTCGAAATTTTTTTGCGCCTTTTAGACTCAATATCAAAGACACTATCAAGTTTCGTCAATTTTTTTTGTTTGATTTCGTATTAATACTTACTGAATATTGATCAGCGATATTAAAAACCCTCAAATAACTAAAAATAAAGTGTTTTGTGAGTAGTTAAATTTTTGCGCCTTTTAGTCTCAATATATAAGACACTATCAAGTTTCGTCAATTTTTTTTTGTTTGATTTCATAATAATACTTTCTGATTATTGATCAGCGATATTAAAAACCCTCAAATAACTAAAAATAAAGTGTTTTGTAAGTAGAAAATTTTTTGCGCCTTTTAGACTCAATATATAAGACACTATCAAGTTTCGTCAATTTTTTATTGTTTGATTTCGTACTAATACTTACTGAATATTGATCAGCAATATTAAAAACCCTCAAATAACTAAAAATAAAGTGTTTTGTGAGTAGAAAATTTTTTGCGCCTTTTAGTCTCAATATATAAGACACTATCAAGTTTCGTCAATTTTTTTTTGTTTGATTTCATATTAATACTTACTGATTATGGATCAGCAATATTAAAAACCCTCAAATAACTAAAAATAAAGTGTTTTGTTAGTAGTTAAATTTTTGCGCCTTTTAGTCTCAATATATAAGACACTATCAAGTTTCGTCAATTTCTTTTTTGTTTGATTTCATATTAATACTAACTGATTATTGATCAGCAATATAAAAAACCATCAAATAACTAAAAATAAAGTGTTTTGTGAGTAGAAACTTTTTTGCGCCTTTTAGGCTCAATATTTAAGAAACTATCAAGTTTCGTCAATTTTTTTTTGTTTGATTTCATATTAATACTTTCTGATTATTGATCAGCGATATTAAAAACCCTCAAATAACTAAAAATAAAGTGTTTTGTGAGTCGAAATTTTTTTGCGCCTTTTAGACTCAATATCAAAGACACTATCAAGTTTCGTCAATTTTTTTTGTTTGATTTCGTATTAATACTTACTGAATATTGATCAGCGATATTAAAAACCCTCAAATAACTAAAAATAAAGTGTTTTGTGAGTAGAAAAAGTTTTGCGCCTTTTAGTCTCAATATATAAGACACTATCAAGTTTCGTCAATTTTTTTTTGTTTGATTTCATATTAATACTTACTGATTATAGATCAGCAATATTAAAAACCCTCAAATAACTAAAAATAAAGTGTTTTGTGAGTAGTTAAATTTTTGCGCCTTTTAGTCTCAATATATAAGACACTATCAAGTTTCGTCAATTTTTTTTTGTTTGATTTCATAATAATACTTTCTGATTATTGATCAGCGATATTAAAAACCCTCAAATAACTAAAAATAAAGTGTTTTGTAAGTAGAAAATTTTTTGCGCCTTTTAGACTCAATATATAAGACACTATCAAGTTTCGTCAATTTTTTATTGTTTGATTTCGTACTAATACTTACTGAATATTGATCAGCGATATTAAAAACCCTCAAATAACTAAAAATAAAGTGTTTTGTGAGTAGAAAATTTTTTGCGCCTTTTAGTCTCAATATATAAGACACTATCAAGTTTCGTCAATTTTTTTTTGTTTGATTTCATATTAATACTTACTGATTATGGATCAGCAATATTTAAAACCCTCAAATAACTAAAAATAAAGTGTTTTGTGAGTCGAAATTTTTTTGCGCCTTTTAGTCTCAATATATGACACTATCAAGTTTCGTCAATTTTTTTTTGTTTGATTTCATATTAATACTTACTGATTATTGATCAGCAATATTAAAACCCTCAAATAACTAAAAATAAAGTGTTTTGTGAGAAGTTAAATTTTGGCGCCTTTTAGTCTCAATATATAAGACACTATAAAGTTTCGTCAATTTTTTTTTGTTTGATTTCATAATAATACTTTCTGATTATTGATCAGCGATATTAAAAACCCTCAAATAACTAAAAATAAAGTGTTTTGTGAGTAGAAAATTTTTTGCGCCTTTTAGTCTCAATATATAAGACACTATCAAGTTTCGTCAATTTTTTTTTGTTTGATTTCATATTAATACTTACTGATTATGGATCAGCAATATTTAAAACCCTCAAATAACTAAAAATAAAGTGTTTTGTGAGTCGAAATTTTTTTGCGCCTTTTAGTCTCAATATATGACACTATCAAGTTTCGTCAATTTTTTTTTGTTTGATTTCATATTAATACTTACTGATTATTGATCAGCAATATTAAAACCCTCAAATAACTAAAAATAAAGTGTTTTGTGAGAAGTTAAATTTTGGCGCCTTTTAGTCTCAATATATAAGACACTATAAAGTTTCGTCAATTTTTTTTTGTTTGATTTCATAATAATACTTTCTGATTATTGATCAGCGATATTAAAAACCCTCAAATAACTAAAAATAAAGTGTTTTGTAAGTAGAAAATTTTTTGCGCCTTTTAGACTCAATATATAAGACACTATCAAGTTTCGTCAATTTTTTATTGTTTGATTTCGTACTAATACTTACTGAATATTGATCAGCGATATTAAAAACCCTCAAATAACTAAAAATAAAGTGTTTTGTGAGTAGAAAATTTTTTGCGCCTTTTAGTCTCAATATATAAGACACTATCAAGTTTCGTCATTTTTTTTTGTTTGATTTCATATTAATACTTACTGATTATGGATCAGCAATATCAAAAACCCTCAAATAACTAAAAATAAAGTGTTTTGTGAGTAGTTAAATTTTTGCGCCTTTTAGTCTCAATATATAAGACACTATCAAGTTTCGTCAATTTCTTTTTTGTTTGATTTCATATTAATACTAACTGATTATTGATCAGCAATATAAAAAACCCTCAAATAACTAAAAATAAAGTGTTTTGTGAGTAGAAACTTTTTTGCGCCTTTTAGACTCAATATTTAAGAAACTATCAAGTTTCGTCAATTTTTTTTTGTTTGATTTCATATTAATACTTTCTGATTATTGATCAGCGATATTAAAAACCCTCAAATAACTAAAAATAAAGTGTTTTGTGAGTCGAAATTTTTTTGCGCCTTTTACACTCAATATCAAAGACACTATCAAGTTTCGTCAATTTTTTTTGTTTGATTTCGTATTAATACTTACTGAATATTGATCAGCGATATTAAAACCCTCAAATAACTAAAAATAAAGTGTTTTGTGAGTAGAAAAAGTTTTGCGCCTTTTAGTCTCAATATATAAGACACTATCAAGTTTCGTCAATTTTTTTTTGTTTGATTTCATATTAATACTTACTGATTATAGATCAGCAATATTAAAAACCCTCAAATAACTAAAAATAAAGTGTTTTGTGAGTAGTTAAATTTTTGCGCCTTTTAGTCTCAATATATAAGACACTATCAAGTTTCGTCAATTTTTTTTTGTTTGATTTCATAATAATACTTTCTGATTATTGATCAGCGATATTAAAAACCCTCAAATAACTAAAAATAAAGTGTTTTGTAAGTAGAAAATTTTTTGCGCCTTTTAGACTCAATATATAAGACACTATCAAGTTTCGTCAATTTTTTATTGTTTGATTTCGTACTAATACTTACTGAATATTGATAAGCGATATTAAAAACCCTCAAATAACTAAAAATAAAGTGTTTTGTGAGTAGAAAATTTTTTGCGCCTTTTAGTCTCAATATATAAGACACTATCAAGTTTCGTCAATTTTTTTTTGTTTGATTTCATATTAATACTTACTGATTATGGATCAGCAATATTTAAAACCCTCAAATAACTAAAAATAAAGTGTTTTGTGAGTCGAAATTTTTTTGCGCCTTTTAGTCTCAATATATGACACTATCAAGTTTCGTAAATTTTTTTTTGTTTGATTTCATATTAATACTTACTGATTATTGATCAGCAATATTAAAACCCTCAAATAACTAAAAATAAAGTGTTTTGTGAGTAGTTACATTTTTGCGCCTTTTAGTCTCAATATATAAGACACTATAAAGTTTCGTCAATTTTTTTTTGTTTGATTTCATAATAATTCTTTCTGATTATTGATCAGCGATATTAAAAACCCTCAAATAACTAAAAATAAAGTGTTTTGTAAGTAGAAAATTTTTTGCGCCTTTTAGACTCAATATATAAGACACTATCAAGTTTCGTCAATTTTTAATTGTTTGATTTCGTACTAATACTTACTGAATATTGATCAGCGATATTAAAAACCCTCAAATAACTAAAAATAAAGTGTTTTGTGAGTAGAAAATTTTTTGCGCCTTTTAGTCTCAATATATAAGACACTATCAAGTTTCGTCAATTTCTTTTTTGTTTGATTTCATATTAATACTTACTGATTATGGATCAGCAATATCAAAAACACTCAAATAACTAAAAATAAAGTGTTTTGTGAGTAGTTAAATCTTTGCGCCTTTTAGTCTCAATATATAAGACACTATCAAGTTTCGTCAATTTTTTTTTTTTTGATTTCATATTAATACTTACTGATTATTGATCAGCGATATTAAAAACCCTCAAATAACTAAAAATAAAGTGTTTTGTGAGTAGAAAATTTTTTGCGCCTTTAAGACTCAATATTTAAGAAACTATTAAGTTTCGTCAATTTTTTTTGTTTGATTTCATATTAATACTTACTGATTATTGATCAGCGATATTAAAAACCTTCAAATAACTAAAAATAAAGTGTTTTGTGAGTCTAAATTTTTTCGCGCCTTTTAGTCTCAATATATCAGACACTATCAAGTTTCGTCAATTTTTTTTTGTTTGATTTCATAATGATACTTCCAAATTATTGATCAGCGATATAAAAAACCCTTAAATAACTAAAAATAAAGTGTTTTGTGGTTAGAAAATTTTTTGCGCCTTTTAGACTCAATATCAAAGACACTATCAAGTTTCGTCAATTTTTTTTTGTTTGATTTCGTATTAATACTTACTGAATATTGATCAGCGATTTTAAAAACCCTCAAATAACTAAAAATAAAGCGTTTTGTGAGTAGAAAATTTTTTGCGCCTTTTAGTCTCAATATATAAGACACTATCAAGTTTCGTCAATTTTTTTTTGTTTGATTTCATATTACTACTTACTGATTATGGATCAGCAATATTAAAAACCCTCAAATAACTAAAAATAAAGTGTTTTGTGAGTAGTTAAATTTTTGCGCCTTTTAGTCTCAATATATAAGACACTATCAAGTTTCGTAAATTTTTTTTTTGTTTGATTTCATATTAATACTTACTGATTATTGATCAGCAATATGAAAAACCCTCAAATAACTAAAAATAAAGTGTTTTGTGAGTAGAAACTTTTTTGCGCCTTTTAGACTCAATATTTAAGAAACTATCAAGTTTCGTCAATTTTTTTTTGTTTGATTTTATATTAATACTTTCTGATTATTGATCAGCGATATTAAAAACCCTCAAATAACTAAAATAAAAGTGTTTTGTGAGTCGAAATTTTTTCGCGCCTTTTAGTCTCAATATATCAGACACTTTCAAGTTTCGTCAATTTTGCTTTTGGTTGATTTCACAATAATACTTCCTGATTATTGATCAGCGATATTGAAAACCCTCAAATTACTAAAAATAAAGTGTTTTGTGAGTCGAAATTTTTTCGTGCCTTTTAGTCTCAATATATCAGACACTATCAAGTTTCGTCAATTTTTTTTTGTTTGATTTCATAATAATACTTCCATATTATTGATCAGCGATATTAAAAACCCTCAAATAACTAAAAATAAAGTGTTTTGTAAGTAGAAATTTTTTTGCGCCTTTTAGACTCAATATATAAGACACTATCAAGTTTCGTCAATTTTTTATTGTTTGATTTCGTACTAATACTTACTGAATATTTATCAGCGATATTGAAAACCCTCAAATAACTAAAAATAAAGTGTTTTGTGAGTAGAAAATTTTTTGCGCCTTTTAGTCTCAATATATAAGACACTATCAAGTTTCGTCAATTTTTTTTGTTTGATTTCATATTAATACTTTCTGATTATTGATCAGCGATATTAAAAACCCTCAAATAACTAAAAATAAAGTGTTTTGTGAGTAGAAAATTTTTTGCGCCTTTTAGACACAATATATAAAACACTATTAACTTTCGTCAATTTTTTTTGTTTGATTTCATTTTAATACTTACTGATTATTGATAAGCGTTATTAAAAATCCTCAAAAACCTCAAAATAAAGTGTTTTGTGAGTTGAAAGTTTTTTGCGCATTTACGTCTCAATATAAAAAACTATCAAGTTTCGTCAATATTTTTTTGTTTGATTTCGTATTAATACTTACTGAATATTGATCAGCGATATAAAAAACCCTCAAATAACTAAAAATAAAGTGTTTTGTGAGTAGAAAATTTTTTGCGCCTTTTAGTCTCAATATATAAAACACTATCAAGTTTCGTCATTTTTTTTTGTTTGATTTCATATTAATACTTACTGATTATGGATCAGCAATATTAGAAACCCTCAAATAACTAAAAATAAAGTGTTTTGTGAGTTGTTAATTTTTTGCGCCTTTTAGTCTCAATATATAAGACACTATCAAGTTTCGTCATTTTTTTTTGTTTGATTTCATAATACAACTGCCAAATTATTGATCAGCGATATTAAAAACCCTCAAATAACTAAAAATAAAGTGTTTTGTGAGTCGAAATTTTTTCGCGCCTTTTAGTCTCAATATATCAGACACTATCAAGTTTCGTCATTTTTTTTTTGTTTGATTTCATAATAATCCTTCCAAATTATTGATCAGCGATATTAAAAACCCTCAAATAACTAAAAATAAAGTGTTTTGTGAGTAGAAATTTTTTCGCGCCTTTTAGACTCAATATATAAGAAACTATTAAGTTTCGTCAATTTTTTTTTTGTTTGATTTCGTATTAAGACTTACTGAATATTGATCAGCGATATTAAAAACCCTCAAATAACTAAAAATAAAGTGTTTTGTGAGTAGAAAAATTTTTGCGCCTTTTAGTCTCAATATATAAAACACTATCAAGTTTCGTCATTTTTTTTTTGTTTGATTTCATATTAATACTTACTGATTATGGATCAGCAATATTAGAAACCCTCAAATAACTAAAAATAAAGTGTTTTGTGAGTAGAAAAATTTTTGCGCCTTTTAGTCTCAATATATAAGACACTATCAAGTTTCGTCATTTTTTTTTGTTTGATTTCATAATAATTCTGCCAAATTATTGATCAGCGATATTAAAAACCCTTAAATAACTAAAAATAAAGTGTTTTGTGATTAGAATTTTTTTTGCGCCTTTTAGACTCAATATCAAAGACACTATCAAGTTTAGTCAATTTTTTTTTGTTTGATTTCGTATTAATACTTACTGATTATGGATCAGCAATATTAAAAACCCTCAAATAACTGAAAATAAAGTGTTTTGTGAGTAGTTAAATTTTTGCGCCTTTTAGTCTCAATATATAAGACACTATCAAGTTTCGTCAATTTCTTTTTTGTTTGATTTCATATTAATACTAACTGATTATTGATCAGCAATATAAAAAACCCTCAAATAAATAAAAATAAAGTGTTTTGTGAGTAGAAACTTTTTTGCGCCTTTTAGACTCAATATTTAAGAAACTATCAAGTTTCGTCAATTTTTTTTGTTTGATTTCATAATAATACTTCCAAATTATTGATCAGCGATATTAAAAACCCTTAAATAACTAAAAATAAAGTGTTTTGTGATTAGAATTTTTTTTGCGCCTTTTAGACTCAATATCAAAGACACTATCAAGTTTAGTCAATTTTTTTTTGTTTGATTTCGTATTAATACTTACTGATTATGGATCAGCAATATTAAAAACCCTCAAATAACTGAAAATAAAGTGTTTTGTGAGTAGTTAAATTTTTGCGCCTTTTAGTCTCAATATATAAGACACTATCAAGTTTCGTCAATTTCTTTTTTGTTTGATTTCATATTAATACTAACTGATTATTGATCAGCAATATAAAAAACCCTCAAATAAATAAAAATAAAGTGTTTTGTGAGTAGAAACTTTTTTGCGCCTTTTAGACTCAATATTTAAGAAACTATCAAGTTTCGTCAATTTTTTTTTGTTTGATTTCATATTAATACTTTCTGATTATTGATCAGCGATATTAAAAACCCTCAAATAACTAAAAATAAAGTGTTTTGTGAGTCGAAATTTTTTTGCGCCTTTTAGACTCAATATCCAAGACACTATCAAGTTTCGTCAATTTTTTTTGTTTGATTTCGTATTAATACTTACTGAATATTGATCAGCAATATAAAAAACCCTCAAATAAATAAAAATAAAGTGTTTTGTGAGTAGAAACTTTTTTGCGCCTTTTAGACTCAATATTTAAGAAACTATTAAGTTTCGTAAATTTTTTTTTGTTTGATTTCATATTAATACTTACTGATTATGTATCAGCAATATTAAAAACCCTCAAATAACTAAAAATAAAGTGTTTTGTGAGTCGAAATTTTTTCGCGCCTTTTAGTCTCAATATATCAGACACTATCAAATTTCGTCAATTTTTTTTGTTTGATTTCATAATAATACTTCCAAATTATTGATCAGCGATATTAAAAACCCTTAAATAACTAAAAATAAAGTGTTTTGTGATTAGAATTTTTTTTGCGCCTTTTAGACTCAATATCAAAGACACTATCAAGTTTAGTCAATTTTTTTTTGTTTGATTTCGTATTAATACTTACTGATTATGGATCAGCAATATTAAAAACCCTCAAATAACTGAAAATAAAGTGTTTTGTGAGTAGTTAAATTTTTGCGCCTTTTAGTCTCAATATATAAGACACTATCAAGTTTCGTCAATTTCTTTTTTGTTTGATTTCATATTAATACTAACTGATTATTGATCAGCAATATAAAAAACCCTCAAATAAATAAAAATAAAGTGTTTTGTGAGTAGAAACTTTTTTGCGCCTTTTAGACTCAATATTTAAGAAACTATCAAGTTTCGTCAATTTTTTTTTGTTTGATTTCATATTAATACTTTCTGATTATTGATCAGCGATATTAAAAACCCTCAAATAACTAAAAATAAAGTGTTTTGTGAGTCGAAATTTTTTTGCGCCTTTTAGACTCAATATCCAAGACACTATCAAGTTTCGTCAATTTTTTTTGTTTGATTTCGTATTAATACTTACTGAATATTGATCAGCGATATTAAAAACCCTCAAATAACTAAAAATAAAGTGTTTTGTGAGTAGTTAAATTTTTGCGCCTTTTAGTCTCAATATATAAGACACTATCAAGTTTCGTCAATTTTTTTTTGTTTGATTTCATAATAATACTTTCTGATTATTGATCAGCGATATTAAAAACCCTCAAATAACTAAAAATAAAGTGTTTTGTAAGTAGAAAATTTTTTGCGCCTTTTAGACTCAATATATAAGACACTATCAAGTTTCGTCAATTTTTTATTGTTTGATTTCGTACTAATACTTACTGAATATTGATCAGCAATATTAAAAACCCTCAAATAACTAAAAATAAAGTGTTGTTTGAGTAGAAAATTTTTTGCGCCTTTTAGTCTCAATATATAAGACACTATCAAGTTTCGTCAATTTTTTTTTGTTTGATTTCATATTAATACTTACTGATTATGGATCAGCAATATTAAAAACCCTCAAATAACTAAAAATAAAGTGTTTTGTGAGTAGTTAAATTTTTGCGCCTTTTAGTCTCAATATATAAGACACTATCAAGTTTCGTCAATTTCTTTTTTGTTTGATTTCATATTAATACTAACTGATTATTGATCAGCAATATAAAAAACCATCAAATAACTAAAAATAAAGTGTTTTGTGAGTAAAAACTTTTTTGCGCCTTTTAGACTCAATATTTAAGAAACTATCAAGTTTCGTCAATTTTTTTTTGTTTGATTTCATATTAATACTTTCTGATTATTGATCAGCGATATTAAAAACCCTCAAATAACTAAAAATAAAGTGTTTTGTGAGTCGAAATTTTTTTGCGCCTTTTAGACTCAATATCAAAGACACTATCAAGTTTCGTCAATTTTTTTTGTTTGATTTCGTATTAATACTTACTGAATATTGATCAGCGATATTAAAAACCCTCAAATAACTAAAAATAAAGTGTTTTGTGAGTAGAAAAAGTTTTGCGCCTTTTAGTCTCAATATATAAGACACTATCAAGTTTCGTCAATTTTTTTTTGTTTGATTTCATATTAATACTTACTGATTATAGATCAGCAATATTAAAAACCCTCAAATAACTAAAAATAAAGTGTTTTGTGAGTAGTTAAATTTTTGCGCCTTTTAGTCTCAATATATAAGACACCATCAAGTTTCGTCAATTTTTTTTTGTTTGATTTCATAATAATACTTTCTGATTATTGATCAGCGATATTAAAAACCCTCAAATAACTAAAAATAAAGTGTTTTGTAAGTAGAAAGTTTTTTGCGCCTTTTAGACTCAATATATAAGACACTATCAAGTTTCGTCAATTTTTTATTGTTTGATTTCGTACTAATACTTACTGAATATTGATCAGCGATATTAAAAACCCTCAAATAACTAAAAATAAAGTGTTTTGTGAGTAGAAAATTTTTTGCGCCTTTTAGTCTCAATATATATGACACTATCAAGTTTCGTCAATTTTTTTTTGTTTGATTTCATATTAATACTTTCTGATTATTGATCAGCGATATTAAAAACCCTCAAATAACTAAAAATAAAGTGTTTTGTAAGTAGAAAATTTTTTGCGCCTTTTAGACTCAATATATAAGACACTATCAAGTTTCGTCAATTTTTTATTGTTTGATTTCGTACTAATACTTACTGAATATTGATCAGCGATATTAAAAACCCTCAAATAACTAAAAATAAAGTGTTTTGTGAGTAGAAAATTTTTTGCGCCTTTTAGTCTCAATATATAAGACACTATCAAGTTTCGTCAATTTTTTTTTTGTTTGATTTCATATTAATACTTACTGATTATGGATCAGCAATATTAAAAACCCTCAAATAACTAAAAATAAAGTGTTTTGTGAGTAGTTAAATTTTTGCGCCTTTTAGTCTCAATATATAAGACACTATCAAGTTTCGTCAATTTCTTTTTTGTTTGATTTCATATTAATACTAACTGATTATTGATCAGCAATATAAAAAACCATCAAATAACTAAAAATAAAGTGTTTTGTGAGTAGAAACTTTTTTGCGCCTTTTAGACTCAATATTTAAGAAACTATCAAGTTTCGTCAATTTTTTTTTGTTTGATTTCATATTAATACTTTCTGATTATTGATCAGCGATATTAAAAACCCTCAAATAACTAAAAATAAAGTGTTTTGTGAGTCGAAATTTTTTTGCGCCTTTTAGACTCAATATCAAAGACACTATCAAGTTTCGTCAATTTTTTATTGTTTGATTTCGTACTAATACTTACTGAATATTGATCAGCGATATGTAAAACCCTCAAATAACTAAAAATAAAGTGTTTTGTGAGTAGAAAATTTTTTGCGCCTTTAAGTCTCAATATATAAGACACTATCAAGTTTCGTCAATTTTTTTTGTTTGATTTCATAATAATACTTACTGATTATGGATCAGCAATATTTAAAACCCTCAAATAACTAAAAATAAAGTGTTTTGTGAGTCGAAATTTTTTTGCGCCTTTTAGTCTCAATATATGACACTATCAAGTTTCGTCAATTTTTTTTTGTTTGATTTCATATTAATACTTTCTGATTATTGATCAGCGATATTAAAAACCCTCAAATAACTAAAAATAAAGTGTTTTGTGAGTCGAAATTTTTTTGCGCCTTTTAGACTCAATATCAAAGACACTATCAAGTTTCGTCAATTTTTTTTGTTTGATTTCGTATTAATACTTACTGAATATTGATCAGCGATATTAAAAACCCTCAAATAACTAAAAATAAAGTGTTTTGTGAGTAGTTAAATTTTTGCGCCTTTTAGTCTCAATATATAAGACACTATCAAGTTTCGTCAATTTTTTTTTGTTTGATTTCATAATAATACTTTCTGATTATTGATCAGCGATATTAAAAACCCTCAAATAACTAAAAATAAAGTGTTTTGTAAGTAGAAAATTTTTTGCGCCTTTTAGACTCAATATATAAGACACTATCAAGTTTCGTCAATTTTTTATTGTTTGATTTCGTACTAATACTTACTGAATATTGATCAGCAATATTAAAAACCCTCAAATAACTAAAAATAAAGTGTTTTGTGAGTAGAAAATTTTTTGCGCCTTTTAGTCTCAATATATAAGACACTATCAAGTTTCGTCAATTTTTTTTTGTTTGATTTCATATTAATACTTACTGATTATGGATCAGCAATATTAAAAACCCTCAAATAACTAAAAATAAAGTGTTTTGTTAGTAGTTAAATCTTTGCGCCTTTTAGTCTCAATATATAAGACACTATCAAGTTTCGTCAATTTCTTTTTTGTTTGATTTCATATTAATACTAACTGATTATTGATCAGCAATATAAAAAACCATCAAATAACTAAAAATAAAGTGTTTTGTGAATAGAAACTTTTTTGCGCCTTTTAGACTCAATATTTAAGAAACTATCAAGTTTCGTCAATTTTTTTTTTGTTTGATTTCATATTAATACTTTCTGATTATTGATCAGCGATATAAAAAACCCTCAAATAACTAAAAATAAAGTGTTTTGTGAGTCGAAATTTTTTTGCGCCTTTTAGACTCAATATCAAAGACACTATCAAGTTTCGTCAATTTTTTTTGTTTGATTTCGTATTAATACTTACTGAATATTGATCAGCGATATTAAAAACCCTCAAATAACTAAAAATAAAGTGTTTTGTGAGTAGAAAAAGTTTTGCGCCTTTTAGTCTCAATATATAAGACACTATCAAGTTTCGTCAATTTTTTTTTGTTTGATTTCAAATTAATACTTACTGATTATAGATCAGCAATATTAAAAACCCTCAAATAACTAAAAATAAAGTGTTTTGTGAGTAGTTAAATTTTTGCGCCTTTTAGTCTCAATATATAAGACACTATCAAGTTTCGTCAATTTTTTTTTGTTTGATTTCATAATAATACTTTCTGATTATTGATCAGCGATATTAAAAACCCTCAAATAACTAAAAATAAAGTGTTTTGTAAGTAGAATATTTTTTGCGCCTTTTAGACTCAATATATAAGACACTATCAAGTTTCGTCAATTTTTTATTGTTTGATTTCGTACTAATACTTACTGAATATTGATCAGCGATATTAAAAACCCTCAAATAACTAAAAATAAAGTGTTTTGTGAGTAGAAAATTTTTTGCGCCTTTTAGTCTCAATATATAAGACACTATCAAGTTTCGTCAATTTTTTTTTGTTTGATTTCATATTAATACTTACTGATTATGGATCAGCAATATTTAAAACCCTCAAATAACTAAAAATAAAGTGTTTTGTGAGTCGAAATTTTTTTGCGCCTTTTAGTCTCAATATATGACACTATCAAGTTTCGTCAATTTTTTTTGTTTGATTTCATATTAATACTTACTGATTATTGATCAGCAATATTAAAACCCTCAAATAACTAAAAATAAAGTGTTTTGTGAGTAGTTAAATTTTTGCGCCTTTTAGTCTCAATATATAAGACACTATAAAGTTTCGTCAATTTTTTTTTGTTTGATTTCATATTAATACTTACTGATTATGGATCAGCAATATCAAAAACCCTCAAATAACTAAAAATAAAGTGTTTTGTGAGTAGTTAAATTTTTGCGCCTTTTAGTCTCAATATATAAGACACTATCAAGTTTCGTCAATTTCTTTTTTGTTTGATTTCATATTAATACTAACTGATTATTGATCAGCAATATAAAAAACCCTCAAATAACTAAAAATAAAGTGTTTTGTGAGTAGAAACTTTTTTGCGCCTTTTAGACTCAATATTTAAGAAACTATCAAGTTTCGTCAATTTTTTTTTGTTTGATTTCATATTAATACTTTCTGATTATTGATCAGCGATATTAAAAACCCTCAAATAACTAAAAATAAAGTGTTTTGTGAGTCGAAATTTTTTTGCGCCTTTTAGACTCAATATCAAAGACACTATCAAGTTTCGTCAATTTTTTTTGTTTGATTTCGTATTAATACTTACTGAATATTGATCAGCGATATTAAAACCCTCAAATAACTAAAAATAAAGTGTTTTGTGAGTAGAAAAAGTTTTGCGCCTTTTAGTCTCAATATATAAGACACTATCAAGTTTCGTCAATTTTTTTTTGTTTGACTTCATATTAATACTTACTGATTATAGATCAGCAATATTAAAAACCCTCAAATAACTAAAAATAAAGTGTTTTGTGAGTAGTTAAATTTTTGCGCCTTTTAGTCTCAATATATAAGACACTATCAAGTTTCGTCAATTTTTTTTTGTTTGATTTCATAATAATACTTACTGAATATTGATCAGCGATATTAAAAACCCTCAAATAACTAAAAATAAAGTGTTTTGTAAGTAGAAAATTTTTTGCGCCTTTTAGACTCAATATATAAGACACTATCAAGTTTCGTCAATTTTTTATTGTTTGATTTCGTACTAATACTTACTGAATATTGATAAGCGATATTAAAAACCCTCAAATAACTAAAAATAAAGTGTTTTGTGAGTAGAAAATTTTTTGCGCCTTTTAGTCTCAATATATAAGACACTATCAAGTTTCGTCAATTTTTTTTGTTTGATTTCATATTAATACTTACTGATTATGGATCAGCAATATTTAAAACCCTCAAATAACTAAAAATAAAGTGTTTTGTGAGTAGTTACATTTTTGCGCCTTTTAGTCTCAATATATAAGACACTATAAAGTTTCGTCAATTTTTTTTTGTTTGATTTCATAATAATACTTTCTGATTATTGATCAGCGATATAAAAAACCCTCAAATAACTAAAAATAAAGTGTTTTGTAAGTAGAAAATTTTTTGCGCCTTTTAGACTCAATATATAAGACACTATCAAGTTTCGTCAATTTTTAATTGTTTGATTTCGTACTAATACTTACTGAATATTGATCAGCGATATTAAAAACCCTCAAATAACTAAAAATAAAGTGTTTTGTGAGTAGAAAATTTTTTGCGCCTTTTAGTCTCAATATATAAGACACTATCAAGTTTCGTCAATTTCTTTTTTGTTTGATTTCATATTAATACTTACTGATTATGGATCAGCAATATCAAAAACCCTCAAATAACTAAAAATAAAGTGTTTTGTGAGTAGTTAAATTTTTGCGCCTTTTAGTCTCAATATATAAGACACTATCAAGTTTCGTCAATTTTTTTTGTTTGATTTCATATTAATACTTACTGATTATAGATCAGCAATATTAAAAACCCTCAAATAACTAAAAATAAAGTGTTTTGTGAGTAGTTAAATCTTTGCGCCTTTTAGTCTCAATATATAAGACACTATCAAGTTTCGTCAATTTCTTTTTTGTTTGATTTCATATTAATACTTACTGATTATGGATCAGCAATATCAAAAACCCTCAAATAACTAAAAATAAAGTGTTTTGTGAGTAGTTAAATTTTTGCGCCTTTTAGTCTCAATATATAAGACACTATCAAGTTTCGTCAATTTTTTTTTGTTTGATTACATATTAATACTTACTGATTATTGATCAGCAATATGAAAAACCCTCAAATAACTAAAAATAAAGTGTTTTGTGAGTAGAAACTTTTTTGCGCCTTTTAGACTCAATATTTAAGAAACTATCAAGTTTCGTCAATTTTTTTTTGTTTGATTTCATATTAATACTTTCTGATTATTGATCAGCGATATTAAAAACCCTCAAATAACTAAAATAAAAGTGTTTTGTGAGTCGAAATTTTTTCGCGCCTTTTAGTCTCAATATATCAGACACTTTCAAGTTTCGTCAATTTTTTTTTGGTTGATTTCACAATAATACTTCCTGATTATTGATCAGCGATATTGAAAACCCTCAAATTACTAAAAATAAAGTGTTTTGTGAGTCGAAATTTTTTCGTGCCTTTTAGTCTCAATATATCAGACACTATCAAGTTTCGTCAATTTTTTTTTGTTTGATTTCATAATAATACTTCCAAATTATTGATCAGCGATTTTAAAATCCCTCAAATAACTAAAAATAAAGTGTTTTGTGAGTAGTTAAATTTTTGCGCCTTTTAGTCTCAATATATAAGACACTATCAAGTTTCGTCAATTTTTTTTTGTTTGATTTCATAATAATACTTTCTGATTATTGATCAGCGATATTAAAAACCCTCAAATAACTAAAAATAAAGTGTTTTGTGAGTAGAAAATTTTTTGCGCCTTTTAGTCTCAATATATAAGACACTATCAAGTTTCGTCAATTTTTTTTTGTTTGATTTCATATTAATACCTACTGATTATGGATCAGCAATATTTAAAACCCTCAAATAACTAAAAATAAAGTGTTTTGTGAGTCGAAATTTTTTTGCGCCTTTTAGTCTCAATATATGACACTATCAAGTTTCGTCAATTTTTTTTTGTTTGATTTCATATTAATACTTACTGATTATTGATCAGCAATATTAAAACCCTCAAATAACTAAAAATAAAGTGTTTTGTGAGTAGTTAAATTTTTGCGCCTTTTAGTCTCAATATATAAGACACTATCAAGTTTCGTCAATTTTTTTTTGTTTGATTTCATAATAATACTTTCTGATTATTGATCAGCGATATTAAAAACCCTCAAATAACTAAAAATAAAGTGTTTTGTAAGTAGAAAATTTTTTGCGCCTTTTAGACTCAATATATAAGACACTATCAAGTTTCGTCAATTTTTTATTGTTTGATTTCGTACTAATACTTACTGAATATTGATCAGCGATATTAAAAACCCTCAAATAACTAAAAATAAAGTGTTTTGTGAGTAGAAAATTTTTTGCGCCTTTTAGTCTCAATATATAAGACACTATCAAGTTTCGTCAATTTTTTTTTGTTTGATTTCATATTAATACTTACTGATTATGGATCAGCAATATCAAAAACCCTCAAATAACTAAAAATAAAGTGTTTTGTGAGTAGTTAAATTTTTGCGCCTTTTAGTCTCAATATATAAGACACTATCAAGTTTCGTCAATTTCTTTTTTGTTTGATTTCATATTAATACTAACTGATTATTGATCAGCAATATAAAAAACCCTCAAATAACTAAAAATAAAGTGTTTTGTGAGTAGAAACTTTTTTGCGCCTTTTAGACTCAATATTTAAGAAACTATCAAGTTTCGTCAATTTTTTTTTGTTTGATTTCATATAAATACTTTCTGATTATTGATCAGCGATATTAAAAACCCTCAAATAACTAAAAATAAAGTGTTTTGTGAGTCGAAATTTTTTTGCGCCTTTTAGACTCAATATCAAAGACACTATCAAGTTTCGTCAATTTTTTTTGTTTGATTTCGTATTAATACTTACTGAATATTGATCAGCGATATTAAAACCCTCAAATAACTAAAAATAAAGTGTTTTGTGAGTAGAAAAAGTTTTGCGCCTTTTAGTCTCAATATATAAGACACTATCAAGTTTCGTCAATTTTTTTTTGTTTGATTTCATATTAATACTTACTGATTATAGATCAGCAATATTAAAAACCCTCAAATAACTAAAAATAAAGTGTTTTGTGAGTAGTTAAATTTTTGCGCCTTTTAGTCTCAATATATAAGACACTATCAAGTTTCGTCAATTTTTTTTTGTTTGATTTCATAATAATACTTTCTGATTATTGATCAGCGATATTAAAAACCCTCAAATAACTAAAAATAAAGTGTTTTGTAAGTAGAAAATTTTTTGCGCCTTTTAGACTCAATATATAAGACACTATCAAGTTTCGTCAATTTTTTATTGTTTGATTTCGTACTAATACTTACTGAATATTGATAAGCGATATTAAAAACCCTCAAATAACTAAAAATAAAGTGTTTTGTGAGTAGAAAATTTTTTGCGCCTTTTAGTCTCAATATATAAGACACTATCAAGTTTCGTCAATTTTTTTTTGTTTGATTTCATATTAATACTTACTGATTATGGATCAGCAATATTTAAAACCCTCAAATAACTAAAAATAAAGTGTTTTGTGAGTCGAAATTTTTTTGCGCCTTTTAGTCTCAATATATGACACTATCAAGTTTCGTCAATTTTTTTTTGTTTGATTTCATATTAATTCTTACTGATTATTGATCAGCAATATTAAAACCCTCAAATAACTAAAAATAAAGTGTTTTGTGAGTAGTTACATTTTTGCGCCTTTTAGTCTCAATATATAAGACACTATAAAGTTTCGTCAATTTTTTTTTGTTTGATTTCATAATAATACTTTCTGATTATTGATCAGCGATATTAAAAACCCTCAAATAACTAAAAATAAAGTGTTTTGTAAGTAGAAAATTTTTTGCGCCTTTTAGACTCAATATATAAGACACTATCAAGTTTCGTCAATTTTTAATTGTTTGATTTCGTACTAATACTTACTGAATATTGATCAGCGATATTAAAAACCCTCAAATAACTAAAAATAAAGTGTTTTGTGAGTAGAAAATTTTTTGCGCCTTTTAGACTCAATATCAAAGACACTATCAAGTTTCGTCAATTTTTTTTGTTTGATTTCATATTAATACTTTCTGATTATGGATCAGCAATATCAAAAACCCTCAAATAACTAAAAATAAAGTGTTTTGTGAGTAGTTAAATCTTTGCGCCTTTTAGTCTCAATATATAAGACACTATCAAGTTTCGTCAATTTTTTTTTTTTGATTTCATATTAATACTTACTGATTATTGATCAGCGATATTAAAAACCCTCAAATAACTAAAAATAAAGTGTTTTGTGAGTAGAAAATTTTTTGCGCCTTTAAGACTCAATATTTAAGAAACTTTTAAGTTTCGTCAATTTTTTTTTGTTTGATTTCATAATAATACTTCCAAATTATTGATCAGCGATATAAAAAACCCTTAAATAACTAAAAATAAAGTGTTTTGTGGTTAGAAAATTTTTTGCGCCTTTTAGACTCAATATCAAAGACACTATCAAGTTTCGTCAATTTTTTTTTGTTTGATTTCGTATTAATACTTACTGAATATTGATCAGCGATTTTAAAAACCCTCAAATAACTAAAAATAAAGTGTTTTGTGAGTAGAAAATTTTTTGCGCCTTTTAGTCTCAATATATAAGACACTATCAAGTTTCGTCAATTTTTTTTTGTTTGATTTCATATTACTACTTACTGATTATGGATCAGCAATATTAAAAACCCTCAAATAACTAAAAATAAAGTGTTTTGTGAGTAGTTAAATTTTTGCGCCTTTTAGTCTCAATATATAAGACACTATCAAGTTTCGTCAATTTTTTTTTTGTTTGATTTCATATTAATACTTACTGATTATTGATCAGCAATATGAAAAACTCTCAAATAACTAAAAATAAAGTGTTTTGTGAGTAGAAACTTTTTTGCGCCTTTTAGACTCAATATTTAAGAAACTATCAAGTTTCGTCAATTTTGTTTTGTTTGATTTCATATTAATACTTTCTGATTATTGATCAGCGATATTAAAAACCCTCAAATAACTAAAATAAAAGTGTTTTGTGAGTCGAAATTTTTTCGCGCCTTTTAGTCTCAATATATCAGACACTTTCAAGTTTCGTCAATTTTTTTTTGGTTGATTTCACAATAATACTTCCTGATTATTGATCAGCGATATTGAAAACCCTCAAATTACTAAAAATAAAGTGTTTTGTGAGTCGAAATTTTTTCGTGCCTTTTAGTCTCAATATATCAGACACTATCAAGTTTCGTCAATTTTTTTTTGTTTGATTTCATAATAATACTTCCAAATTATTGATCAGCGATTTTAAAATCCCTCAAATAACTAAAAATAAAGTGTTTTGTAAGTAGAAAATTTTTTGCGCCTTTTAGACTCAATATATAAGACACTATCAAGTTTCGTCAATTTTTTATTGTTTGATTTCGTACTAATACTTACTGAATATTTATCAGCGATATTAAAAACCCTCAAATAACTAAAAATAAAGTGTTTTGTGAGTAGAAAATTTTTTGCGCCTTTTAGACACAATATTTAAGAAACTATTAACTTTCGTCAATTTTTTTTGTTTGATTTCATTTTAATACTTACTGATTATTGATACGCGTTATTAAAAATCCTCAAAAACCTCAAAATAAAGTGTTTTGTGAGTTGAAAGTTTTTTGCGCATTTTCGTCTCAATATAAAAAACTATCAAGTTTCGTCAATATTTTTTTGTTTGATTTCGTATTAATACTTACTGAATATTGATCAGCGATATAAAAAACCCTCAAATAACTAAAAATAAAGTGTTTTGTCAGTAGAAAATTTTTTGCGCCTTTTAGACTCAATATATAAGAAACTATTAAGTTTCGTCAATTTTTTTTTTGTTTGATTTCGTATTAAGACTTACTGAATATTGATCAGCGATATTAAAAACCCTCAAATAACTAAAAATAAAGTGTTTTGTGAGTAGAAAAATTTTTGCGCCTTTTAGTCTCAATATATAAAACACCATCAAGTTTCGTCATTTTTTTTTTGTTTGATTTCATATTAATACTTACTGATTATGGATCAGCAATATTAGAAACCCTCAAATAACTAAAAATAAAGTGTTTTGTGAGTAGAAAAATTTTTGCGCCTTTTAGTCTCAATATATAAGACACTATCAAGTTTCGTCATTTTTTTTTGTTTGATTTCATAATAATTCTGCCAAATTATTGATCAGCGATATTAAAAACCCTCAAATAACTAAAAATACAGTGTTTTGTGAGTAGAAATTTTTTTGCGCCTTTTAGACTCAATATTTAAGAAACTATTAAGTTTCGTAAATTTTTTTTTGTTTGATTTCATATTAATACTTACTGATTATGTATCAGCAATATTAAAAACCCTCAAATAACTAAAAATAAAGTGTTTTGTGAGTCGAAATTTTTTCGCGCCTTTTAGTCTCAATATATCAGACACTATCAAATTTCGTAAATTTTTTTTGTTTGATTTCATAATAATACTTCCAAATTATTGATCAGCGATATTAAAAACCCTTAAATAACTAAAAATAAAGTGTTTTGTGATTAGAATTTTTTTTGCGCCTTTTAGACTCAATATCAAAGACACTATCAAGTTTAGTCAATTTTTTTTTGTTTGATTTCGTATTAATACTTACTGATTATGGATCAGCAATATTAAAAACCCTCAAATAACTGAAAATAAAGTGTTTTGTGAGTAGTTAAATTTTTGCGCCTTTTAGTCTCAATATATAAGACACTATCAAGTTTCGTCAATTTCTTTTTTGTTTGATTTCATATTAATACTAACTGATTATTGATCAGCAATATAAAAAACCCTCAAATAAATAAAAATAAAGTGTTTTGTGAGTAGAAACTTTTTTGCGCCTTTTAGACTCAATATTTAAGAAACTATCAAGTTTCGTCAATTTTTTTTTGTTTGATTTCATATTAATACTTTCTGATTATTGATCAGCGATATTAAAAACCCTCAAATAACTAAAAATAAAGTGTTTTGTGAGTCGAAATTTTTTTGCGCCTTTTAGACTCAATATCCAAGACACTATCAAGTTTCGTCAATTTTTTTTGTTTGATTTCGTATTAATACTTACTGAATATTGATCAGCGATATTAAAAACCCTCAAATAACTAAAAATAAAGTGTTTTGTGAGTAGAAAAAGTTTTGCGCCTTTTAGTCTCAATATATAAGACACTATCAAGTTTCGTCAATTTTTTTTTGTTTGATTTCATAATAATACTTTCTGATTATTGATCAGCGATATTAAAAACCCTCAAATAACTAAAAATAAAGTGTTTTGTGAGTAGTTAAATTTTTGCGCCTTTTAGTCTCAATATATAAGACACTATCAAGTTTCGTCAATTTTTTTTTGTTTGATTTCATAATAATACTTTCTGATTATTGATCAGCGATATTAAAAACCCTCAAATAACTAAAAATAAAGTGTTTTGTAAGTAGAAAATTTTTTGCGCCTTTTAGACTCAATATATAAGACACTATCAAGTTTCGTCAATTTTTTATTGTTTGATTTCGTACTAATACTTACTGAATATTGATCAGCAATATTAAAAACCCTCAAATAACTAAAAATAAAGTGTTTTGTGAGTAGAAAATTTTTTGCGCCTTTTAGTCTCAATATATAAGACACTATCAAGTTTCGTCAATTTTTTTTTGTTTGATTTCATATTAATACTTACTGATTATGGATCAGCAATATTAAAAACCCTCAAATAACTAAAAATAAAGTGTTTTGTGAGTAGTTAAATTTTTGCGCCTTTTAGTCTCAATATATAAGACACTATCAAGTTTCGTCAATTTCTTTTTTGTTTGATTTCATATTAATACTAACTGATTATTGATCAGCAATATAAAAAACCATCAAATAACTAAAAATAAAGTGTTTTGTGAGTAGAAACTTTTTTGCGCCTTTTAGACTCAATATTTAAGAAACTATCAAGTTTCGTCAATTTTTTTTTGTTTGATTTCATATTAATACTTTCTGATTATTGATCAGCGATATTAAAAACCCTCAAATAACTAAAAATAAAGTGTTTTGTGAGTCGAAATTTTTTTGCGCCTTTTAGACTCAATATCAAAGACACTATCAAGTTTCGTCAATTTTTTTTGTTTGATTTCGTATTAATACTTACTGAATATTGATCAGCGATATTAAAAACCCTCAAATAACTAAAAATAAAGTGTTTTGTGAGTAGAAAAAGTTTTGCGCCTTTTAGTGTCAATATATAAGACACTATCAAGTTTCGTCAATTTTTTTTTGTTTGATTTCATATTAATACTTACTGATTATAGATCAGCAATATTAAAAATCCTCAAATAACTAAAAATAAAGTGTTTTGTGAGTAGTTAAATTTTTGCGCCTTTTAGTCTCAATATATAAGACACTATCAAGTTTCGTCAATTTTTTTTTGTTTGATTTCATAATAATACTTTCTGATTATTGATCAGCGATATTAAAAACCCTCAAATAACTAAAAATAAAGTGTTTTGTAAGTAGAAAATTTTTTGCGCCTTTTAGACTCAATATATAAGACACTATCAAGTTTCGTCAATTTTTTATTGTTTGATTTCGTACTAATACTTACTGAATATTGATCAGCGATATTAAAAACCCTCAAATAACTAAAAATAAAGTGTTTTGTGAGTAGAAAATTTTTTGCGCCTTTTAGTCTCAATATATAAGACACTATCAAGTTTCGTCAATTTTTTTTTGTTTGATTTCATATTAATACTTACTGATTATGGATCAGCAATATTTAAAACCCTCAAATAACTAAAAATAAAGTGTTTTGTGAGTAGTTAAATTTTTGCGCCTTTTAGTCTCAATATATAAGACACTATCAAGTTTCGTCAATTTCTTTTTTGTTTGATTTCATATTAATACTAACTGATTATTGATCAGCAATATAAAAAACCATCAAATAACTAAAAATAAAGTGTTTTGTGAGTAGAAACTTTTTTGCGCGCTTTTAGACTCAATATTTAAGAAACTATCAAGTTTCGTCAATTTTTTTTTGTTTGATTTCATATTAATACTTTCTGATTATTGATCAGCGATATTAAAAACCCTCAAATAACTAAAAATAAAGTGTTTTGTGAGTCGAAATTTTTTTGCGCCTTTTAGACTCAATATCAAAGACACTATCAAGTTTCGTCAATTTTTTATTGTTTGATTTCGTACTAATACTTACTGAATATTGATCAGCGATATTAAAAACCCTCAAATAACTAAAAATAAAGTGTTTTGTGAGTAGAAAATTTTTTGCGCCTTTTAGTCTCAATATATAAGACACTATCAAGTTTCGTCAATTTTTTTTTGTTTGATTTCATATTAATACTTACTGATTATGGATCAGCAATATTTAAAACCCTCAAATAACTAAAAATAAAGTGTTTTGTGAGTCGAAATTTTTTTGCGCCTTTTAGTCTCAATATATGACACTATCAAGTTTCGTCAATTTTTTTTTGTTTGATTTCATATTAATACTTACTGATTATTGATCAGCAATATTAAAACCCTCAAATAACTAAAAATAAAGTGTTTTGTGAGTAGTTAAATTTTTGCGCCTTTTAGTCTCAATATATAAGACACTATAAAGTTTCGTCAATTTTTTTTTGTTTGATTTCATAATAATACTTTCTGATTATTGATCAGCGATATTAAAAACCCTCAAATAACTAAAAATAAAGTGTTTTGTAAGTAGAAAATTTTTTGCGCCTTTTAGACTCAATATATAAGACACTATCAAGTTTCGTCAATTTTTTATTGTTTGATTTCGTACTAATACTTACTGAATATTGATCAGCGATATTAAAAACCCTCAAATAACTAAAAATAAAGTGTTTTGTGAGTAGAAAATTTTTTGCGCCTTTTAGTCTCAATATATAAGACACTATCAAGTTTCGTCATTTTTTTTTTGTTTGATTTCATATTAATACTTACTGATTATGGATCAGCAATATCAAAAACCCTCAAATAACTAAAAATAAAGTGTTTTGTGAGTAATTAAATTTTTGCGCCTTTTAGTCTCAATATATAAGACACTATCAAGTTTCGTCAATTTCTTTTTTGTTTGATTTCATATTAATACTAACTGATTATTGATCAGCAATATAAAAAACCCTCAAATAACTAAAAATAAAGTGTTTTGTGAGTAGAAACTTTTTTGCGCCTTTAAGACTCAATATTTAAGAAACTATCAAGTTTCGTCAATTTTTTTTTGTTTGATTTCATATTAATACTTTCTGATTATTGATCAGCGATATTAAAAACCCTCAAATAACTAAAAATAAAGTGTTTTGTGAGTCGAAATTTTTTTGCGCCTTTTAGACTCAATATCAAAGACACTATCAAGTTTCGTCAATTTCTTTTGTTAGATTTAGTATTAATACTTACTGAATATTGATCAGCGATATTAAAAACCCTCAAATAACTAAAAATAAAGTGTTTTGTGAGTAGAAAAAGTTTTGCGCCTTTTAGTCTCAATATATAAGACACTATCAAGTTTCGTCAATTTTTTTTTGTTTGATTTCATAATAATACTTTCTGATTATTGATCAGCGATATTAAAAACCCTCAAATAACTAAAAATAAAGTGTTTTGTGAGTAGTTAAATTTTTGCGCCTTTTAGTCTCAATATATAAGACACTATCAAGTTTCGTCAATTTTTTTTTGTTTGATTTCATAATAATACTTTCTGATTATTGATCAGTGATATTAAAAACCCTCAAATAACTAAAAATAAAGTGTTTTGTAAGTAGAAAATTTTTTGCGCCTTTTAGTCTCAATATATAAGACACTATCAAGTTTCGTCAATTTTTTTTTGTTTGATTTCATATTAATACTTACTGATTATGGATCAGCAATATTAAAAACCCTCAAATAACTTAAAATAAAGTGTTTTGTGAGTAGTTAAATTTTTGCGCCTTTTAGTCACAAAATATAAGACACTATCAAGTTTCGTCAATTTTTTTTTGTTTGATTTCATAATAATACTTACAAATTATTGATCAGCGATATTAAAAACCCTCAAATAACTAAAAATAAAGTGTTTTGTGAGTAGAAAATTTTTTGCGCCTTTTAGACTCAATATTTAAGAAACTATTAAGTTCCGTCAATTTTTTTTTTGTTTGATTTCATATTAATACTTACTGATTATTGATCAGCGATATTAAAAACCCTCAAATAACTAAAAATAAAGTGTTTTGTGAGTAGTTAAATTTTTGCGCCTTTTAGTCTCAATATATAAGACACTATCAAGTTTCGTCAATTTTTTTTTGTTTGATTTCATAATAATACTTTCTGATTATTGATCAGCGATATTAAAAACCCTCAAATAACTAAAAATAAAGTGTTTTGTAAGTAGAAAATTTTTTGCGCCTTTTAGACTCAATATTTAAGACACTATCAAGTTTCGTCAATTTTTTATTATTTGATTTCGTAATAATACTTACTGAATATTGATCAGCGATATTAAAAACCCTCAAATAACTAAAAATAAAGTGTTTTGTGAGTAGAAATTTTTTTGCGCCTTATAGTCTCAATATATAAGACACTATCAAGTTTCGTCAATTTTTTTTTGTTTGATTTCATATTAATACTTCATGATTATGGATCAGCAATATTAAAAACCCTCAAATAACTAAAAATAAAGTGTTTTGTGAGTCGAAATTTTTTTGCGCCTTTTAGTCTCAATATATGACACTATCAAGTTTCGTCAATTTTTTTTTTGTTTGATTTCATATTAATACTTACTGATTATTGATCAGCAATATTAAAAACCCTCAAATAACTAAAAATAAAGTGTTTTGTGAGTAGTTAAATTTTTTGCGCCATTTAGTCTCAATATATACGACACTATCAAGTTTCGTCAATTTTTTTTTGTTTGATTTCATAATAATACTTTCTGATTATTGATCAGCGATATTAAAAACCCTCAAATAACTAAAAATAAAGTGTTTTGTGAGTCGAAATTTTTTTGCGCCTTTTAGTCTCAATATATGACACTATCAAGTTTCGTCAATTTTTTTTTGTTTGATTTCATATTAATACTTACTGATTATTGATCAGCAATATTAAAAACCCTCAAATAACTAAAAAATAAAGTGTTTCGTGAGTAGAAATTTTTTTGCGCCTTTTAGACTCAATATCAAAGACACTATCAAGTTTCGTCAATTTTTTTTGTTTGATTTCGTATTAATACTTACTGAATATTGATCAGCGATATTAAAAACCCTCAAATAACTAAAAATAAAGTGTTTTGTGAGTAGTTAATTTTTTCGCGCCTTTTAGTCTCAATATATCAGACACTATCAAGTTTCGTAAATTTTTTTTTGTTTGATTTCATAATAATACTTCCAAATTATTGATCAGCGATATTAAAAACCCTTAAATAACTAAAAATAAAGTGTTTTGTGGTTAGAAAATTTTTTGCGCCTTTTAGACTCAATATTTAAGAAACTATTAAGTTTCGTCAATTTTTTTTTGTTTGATTTCATATTAATACTTACTGATTATTGATCAGCGATATTAAAAACCCTCAAATAACTAAAAATAAAGTGTTTTGTGAGTCGAAATTTTTTCGCGCCTTTTAGTCTCAATATATCAGACACTATCAAATTTCGTCAATTTTTTTTTGTTTGATTTCATAATAATACTTCCAAATTATTGATCAGCGATATTAAAAACCCTTAAATAACTAAAAATAAAGTGTTTTGTGATTAGAATTTTTTTTGCGCCTTTTAGACTCAATATCAAAGACACTATCAAGTTTAGTCAATTTTTTTTTGTTTGATTTCGTATTAATACTTACTGAATATTGATCAGCGATTTTAAAAACCCTCAAATAACTAAAAATAAAGTGTTTTGTGAGTAGAAAATTTTTGCGCCTTTTAGTCTCAATATATAAGACACTATCAAGTTTCGTCAATTTTTTTTTGTTTGATTTCATATTAATACTTACTGATTATGGATCAGCAATATTAAAAACCCTCAAATAACTAAAAATAAAGTGTTTTGTGAGTAGTTAAATTTTTGCGCCTTTTAGTCTCAATATATAAGACACTATCAAGTTTCGTCAATTTCTTTTTTGTTTGATTTCATATTAATACTAACTGATTATTGATCAGCAATATTAAAAACCCTCAAATAACTAAAAATAAAGTGTTTTGTGAGTAGAAACTTTTTTGCGCCTTTTAGACTCAATATTTAAGAAACTATCAAGTTTCGTCAATTTTTTTTTGTTTGATTTCATATTAATACTTTCTGATTATTGATCAGCGATATTAAAAACCCTCAAATAACTAAAAATAAAGTGTTTTGTGAGTAGAAACTTTTTTGCGCCTTTTAGACTCAATATTTAAGAAACTATTAAGTTTCGTCAATTTTTTTTTGTTTGATTTCATATTAATACTTTCTGATTATTGATCAGCGATATTAAAAACCCTCAAATAACTAAAAATAAAGTGTTTTGTGAGTCGAAAATTTTTTGCGCATTTTAGACTCAATATCAAAGACACTATCAAGTTTCGTCATTTTTTTTTGTTTGATTTCGTATAAATACTTACTGAATATTGATCAGCGATATTAAAAACCCTCAAATAACTAAAAATAAAGTGTTTTGTGAGTAGAAAAAGTTTTGCGCCTTTTAGTCTCAATATATAAGACACTATCAAGTTTCGTCAATTTTTTTTAGTTTGATTTCATATTAATACTTACTGATTATTGATCAGCAATATTAAAAACCCTCAAATAACTAAAAATAAAGTGTTTTGTGAGTTGAAACTTTTTTGCGCCTTTTAGACTCAATATTTAAGAAACTATCAAGTTTCGTCAATTTTTTTTTGTTTGATTTCGTACTAATACTTACTGAATATTGATCAGCGATATTAAAAACCCTCAAATAACTAAAAATAAAGTGTTTTGTGAGTAGAAATTTTTTTGCGCCTTTTAGTCTCAATATATAAGACACTATCAAGTTTCGTCAATTTTTTTTGTTTGATTTCATATTAATACTTTCTGATTATTGATCAGCGATATTAAAAACCCTCAAATAACTTAAAATAAAGGGTTTTGTGAGTAGAAAATTTTTTGCGCCTTTTAGACTCAATATTTAAGAAACTATTAAGTTTCGTCAATTTTTTTTTGTTTGATTTCATATTAATACTTACTGATTATGGATCAGCAATATTAAAAACCCTCAAATAACTAAAAATAAAGTGTTTTGTGAGTAGTTAAATTTTTTGCGCCTTTTAGTCTCAATATATAAGACACTATCAAGATTCGTCAATTTCTTTTTTGTTTGATTTCATATTAATACTAACTGATTATTGATCAGCGATATAAAAAAACCCTCAAATAACTAAAAATAAAGTGTTTTGTGAGTCGAAAATTTTTTGCGCCTTTTAGACTCAATATCAAAGACACTATCAAGTTTCGTCAATTTTTTTTGTTTGATTTCGTATTAATACTTACTGAATATTGATCAGCGATATTAAAAACCCTCAAATAACTAAAAATAAAGTGTTTTGTGAGTAGAAAATTTTTTGCGCCTTTTAGTCTCAATATATAAGACACTATCAAGTTTCGTCAATTTTTTTTGTTTGATTTCATATTAATACTTTCTGATTATTGATCAGCGATATAAAAAACCCTCAAATAACTAAAAATAAAGGGTTTTGTGAGTAGAAAATTTTTTGCGCCTTTTAGACTCAATATTTAAGAAACTATTAAGTTTCGTCAATTTTTTTTTGTTTGATTTCATTATAATACTTTCTGATTATTGATCAGCGATATTAAAAACCCTCAAATAACTAAAAATAAAGTGTTTTGTGAGTCGAAATTTTTTCGCGCCTTTTAGTCTCAATATATCAGACACTATCAAATTTCGTCAATTTTTTTTTGTTTGATTTCATAATAATACTTCCAAATTATTGATCAGCGATATTAAAAACCCTTAAATAACTAAAAATAAAGTGTTTTGTGATTAGAATTTTTTTTGCGCCTTTTAGACTCAATATCAAAGACACTATCAAGTTTAGTCAATTTTTTTTTGTTTGATTTCGTATTAATACTTACTGAATATTGATCAGCGATTTTAAAAACCCTCAAATAACTAAAAATAAAGTGTTTTGTGAGTAGAAAATTTTTTGCGCCTTTTAGTCTCAATATATAAGACACTATCAAGTTTCGTCAATTTTTTTTTGTTTGATTTCATATTAATACTTACTGATTATGGATCAGCAATATTAAAAACCCTCAAATAACTAAAAATAAAGTGTTTTGTGAGTAGTTAAATTTTTGCGCCTTTTAGTCTCAATATATAAGACACTATCAAGTTTCGTCAATTTCTTTTTTGTTTGATTTCATATTAATACTAACTGATTATTGATCAGCAATATTAAAAACCCTCAAATAACTAAAAATAAAGTGTTTTGTGAGTAGAAACTTTTTTGCGCCTTTTAGACTCAATATTTAAGAAACTATCAAGTTTCGTCAATTTTTTTTTGTTTGATTTCATATTAATACTTTCTGATTATTGATCAGCGATATTAAAAACCCTCAAATAACTAAAAATAAAGTGTTTTGTGAGTCGAAAATTTTTTGCGCCTTTTAGACTCAATATATAAGACACTATCAAGTTTCGTCAATTTTTTATTGTTTGATTTCGTTCTAATACTTACTGAATATTGATCAGCGATATTAAAAACCCTCAAATAACTAAAAATAAAGTGTTTTGTGAGTAGAAAATTTTTTGCGCCTTTTAGTCTCAATATATAAGACACTATCAAGTTTCGTCAACTTTTTTTTGTTTGATTTCATATTAATACTTACTGATTATGGATCAGCAATATTAAAAACCCTCAAATAACTAAAAATAAAGTGTTTTGTGAGTAGTTAAATTTTTGCACCTTTTAGTCTCAATATATTAGACACTATCAAGTTTCGTCAATTTCTTTTTTGTTTGATTTCATATTAATACTAACTGATTATTGATCAGCAATATTAAAAACCCTCAAATAACTAAAAATAAAGTGTTTTGTGAGTAGAAACTTTTTTGCGCCTTTTAGACTCAATATTTAAGAAACTATCAAGTTTCGTCAATTTTTTTTTGTTTGATTTCATATTAATACTTTCTGATTATTGATCAGCGATATTAAAAACCCTCAAATAACTAAAAATAAAGTGTTTTGTGAGTCGAAAATTTTTTGCGCCTTTTAGACTCAATATCAAAGACACTATCAAGTTTCGTCAATTTTTTTTGTTTGATTTCATATTAATACTTTCTGATTATTGATCAGCGATATAAAAAACCCTCAAATAACTAAAAATAAACGGTTTTGTGAGTAGAAAATTTTTTGCGCCTTTTAGACTCAATATTTAAGAAACTATTAAGTTTCGTCAATTTTTTTTTGTTTGATTTCATATAAATACTTACTGATTATTGATAAGCGATATTAAAAACCCTCAAATAACTAAAAATAAAGTGTTTTGTGAGTCGAATTTTTTTCGCGCCTTTTTGTCTCAATATATCAGACACTATCAAATTTCGTCAATTTTTTTTTGTTTGATTTCATAATAATACTTCCAAATTATTGATCAGCGATATTAAAAACCCTTAAATAACTAAAAATAAAGTGTTTTGTGATTAGAATTTTTTTTGCGCCTTTTAGACTTAATATCAAAGACACTATCAAGTTTAGTCAATTTTTTTTGTTTGATTTCGTATTAATACTTACTGAATATTGATCAGCGATTTTAAAAACCCTCAAATAACTAAAAATAAAGTGTTTTGTGAGTAGAAAATTATTTGCGCCTTTTAGTCTCAATATATAAGACACTATCAAGTTACGTCAATTTTTTTTTGTTTGATTTCATATTAATACTTACTGATTATGGATCAGCAATATTAAAAACCCTCAAATAACTAAAAATAAAGTGTTTTGTGAGTAGTTAAATTTTTGCGCCTTTTAGTCTCAATATATAAGACACTATCAAGTTTCGTCAATTTCTTTTTTGTTTGATTTCATATAAATACTAACTGATTATTGATCAGCAATATTAAAAACCCTCAAATAACTAAAAATAAAGTGTTTTGTCAGTCGAAAATTTTTTGCGCCTTTTAGACTCAATATCAAAGACACTATCAAGTTTCCTCAATTTTTTTTGTTTGATTTCGTATTAATACTTACTGAATATTGATCAGCGATATTAAAAACCCTCAAATAACTAAAAATAAAGTGTTTTGTGAGTAGAAAAAGTTTTGCGCCTTTTAGTCACAATATATAAGACACTATCAAGTTTCGTCAATTTTTTTTTGTTTGATTTCATATTAATACTTTCTGATTATTGATCAGCGATATTAAAAACACTCAAATAACTAAAAATAAAGTATTTTGTGAGTAGTTAAATATTTGCGCCTTTTAGTCTCAATATATAAGACACTATCAAGTTTCGTCAATTTCTTTTTGTTTGATTTCATAATAATACTTTCTGATTATTGATCAGCGATATTAAAAACCCTCAAATAACTAAAAATAAAGTGTTTTGTAAGTAGAAAATTTTTTGCGCCTTTTAGACTCAATATATAAGACACTATCAAGTTTCGTCAATTTTTTATTGTTTGATTTCGTACTAATACTTACTGAATATTGATCAGCGATATTAAAAACCCTCAAATAACTAAAAATAAAGTGTTTTGTGAGTAGAAAATTTTTTGCGCCTTTTAGTCTCAATAAGACACTATCAAGTTTCGTCAATTTTTTTTTGTTTGATTTCATATTAATACTTACTGATTATGGATCAGCAATATTTAATATTTTTTGCGCCTTTTAGTCTCAATAAGACACTATCAAGTTTCGTCAATTTTTTTTTGTTTGATTTCATATTAATACTTACTGATTATGGATCAGCAATATTTAAAACCCTCAAATAACTAAAAATAAAGTGTTTTGTGAGTCGAAATTTTTTTGCGCCTTTTAGTCTCAATATATGACACTATCAAGTTTCGTCAATTTTTTTTTGTTTGATTTCATATTAATACTGCCTGATTATTGATCAGCAATATTAAAACCCTCAAATAACTAAAAATATAGTGTTTTGTGAGTAGTTAAATTTTTGCGCCTTTTAGTCTCAATATATAAGACACTATCAAGTTTCGTCAATTTTTTTTTGTTTGATTTCATAATAATACTTTCTGATTATTGATCAGCGATATTTAAAACCCTCAAATAACTAAAAATAAAGTGTTTTGTAAGTAGAAAATTTTTTGCGCCTTTTAGACTCAATATATAAGACACTATCAAGTTTCGTCAATTTTTTATTGTTTGATTTCGTACTAATACTTACTGAATATTGATCAGCGATATTAAAAACCCTCAAATAACTAAAAATAAAGTGTTTTGTGAGTAGAAAATTTTTTGCGCCTTTTAGTCTCAATATATAAGACACTATCAAGTTTCGTCAATTTTTTTTTGTTTGATTTCATATTAATACTTACTGATTATGGATCAGCAATATTAAAAACCCTCAAATAACTAAAAATAAAGTGTTTTGTGAGTAGTTAAATTTTTGCGCCTTTTAGTCTCAATA
This sequence comes from Odontocerum albicorne, assembly GCA_949825065.1. Lineage (NCBI taxonomy): Eukaryota > Metazoa > Arthropoda > Insecta > Trichoptera > Odontoceridae > Odontocerum > Odontocerum albicorne. Next base: position 42,951,829 of record OX463850.1, on the reverse strand, counting down.
TATAAGACACTATCAAGTTTCGTCAATTTCTTTTTTGTTTGATTTCATATTAATACTAACTGATTATTGATCAGCAATATAAAAAACCCTCAAATAACTAAAAATAAAGTGTTTTGTGAGTAGAAACTTTTTTGCGCCTTTTAGACTCAATATTTAAGAAACTATCAAGTTTCGTTAATTTTTTTTTGTTTGATTTCATATTACTTTCTGATTATTGATCAGCGATATTAAAAACCCTCAAATAACTAAAAATAAAGTGTTTTGTGAGTCGAAATTTTTTTGCGCCTTTTAGACTCAATATCAAAGACACTATCAAGTTTCGTCAATTTTTTTTGTTTGATTTCGTATTAATACTTACTGAAAATTGATCAGCGATATTAAAAACCCTCAAATAACTAAAAATAAAGTGTTTTGTGAGTAGTTAAATTTTTGCGCCTTTTAGTCTCAATATATAAGACACTATCAAGTTTCGTCAATTTTTTTTTGTTTGATTTCATTATAATACTTTCTGATTATTGATCAGCGATATTAAAAACCCTCAAATAACTAAAAATAAAGTGTTTTGTAAGTAGAAAATTTTTTTGCGCCTTTTAGACTCAATATATAAGACACTATCAAGTTTCGTCAATTTTTTATTGTTTGATTTCGTACTAATACTTACTGAATATTGATCAGCGATATTAAAAACCCTCAAATAACTAAAAATAAAGTGTTTTGTGAGTAGAAATTTTTTTGCGCCTTTTAGTCTCAATATATAAGACACTATCAAGTTTCGTCAATTTTTTTTTGTTTGATTTCATATTAATACTTACTGATTATGGATCAGCAATATTTAAAACCCTCAAATAACTAAAAATAAAGTGTTTTGTGAGTCGAAATTTTTTTGCGCCTTTTAGTCTCAATATATGACACTATCAAGTTTCGTCAATTTTTTATTGTTTGATTTCGTACTAATACTTACTGAATATTGATCAGCGATATTAAAAACCCTCAAATATTTAAAAATAAAGTGTTTTGTGAGTAGAAAATTTTTTGCGCCTTTTAGTCTCAATATATAAGACACTATCAAGTTTCGTCAATTTTTTTTTGTTTGATTTCATATTAATACTTACTGATTATGGATCAGCAATATTAAAAACCATCAAATAACTAAAAATAAAGTGTTTTGTGAGTAGAAACTTTTTTGCGCCTTTTAGACTCAATATTTAAGAAACTATCAAGTTTCGTCAATTTTTTTTTGTTTGATTTCATATTAATACTTTCTGTTTATTGATCAGCGATATTAAAAACCCTCAAATTACTAAAAATAAAGTGTTTTGTGAGTCGAAAATTTTTTGCGCCTTTTAGACTCAATATCAAAGACACTATCAAGTTTCGTCAATTTTTTTTGTTTGATTTCGTATTAATACTTACTGAATATTGATCAGCGATATTAAAAACCCTCAAATAACTAAAAATAAAGTGTTTTGTGAGTAGAAAAAGTTTTGCGCCTTTTAGTCTCAATATATAAGACACTATCAAGTTTCGTCAATTTTTTTTTGTTTGATTTCATATTAATACTTACTGATTATTGATCAGCGATATTAAAAACCCTCAAATAACTAAAAATAAAGTGTTTTGTGAGTCGAAATTTTTTCGCGCCTTTTAGTCTCAATATATCAGACACTATCAAATTTCGTCAATTTTTTTTTGTTTGATTTCATAATAATACTTCCAAATTATTGATCAGCGATATTAAAAACCCTTAAATAACTAAAAATAAAGTGTTTTGTGATTAGAATTTTTTTTGCGCCTTTTAGACTCAATATCAAAGACACTATCAAGTTTAGTCAATTTTTTTTTGTTTGATTTCGTATTAATACTTACTGAATATTGATCAGCGATTTTAAAAACCCTCAAATAACTAAAAATAAAGTGTTTTGTGAGTAGAAAATTTTTTGCGCCTTTTAGTCTCAATATATAAGACACTATCAAGTTTCGTCAATTTTTTTTTGTTTGATTTCATATTAATACTTACTGATTATGGATCAGCAATATTAAAAACCCTCAAATAACTAAAAATAAAGTGTTTTGTGAGTAGTTAAATTTTTGCGCCTTTTAGTCTCAATATATAAGACACTATCAAGTTTCGTCAATTTCTTTTTTGTTTGATTTCATATTAATACTAACTGATTATTGATCAGCAATATTAAAAACCCTCAAATAACTAAAAATAAAGTGTTTTGTGAGTAGAAACTTTTTTGCGCCTTTTAGACTCAATATTTAAGAAACTATCAAGTTTCGTCAATTTTTTTTTGTTTGATTTCATATTAATACTTTCTGATTATTGATCAGCGATATTAAAAACCCTCAAATAACTAAAAATAAAGTGTTTTGTGAGTAGAAAATTTTTTGCGCCTTTTAGTCTCAATATATAAGACACTATCAAGTTTCGTCAATTTTTTTTTGTTTGATTTCATATTAATACTAACTGATTATTGATCAGCAATATTAAAAACCCTCAAATAACTAAAAATAAAGTGTTTTGTGAGTAGAAAATTTTTTGCGCCTTTTAGTCTCAATATATAAGACACTATCAAGTTTTGTCAATTTTTTTTTGTTTGATTTCATATTAATACTTACTGATTATGGATCAGCAATATTAAAAACCCTCAAATAACTAAAAATAAAGTGTTTTGTGAGTAGTTAAATTTTTGCGCCTTTTAGTCTCAATATATAAGACACTATCAAGTTTCGTCAATTTCTTTTTTGTTTGATTTCATATTAATACTAACTGATTATTGATCAGCAATATTAAAAACCCTCAAATAACTAAAAATAAAGTGTTTTGTGAGTAGAAACTTTTTTGCGCCTTTTAGACTCAATATTTAAGAAACTATCAAGTTTCGTCAATTTTTTTTTGTTTGATTTCATATTAATACTTTCTGATTATTGATCAGCGATATTAAAAACCCTCAAATAACTAAAAATAAAGTGTTTTGTGAGTAGAAAATTTTTTGCGCCTTTTAGTCTCAATATATAAGACACTATCAAGTTTCGTCAATTTTTTTTTGTTTGATTTCATATTAATACTTACTGATTATGGATCAGCAATATTAAAAACCCTCAAATAACTAAAAATAAAGTGTTTTGTGAGTAGTTAAATTTTTGCGCCTTTTAGTCTCAATATATAAGACACTATCAAGTTTCGTCAATTTCTTTTTTGTTTGATTTCATATTAATACTAACTGATTATTGATCAGCAATATTAAAAACCCTCAAATAACTAAAAATAAAGTGTTTTGTGAGTAGAAAATTTTTTGCGCCTTTTAGTCTCAATATATAAGACACTATCAAGTTTCGTCAACTTTTTTTTGTTTGATTTCATATTAATACTTACTGATTATGGATCAGCAATATTAAAAACCCTCAAATAACTAAAAATAAAGTGTTTTGTGAGTAGTTAAAATTTTGCACCTTTTAGTCTCAATATATTAGACACTATCAAGTTTCGTCAATTTCTTTTTTGTTTGATTTCATATTAATACTAACTGATTATTGATCAGCAATATTAAAAACCCTCAAATAACTAAAAATAAAGTGTTTTGTGAGTAGAAACTTTTTTGCGCCTTTTAGACTCAATATTTAAGAAACTATCAAGTTTCGTCAATTTTTTTTTGTTTGATTTCATATTAATACTTTCTGATTATTGATCAGCGATATTAAAAACCCTCAAATAACTAAAAATAAAGTGTTTTGTGAGTCGAAAATTTTTTGCGCCTTTTAGACTCAATATCAAAGACACTATCAAGTTTCGTAAATTTTTTTTGTTTGATTTCATATTAATACTTTCTGATTATTGATCAGCGATATAAAAAACCCTCAAATAACTAAAAATAAACGGTTTTGTGAGTAGAAAATTTTTTGCGCCTTTTAGACTCAATATTTAAGAAACTATTAAGTTTCATCAATTTTTTTTTGTTTGATTTCATATAAATACTTACTGATTATTGATAAGCGATATTAAAAACCCTCAAATAACTAAAAATAAAGTGTTTTGTGAGTCGAATTTTTTTCGCGCCTTTTAGTCTCAATATATCAGACACTATCAAATTTCGTCAATTTTTTTTTGTTTGATTTCATAATAATACTTCCAAATTATTGATCAGCGATATTAAAAACCCTTAAATAACTAAAAATAAAGTGTTTTGTGATTAGAATTTTTTTTGCGCCTTTTAGACTCAATATCAAAGACACTATCAAGTTTAGTCAATTTTTTTTGTTTGATTTCGTATTAATACTTACTGAATATTGATCAGCGATTTTAAAAACCCTCAAATAACTAAAAATAAAGTGTTTTGTGAGTAGAAAATTATTTGCGCCTTTTAGTCTCAATATATAAGACACTATCAAGTTACGTCAATTTTTTTTTGTTTGATTTCATATTAATACTTACTGATTATGGATCAGCAATATTAAAAACCCTCAAATAACTAAAAATAAAGTGTTTTGTGAGTAGTTAAATTTTTGCGCCTTTTAGTCTCAATATATAAGACACTATCAAGTTTCGTCAATTTCTTTTTTGTTTGATTTCATATTAATACTAACTGATTATTGATCAGCAATATTAAAAACCCTCAAATAACTAAAAATAAAGTGTTTTGTGAGTAGAAACTTTTTTGCGCCTTTTAGACTCAATATTTAAGAAACTATCAAGTTTCGTCAATTTTTTTTTGTTTGATTTCATATTAATACTTTCTGATTATTGATCAGCGATATTAAAAACCCTCAAATAACTAAAAATAAAGTGTTTTGTGAGTAGAAAAAGTTTTGCGCCTTTTAGTCTCAATATATAAGACACTATCAAGTTTCGTCAATTTTTTTTAGTTTGATTTCATATTAATACTTACTGATTATGGATCAGCAATATTAAAAACCCTCAAATAACTAAAAATAAAGTGTTTTGTGAGTAGTTAAATTTTTGCGCCTTTTAGTCACAATATATAAGACACTATCAAGTTTCGTCAATTTTTTTTTCTTTGATTTCATAATAATACTTACAAATTATTGATCAGCGATTTTTAAACCCTCAAATAACTAAAAATAAAGTGTTTTGTGAGTAGAAAATTTTTTGCGCCTTTTAGACTCAATATTTAAGAAACTATTAAGTTTCGTCAATTTTTTTTTGTTTGATTTCATATTAATACTTACTGATTATTGATCAGCGATATTAAAAACCCTCAAATAACTAAAAATAAAGTGTTTTGTGAGTAGTTAAATTTTTGCGCCTTTTAGTCTCAATATATAAGACACTATCAAGTTTCGTCAATTTTTTTTTGTTTGATTTCATAATAATACTTTCTGATTATTGATCAGCGATATTAAAAACCCTCAAATAACTAAAAATAAAGTGTTTTGTAAGTAGAAAATTTTTTGCGCCTTTTAGACTCAATATATAAGACACTATCAAGTTTCGTCAATTTTTTTTTTGTTTGATTTCATATTAGTACTTACTGATTATGGATCAGCAATATTAAAAACCCTCAAATAACTAAAAATAAAGTGTTTTGTGAGTAGTTAAATTTTTGCGCCTTTTAGTCTCAATATATTAGACACTATCAAGTTTTGTCAATTTCTTTTTTGTTTGATTTCATATTAATACTAACTGATTATTGATCAGCGATATTAAAAACCCTCAAATAACTAAAAATAAAGTGTTTTGTGAGTCGAAAATTTTTTGCGCCTTTTAGACTCAATATCAAAGACACTATCAAGTTTCGTCAATTTTTTTTGTTTGATTTCGTATTAATACTTACTGAATATTGATCAGCGATATTAAAAACCCTCAAATAACTAAAAATAAAGTGTTTTGTGAGTAGAAAAAGTTTTGCGCCTTTTAGTCACAATATATAAGACACTATCAAGTTTCGTCAATTTTTTTTTGTTTGATTTCATATTAATACTTTCTGATTATTGATCAGCGATATTAAAAACACTCAAATAACTAAAAATAAAGTATTTTGTGAGTAGTTAAATTTTTGCGCCTTTTAGTCTCAATATATAAGACACTATCAAGTTTCGTCAATTTCTTTTTGTTTGATTTCATAATAATACTTTCTGATTATTGATCAGCGATATTAAAAACCCTCAAATAACTAAAAATAAAGTGTTTTGTAAGTAGAAAATTTTTTGCGCCTTTTAGACTCAATATATAAGACACTATCAAGTTTCGTCAATTTTTTATTGTTTGATTTCGTACTAATACTTACTGAATATTGATCAGCGATATTAAAAACCCTCAAATAACTAAAAATAAAGTGTTTTGTGAGTAGAAAATTTTTTGCGCCTTTTAGTCTCAATAAGACACAATCAAGTTTCGTCAATTTTTTTTTGTTTGATTTCATATTAATACTTACTGATTATGGATCAGCAATATTTAATATTTTTTGCGCCTTTTAGTCTCAATAAGACACTATCAAGTTTCGTCAATTTTTTTTTGTTTGATTTCATATTAATACTTACTGATTATGGATCAGCAATATTTAAAACCCTCAAATAACTAAAAATAAAGTGTTTTGTGAGTCGAAATTTTTTTGCGCCTTTTAGTCTCAATATATGACACTATCAAGTTTCGTCAATTTTTTTTTGTTTGATTTCATATTAATACTTACTGATTATTGATCAGCAATATGAAAACCCTCAAATAACTAAAAATAAAGTGTTTTGTGAGTAGTTAAATTTTTGCGCCTTTTAGTCTCAATATATAAGACACTATCAAGTTTCGTCAATTTTTTTTTGTTTGATTTCATAATAATACTTTCTGATTATTGATCAGCGATATTTAAAACCCTCAAATAACTAAAAATAAAGTGTTTTGTAAGTAGAAAATTTTTTGCGCCTTTTAGACTCAATATATAAGACACTATCAAGTTTCGTCAATTTTTTATTGTTTGATTTCGTACTAATACTTACTGAATATTGATCAGCGATATTAAAAACCCTCAAATAACTAAAAATAAAGTGTTTTGTGAGTAGAAAATTTTTTGCGCCTTTTAGTCTCAATATATAAGACACTATCAAGTTTCGTCAATTTTTTTTTGTTTGATTTCATATTAATACTTACTGATTATGGATCAGCAATATAAAAAACCCTCAAATAACTAAAAATAAAGTGTTTTGTGAGTAGTTAAATTTTTGCGCCTTTTAGTCTCAATATATAAGACACTATCAAGTTTCGTCAATTTCTTTTTTGTTTGATTTCATATTAATACTAACTGATTATTGATCAGCAATATAAAAAACCCTCAAATAACTAAAAATAAAGTGTTTTGTGAGTAGAAACTTTTTTGCGCCTTTTAGACTCAATATCAAAGACACTATCAAGTTTCGTCAATTTTTTTTGTTTGATTTCGTATTAATACTTACTGAAAATTGATCAGCGATATTAAAAACCCTCAAATAACTAAAAATAAAGTGTTTTGTGAGTAGTTAAATTTTTGCGCCTTTTAGTCTCAATATATAAGACACTATCAAGTTTCGTCAATTTTTTTTTGTTTGATTTCATTATAATACTTTCTGATTATTGATCAGCGATATTAAAAACCCTCAAATAACTAAAAATAAAGTGTTTTGTAAGTAGAAAATTTTTTTGCGCCTTTTAGACTCAATATATAAGACACTATCAAGTTTCGTCAATTTTTTATTGTTTGATTTCGTACTAATACTTACTGAATATTGATCAGCGATATTAAAAACCCTCAAATAACTAAAAATAAAGTGTTTTGTGAGTAGAAATTTTTTTGCGCCTTTTAGTCTCAATATATAAGACACTATCAAGTTTCGTCAATTTTTTTTTGTTTGATTTCATATTAATACTTACTGATTATGGATCAGCAATATTTAAAACCCTCAAATAACTAAAAATAGTGTCTTTGATATTGATATTAAGTGTTTTGTGAGTAGAAAAAGTTTTGCGCCTTTTAGTCTCAATATATAAGACACTATCAAGTTTCGTCAATTTTTTTTTGTTTGATTTCATATTAATACTTACTGATTATGGATCAGCAATATTAAAAACCTTCAAATAACTAAAAATAAAGTGTTTTGTGAGTAGTTAAATTTTTGCGCCTTTTAGTCACAATATATAAGACACTATCAAGTTTCGTCAATTTTTTTTTGTTTGATTTCATAATAATACTTACAAATTATTGATCAGCGATATTTAAACCCTCAAATAACTAAAAATAATGTGTTTTGTGAGTAGAAAATTTTTTGCGCCTTTTAGACTCAATATTTAAGAAACTATTAAGTTTCGTCAATTTTTTTTTGTTTGATTTCATATTAATACTTACTGATTATTGATCAGCGATATTAAAAACCCTCAAATAACTAAAAATAAAGTGTTTTGTGAGTAGTTAAATTTTTGCGCCTTTTAGTCTCAATATATAAGACACTATCAAGTTTCGTCAATTTCTTTTTTGTTTGATTTCATATTAATACTAACTGATTATTGATCAGCAATATTAAAAACCCTCAAATAACTAAAAATAAAGTGTTTTGTGAGTTGAAACTTTTTTGCGCCTTTTAGACTCAATATTTAAGAAACTATTAAGTTTCGTCAATTTTTTATTGTTTGATTTCGTACTAATACTTACTGAATATTGATCAGCGATATTAAAAACCCTCAAATAACTAAAAATAAAGTGTTTTGTGAGTAGAAAATTTTTTGCGCCTTTTAGTCTCAATATATAAGACACTATCAAGTTTCGTCAATTTTTTTTTGTTTGATTTCATATTAATACTTACTGATTATGGATCAGCAATATTAAAAACCCTCAAATAACTAAAAATAAAGTGTTTTGTGAGTAGTTAAATTTTTGCGCCTTTTAGTCTCAATATATTAGACACTATCAAGTTTCGTCAATTTCTTTTTTGTTTGATTTCATATTAATACTAACTGATTATTGATCAGCAATATTAAAAACCCTCAAATAACTAAAAATAAAGTGTTTTGTGAGTTGAAACTTTTTTGCGCCTTTTAGACTCAATATTTAAGAAACTATCAAGTTTCGTAAATTTTTTTTTGTTTGATTTCATATTAATACTTTCTGATTATTGATGAGCGATATTAAAAACCCTCAAATAACTAAAAATAAAGTGTTTTGTGAGTAGAAAATTTTTTGCGCCTTTTAGTCTCAATATATAAGACACTATCAAGTTTCGTCAATTTTTTTTTGTTTGATTTCATATTAATACTTACTGATAATGGATCAGCAATATTAAAAACCCTCAAATAACTAAAAATAAAGTGTTTTGTGAGTAGTTAAATTTTTGCGCCTTTTAGTCTCAATATATAAGACACTATCAAGTTTCGTCAATTTCTTTTTTGTTTGATTTCATATTAATACTAACTGACTATTGATCAGCAATATAAAAAACCCTCAAATAACTAAAAATAAAGTGTTTTGTGAGTAGAAACTTTTTTGCGCCTTTTAGACTCAATATTTAAGAAACTATCAAGTTTCGTCAATTTTTTTTTGTTTGATTTCATATTAATACTTTCTGATTATTGATCAGCGATATTAAAAACCCTCAAATAACTAAAAATAAAGTGTTTTGTGAGTCGAAATTTTTTTGCGCCTTTTAGACTCAATATCAAAGACACTATCAAGTTTCGTCAATTTTTTTTGTTTGATTTCGTATTAATACTTACTGAATATTGATCAGCGATATTAAAAACCCTCAAATAACTAAAAATAAAGTGTTTTGTGAGTAGTTAAATTTTTGCGCCTTTTAGTCTCAATATATAAGACACTATCAAGTTTCGTCAATTTTTTTTTGTTTGATTTCATAATAATACTTTCTGATTATTGATCAGCGATATTAAAAACCCTCAAATAACTAAAAATAAAGTGTTTTGTAAGTAGAAAATTTTTTTGCGCCTTTTAGACTCAATATATAAGACACTATCAAGTTTCGTCAATTTTTTATTGTTTGATTTCGTACTAATACTTACTGAATATTGATCAGCGATATTAAAAACCCTCAAATAACTAAAAATAAAGTGTTTTGTGAGTAGAAATTTTTTTGCGCCTTTTAGTCTCAATATATAAGACACTATCAAGTTTCGTCAATTTTTTTTGTTTGATTTCATATTAATACTTACTGATTATGGATCAGCAATATTTAAAACCCTCAAATGACTAAAAATAAAGTGTTTTGTGAGTAGAAATTTTTTTGCGCCTTTTAGTCTCAATATATGACACTATCAAGTTTCGTCAATTTTTTATTGTTTGATTTCGTACTAATACTTACTGAATATTGATCAGCGATATTAAAAACCCTCAAATATTTAAAAATAAAGTGTTTTGTGAGTAGAAAATTTTTTGCGCCTTTTAGTCTCAATATATAAGACACTATCAAGTTTCGTCAATTTTTTTTTGTTTGATTTCATATTAATACTTACTGATTATAAATCAGCAATATTAAAAACCATCAAATAACTAAAAATAAAGTGTTTTGTGAGTAGTTAAATTTTTGCGCCTTTTAGTCTCAATATATAAGACACTATCAAGTTTCGTCAATTTCTTTTTTGTTTGATTTCATATTAATACTAACTGATTATTGATCAGCAATATAAAAAACCCTCAAATAACTAAAAATAAAGTGTTTTGTGAGTAGAAACTTTTTTGCGCCTTTTAGACTCAATATTTAAGAAACTATCAAGTTTCGTCAATTTTTTTTTGTTTGATTTCATATTAATACTTTCTGATTATTGATCAGCGATATTAAAAACCCTCAAATAACTAAAAATAAAGTGTTTTGTGAGTCGAAAATTTTTTGCGCCTTTTAGACTCAATATCAAAGACACTATCAAGTTTCGTCGATTTTTTTTGTTTGATTTCGTATTAATACTTACTGAATATTGATCAGCGATATTAAAAACCCTCAAATAACTAAAAATAAAGTGTTTTGTGAGTAGATAAAGTTTTGCGCCTTTTAGTCTCAATATATAAGACACTATCAAGTTTCGTCAATTTTTTTTTGTTTGATTTCATATTAATACTTACTGATTATGGATCAGCAATATTAAAAACCCTCAAATAACTAAAAATAAAGTGTTTTGTGAGTAGTTAAATTTTTGCGCCTTTTAGTCACAATATATAAGACACTATCAAGTTTCGTCAATTTTTTTTTGTTTGATTTCATAATAATACTTACAAATTATTGATCAGCGATATTTAAACCCTCAAATAACTAAAAATAAAGTGTTTTGTGAGTAGAAAATTTTTTGCGCCTTTTAGACTCAATATTTAAGAAACTATTAAGTTTCGTAAATTTTTTTTTGTTTGATTTCATATTAATACTTACTAAATATTGATCAGCGATATTAAAAACCCTCAAATAACTAAAAATAAAGTGTTTTGTGAGTAGTTAAATTTTTGCGCCTTTTAGTCTCAATATATAAGACACTATCAAGTTTCGTCAATTTTTTTTTGTTTGATTTCATAATAATACTTTCTGATTATTGATCAGCGATATTAAAAACCCTCAAATAACTAAAAATAAAGTGTTTTGTGAGTAGAAAAAGTTTTGCGCCTTTTAGTCTCAATATATAAGACACTATCAAGTTTCGTCAATTTTTTTTAGTTTGATTTCATATTAATACTTACTGATTATGGATCAGCAATATTAAAAACCCTCAAATAACTAAAAATAAAGTGTTTTGTGAGTAGTTAAATTTTTGCGCCTTTTAGTCACAATATATAAGACACTATCAAGTTTCGTCAATTTTTTTTTCTTTGATTTCATAATAATACTTACAAATTATTGATCAGCGATTTTTAAACCCTCAAATAACTAAAAATAAAGTGTTTTGTGAGTAGAAAATTTTTTGCGCCTTTTAGACTCAATATTTAAGAAACTATTAAGTTTCGTCAATTTCTTTTTTGTTTGATTTCATATTAATACTAACTGATTATTGATCAGCAATATTAAAAACCCTCAAATAACTAAAAATAAAGTGTTTTGTGAGTAGAAACTTTTTTGCGCCTTTTAGACTCAATATTTAAGAAACTATCAAGTTTCGTCAATTTTTTTTTGTTTGATTTCATATTAATACTTTCTGATTATTGATCAGCGATATTAAAAACCCTCAAATAACTAAAAATAAAGTGTTTTGTGAGTAGAAAAAGTTTTGCGCCTTTTAGTCTCAATATATAAGACACTATCAAGTTTCGTCAATTTTTTTTTGTTTGATTTCATATTAATACTTTCTGATTATTGATCAGCGATATTAAAAACCCTCAAATAACTAAAAGTAAAGTGTTTTGTGAGTAGTTAAATTTTTGCGCCTTTTAGTCTCAATATATAAGACACTATCAAGTTTCGTCAATTTTTTTTTGTTTGATTTCATAATAATACTTTCTGATTATTGATCAGCAATATAAAAAACCCTCAAATAACTAAAAATAAAGTGTTTTGTAAGTAGAAAATTTTTTGCGCCTTTTAGACTCAATATATAAGACACTATCAAGTTTCGTCAATTTTTTTTGTTTGATTTCGTACTAATACTTACTGAATATTGATCAGCGATATTAAAAACCCTCAAATAGCTAAAAATAAAGTGTTTTGTGAGTAGAAAATTTTTTGCGCCTTTTAGTCTCAATATATAAGACACTATCAAGTTTCGTCAATTTTTTTTTGTTTGATTTCATATTAATACTTACTGATTATGGATCAGCAATATTAAAAACCCTCAAATAACTAAAAATAAAGTGTTTTGTGAGTAGTTAAATTTTTGCGCCTTTTAGTCTCAATATATTAGACACTATCAAGTTTCGTCAATTTCTTTTTTGTTTGATTTCATATTAATACTAACTGATTATTGATCAGCAATATTAAAAACCCTCAAATAACTAAAAATAAAGTGTTTTGTGAGTTGAAACTTTTTTGCGCCTTTTAGACTCAATATTTAAGAAACTATCAAGTTTCGTAAATTTTTTTTTGTTTGATTTCATATTAATACTTTCTGATTATTGATGAGCGATATTAAAAACCCTCAAATAACTAAAAATAAAGTGTTTTGTGAGTCGAAAATTTTTTGCGCCTTTTAGACTCAATATCAAAGACACTATCAAGTTTCGTCAATTTTTTTTGTTTGATTTCGTATTAATACTTTCTGAATATTGATCAGCGATATTAAAAACCCTCAAATAACTAAAAATAAAGTGTTTTGTGAGTAGAAAAAGTTTTGCGCCTTTTAGTCACAATATATAAGACACTATCAAGTTTCGTCAATTTTTTTTTGTTTGATTTCATATTAATACTTTCTGATTATTGATCAGCGATATTAAAAACCCTCAAATAACTAAAAATAAAGTGTTTTGTGGGTCGAAAATTTTTTGCGCCTTTTAGACTCAATATCAAAGACACTATCAAGTTTCGTAAATTTTTTTTGTTTGATTTCGTATTAATACTTACTGAAAATTGATCAGCGATATTAAAAACCCTCAAATAACTAAAAATAAAGTGTTTTGTGAGTAGTTAAATTTTTGCGCCTTTTAGTCTCAATATATAAGACACTATCAAGTTTCGTCAATTTTTTTTTGTTTGATTTCATTATAATACTTTCTGATTATTGATCAGCGATATTAAAAACCCTCAAATAACTAAAAATAAAGTGTTTTGTAAGTAGAAAATTTTTTTGCGCCTTTTAGACTCAATATATAAGACACTATCAAGTTTCGTCAATTTTTTATTGTTTGATTTCGTACTAATACTTACTGAATATTGATCAGCGATATTAAAAACCCTCAAATAACTAAAAATAAAGTGTTTTGTGAGTAGAAATTTTTTTGCGCCTTTTAGTCTCAATATATAAGACACTATCAAGTTTCGTCAATTTTTTTTTGTTTGATTTCATATTAATACTTACTGATTATGGATCAGCAATATTTAAAACCCTCAAATAACTAAAAATAGTGTCTTTGATATTGATATTAAGTGTTTTGTGAGTAGAAAAAGTTTTGCGCCTTTTAGTCTCAATATATAAGACACTATCAAGTTTCGTCAATTTTTTTTTGTTTGATTTCATATTAATACTTACTGATTATGGATCAGCAATATTAAAAACCTTCAAATAACTAAAAATAAAGTGTTTTGTGAGTAGTTAAATTTTTGCGCCTTTTAGTCACAATATATAAGACACTATCAAGTTTCGTCAATTTTTTTTTGTTTGATTTCATAATAATACTTACAAATTATTGATCAGCGATATTTAAACCCTCAAATAACTAAAAATAATGTGTTTTGTGAGTAGAAAATTTTTTGCGCCTTTTAGACTCAATATTTAAGAAACTATTAAGTTTCGTCAATTTTTTTTTGTTTGATTTCATATTAATACTTACTGATTATTGATCAGCGATATTAAAAACCCTCAAATAACTAAAAATAAAGTGTTTTGTGAGTAGTTAAATTTTTGCGCCTTTTAGTCTCAATATATAAGACACTATCAAGTTTCGTCAATTTCTTTTTTGTTTGATTTCATATTAATACTAACTGATTATTGATCAGCAATATTAAAAACCCTCAAATAACTAAAAATAAAGTGTTTTGTGAGTTGAAACTTTTTTGCGCCTTTTAGACTCAATATTTAAGAAACTATTAAGTTTCGTCAATTTTTTATTGTTTGATTTCGTACTAATACTTACTGAATATTGATCAGCGATATTAAAAACCCTCAAATAACTAAAAATAAAGTGTTTTGTGAGTAGAAAATTTTTTGCGCCTTTTAGTCTCAATATATAAGACACTATCAAGTTTCGTCAATTTTTTTTTGTTTGATTTCATATTAATACTTACTGATTATGGATCAGCAATATTAAAAACCCTCAAATAACTAAAAATAAAGTGTTTTGTGAGTAGTTAAATTTTTGCGCCTTTTAGTCTCAATATATTAGACACTATCAAGTTTCGTCAATTTCTTTTTTGTTTGATTTCATATTAATACTAACTGATTATTGATCAGCAATATTAAAAACCCTCAAATAACTAAAAATAAAGTGTTTTGTGAGTTGAAACTTTTTTGCGCCTTTTAGACTCAATATTTAAGAAACTATCAAGTTTCGTAAATTTTTTTTTGTTTGATTTCATATTAATACTTTCTGATTATTGATGAGCGATATTAAAAACCCTCAAATAACTAAAAATAAAGTGTTTTGTGAGTAGAAAATTTTTTGCGCCTTTTAGTCTCAATATATAAGACACTATCAAGTTTCGTCAATTTTTTTTTGTTTGATTTCATATTAATACTTACTGATAATGGATCAGCAATATTAAAAACCCTCAAATAACTAAAAATAAAGTGTTTTGTGAGTAGTTAAATTTTTGCGCCTTTTAGTCTCAATATATAAGACACTATCAAGTTTCGTCAATTTCTTTTTTGTTTGATTTCATATTAATACTAACTGACTATTGATCAGCAATATAAAAAACCCTCAAATAACTAAAAATAAAGTGTTTTGTGAGTAGAAACTTTTTTGCGCCTTTTAGACTCAATATTTAAGAAACTATCAAGTTTCGTCAATTTTTTTTTGTTTGATTTCATATTAATACTTTCTGATTATTGATCAGCGATATTAAAAACCCTCAAATAACTAAAAATAAAGTGTTTTGTGAGTCGAAATTTTTTTGCGCCTTTTAGACTCAATATCAAAGACACTATCAAGTTTCGTCAATTTTTTTTGTTTGATTTCGTATTAATACTTACTGAATATTGATCAGCGATATTAAAAACCCTCAAATAACTAAAAATAAAGTGTTTTGTGAGTAGTTAAATTTTTGCGCCTTTTAGTCTCAATATATAAGACACTATCAAGTTTCGTCAATTTTTTTTTGTTTGATTTCATAATAATACTTTCTGATTATTGATCAGCGATATTAAAAACCCTCAAATAACTAAAAATAAAGTGTTTTGTAAGTAGAAAATTTTTTTGCGCCTTTTAGACTCAATATATAAGACACTATCAAGTTTCGTCAATTTTTTATTGTTTGATTTCGTACTAATACTTACTGAATATTGATCAGCGATATTAAAAACCCTCAAATAACTAAAAATAAAGTGTTTTGTGAGTAGAAATTTTTTTGCGCCTTTTAGTCTCAATATATAAGACACTATCAAGTTTCGTCAATTTTTTTTGTTTGATTTCATATTAATACTTACTGATTATGGATCAGCAATATTTAAAACCCTCAAATGACTAAAAATAAAGTGTTTTGTGAGTAGAAATTTTTTTGCGCCTTTTAGTCTCAATATATGACACTATCAAGTTTCGTCAATTTTTTATTGTTTGATTTCGTACTAATACTTACTGAATATTGATCAGCGATATTAAAAACCCTCAAATATTTAAAAATAAAGTGTTTTGTGAGTAGAAAATTTTTTGCGCCTTTTAGTCTCAATATATAAGACACTATCAAGTTTCGTCAATTTTTTTTTGTTTGATTTCATATTAATACTTACTGATTATAAATCAGCAATATTAAAAACCATCAAATAACTAAAAATAAAGTGTTTTGTGAGTAGTTAAATTTTTGCGCCTTTTAGTCTCAATATATAAGACACTATCAAGTTTCGTCAATTTCTTTTTTGTTTGATTTCATATTAATACTAACTGATTATTGATCAGCAATATAAAAAACCCTCAAATAACTAAAAATAAAGTGTTTTGTGAGTAGAAACTTTTTTGCGCCTTTTAGACTCAATATTTAAGAAACTATCAAGTTTCGTCAATTTTTTTTTGTTTGATTTCATATTAATACTTTCTGATTATTGATCAGCGATATTAAAAACCCTCAAATAACTAAAAATAAAGTGTTTTGTGAGTCGAAAATTTTTTGCGCCTTTTAGACTCAATATCAAAGACACTATCAAGTTTCGTCGATTTTTTTTGTTTGATTTCGTATTAATACTTACTGAATATTGATCAGCGATATTAAAAACCCTCAAATAACTAAAAATAAAGTGTTTTGTGAGTAGATAAAGTTTTGCGCCTTTTAGTCTCAATATATAAGACACTATCAAGTTTCGTCAATTTTTTTTTGTTTGATTTCATATTAATACTTACTGATTATGGATCAGCAATATTAAAAACCCTCAAATAACTAAAAATAAAGTGTTTTGTGAGTAGTTAAATTTTTGCGCCTTTTAGTCACAATATATAAGACACTATCAAGTTTCGTCAATTTTTTTTTGTTTGATTTCATAATAATACTTACAAATTATTGATCAGCGATATTTAAACCCTCAAATAACTAAAAATAAAGTGTTTTGTGAGTAGAAAATTTTTTGCGCCTTTTAGACTCAATATTTAAGAAACTATTAAGTTTCGTAAATTTTTTTTTGTTTGATTTCATATTAATACTTACTAAATATTGATCAGCGATATTAAAAACCCTCAAATAACTAAAAATAAAGTGTTTTGTGAGTAGTTAAATTTTTGCGCCTTTTAGTCTCAATATATAAGACACTATCAAGTTTCGTCAATTTTTTTTTGTTTGATTTCATAATAATACTTTCTGATTATTGATCAGCGATATTAAAAACCCTCAAATAACTAAAAATAAAGTGTTTTGTGAGTAGAAAAAGTTTTGCGCCTTTTAGTCTCAATATATAAGACACTATCAAGTTTCGTCAATTTTTTTTAGTTTGATTTCATATTAATACTTACTGATTATGGATCAGCAATATTAAAAACCCTCAAATAACTAAAAATAAAGTGTTTTGTGAGTAGTTAAATTTTTGCGCCTTTTAGTCACAATATATAAGACACTATCAAGTTTCGTCAATTTTTTTTTCTTTGATTTCATAATAATACTTACAAATTATTGATCAGCGATTTTTAAACCCTCAAATAACTAAAAATAAAGTGTTTTGTGAGTAGAAAATTTTTTGCGCCTTTTAGACTCAATATTTAAGAAACTATTAAGTTTCGTCAATTTCTTTTTTGTTTGATTTCATATTAATACTAACTGATTATTGATCAGCAATATTAAAAACCCTCAAATAACTAAAAATAAAGTGTTTTGTGAGTAGAAACTTTTTTGCGCCTTTTAGACTCAATATTTAAGAAACTATCAAGTTTCGTCAATTTTTTTTTGTTTGATTTCATATTAATACTTTCTGATTATTGATCAGCGATATTAAAAACCCTCAAATAACTAAAAATAAAGTGTTTTGTGAGTAGAAAAAGTTTTGCGCCTTTTAGTCTCAATATATAAGACACTATCAAGTTTCGTCAATTTTTTTTTGTTTGATTTCATATTAATACTTTCTGATTATTGATCAGCGATATTAAAAACCCTCAAATAACTAAAAGTAAAGTGTTTTGTGAGTAGTTAAATTTTTGCGCCTTTTAGTCTCAATATATAAGACACTATCAAGTTTCGTCAATTTTTTTTTGTTTGATTTCATAATAATACTTTCTGATTATTGATCAGCAATATAAAAAACCCTCAAATAACTAAAAATAAAGTGTTTTGTAAGTAGAAAATTTTTTGCGCCTTTTAGACTCAATATATAAGACACTATCAAGTTTCGTCAATTTTTTTTGTTTGATTTCGTACTAATACTTACTGAATATTGATCAGCGATATTAAAAACCCTCAAATAGCTAAAAATAAAGTGTTTTGTGAGTAGAAAATTTTTTGCGCCTTTTAGTCTCAATATATAAGACACTATCAAGTTTCGTCAATTTTTTTTTGTTTGATTTCATATTAATACTTACTGATTATGGATCAGCAATATTAAAAACCCTCAAATAACTAAAAATAAAGTGTTTTGTGAGTAGTTAAATTTTTGCGCCTTTTAGTCTCAATATATTAGACACTATCAAGTTTCGTCAATTTCTTTTTTGTTTGATTTCATATTAATACTAACTGATTATTGATCAGCAATATTAAAAACCCTCAAATAACTAAAAATAAAGTGTTTTGTGAGTTGAAACTTTTTTGCGCCTTTTAGACTCAATATTTAAGAAACTATCAAGTTTCGTAAATTTTTTTTTGTTTGATTTCATATTAATACTTTCTGATTATTGATGAGCGATATTAAAAACCCTCAAATAACTAAAAATAAAGTGTTTTGTGAGTCGAAAATTTTTTGCGCCTTTTAGACTCAATATCAAAGACACTATCAAGTTTCGTCAATTTTTTTTGTTTGATTTCGTATTAATACTTTCTGAATATTGATCAGCGATATTAAAAACCCTCAAATAACTAAAAATAAAGTGTTTTGTGAGTAGAAAAAGTTTTGCGCCTTTTAGTCACAATATATAAGACACTATCAAGTTTCGTCAATTTTTTTTTGTTTGATTTCATATTAATACTTTCTGATTATTGATCAGCGATATTAAAAACCCTCAAATAACTAAAAATAAAGTGTTTTGTGGGTCGAAAATTTTTTGCGCCTTTTAGACTCAATATCAAAGACACTATCAAGTTTCGTAAATTTTTTTTGTTTGATTTCATATTAATACTTTCTGATTATTGATCAGCGATATAAAAAACCCTCAAATAACTAAAAATAAACGGTTTTGTGAGTAGAAAATTTTTTGCGCCTTTTAGACTCAATATTTAAGAAACTATTAAGTTTCGTCAATTTTTTTTTGTTTGATTTCATATAAATACTTACTGATTATTGATAAGCGATATTAAAAACCCTCAAATAACTAAAAATAAAGTGTTTTGTGAGTCGAATTTTTTTCGCGCCTTTTAGTCTCAATATATCAGACACTATCAAATTTCGTCAATTTTTTTTTGTTTGATTTCATAATAATACTTCCAAATTATTGATCAGCGATATTAAAAACCCTTAAATAACTAAAAATAAAGTGTTTTGTGATTAGAATTTTTTTTGCGCCTTTTAGACTCAATATCAAAGACACTATCAAGTTTAGTCAATTTTTTTTGTTTGATTTCGTATTAATACTTACTGAATATTGATCAGCGATTTTAAAAACCCTCAAATAACTAAAAATAAAGTGTTTTGTGAGTAGAAACTTTTTTGCGCCTTTTAGACTCAATATTTAAGAAACTATCAAGTTTCGTCAATTTTTTTTTGTTTGATTTCATATTAATACTTTCTGATTATTGATCAGCGATATTAAAAACCCTCAAATAACTAAAAATAAAGTGTTTTGTGAGTAGAAAAAGTTTTGCGCCTTTTAGTCTCAATATATAAGACACTATCAAGTTTCGTCAATTTTTTTTAGTTTGATTTCATATTAATACTTACTGATTATGGATCAGCAATATTAAAAACCCTCAAATAACTAAAAATAAAGTGTTTTGTGAGTAGTTAAATTTTTGCGCCTTTTAGTCACAATATATAAGACACTATCAAGTTTCGTCAATTTTTTTTTTCTTTGATTTCATAATAATACTTACAAATTATTGATCAGCGATTTTTAAACCCTCAAATAACTAAAAATAAAGTGTTTTGTGAGTAGAAAATTTTTTGCGCCTTTTAGACTCAATATTTAAGAAACTATTAAGTTTCGTCAATATCTTTTTTGTTTGATTTCATATTAATACTAACTGATTATTGATCAGCAATATTAAAAACCCTCAAATAACTAAAAATAAAGTGTTTTGTGAGTAGAAACTTTTTTGCGCCTTTTAGACTCAATATTTAAGAAACTATCAAGTTTCGTCAATTTTTTTTTGTTTGATTTCATATTAATACTTTCTGATTACTGATCAGCGATATTAAAAACCCTCAAATAACTAAAAATAAAGTGTTTTGTGAGTAGAAAAAGTTTTGCGCCTTTTAGTCTCAATATATAAGACACTATCAAGTTTCGTCAATTTTTTTTTGTTTGATTTCATATTAATACTTTCTGATTATTGATCAGCGATATTAAAAACCCTCAAATAACTAAAAATAAAGTGTTTTGTGAGTAGTTAAATTTTTGCGCCTTTTAGTCTCAATATATAAGACACTATCAAGTTTCGTCAATTTTTTTTTGTTTGATTTCATAATAATACTTTCTGATTATTGATCAGCGATATTAAAAACCCTCAAATAACTAAAAATAAAGTGTTTTGTGAGTAGTTAAATTTTTGCGCCTTTTAGTCTCAATATATAAGACACTATCAAGTTTCGTAAATTTTTTTTTGTTTGATTTCATATTAATACTTTCTGATTATTGATGAGCGATATTAAAAACCCTCAAATAACTAAAAATAAAGTGTTTTGTGAGTCGAAAATTTTTTGCGCCTTTTAGACTCAATATCAAAGACACTATCAAGTTTCGTCAATTTTTTTTGTTTGATTTCGTATTAATACTTTCTGAATATTGATCAGCGATATTAAAAACCCTCAAATAACTAAAAATAAAGTGTTTTGTGAGTAGAAAAAGTTTTGCGCCTTTTAGTCACAATATATAAGACACTATCAAGTTTCGTCAATTTTTTTTTGTTTGATTTCATATTAATACTTTCTGATTATTGATCAGCGATATTAAAAACCCTCAAATAACTAAAAATAAAGTGTTTTGTGGGTCGAAAATTTTTTGCGCCTTTTAGACTCAATATCAAAGACACTATCAAGTTTCGTAAATTTTTTTTGTTTGATTTCATATTAATACTTTCTGATTATTGATCAGCGATATAAAAAACCCTCAAATAACTAAAAATAAACGGTTTTGTGAGTAGAAAATTTTTTGCGCCTTTTAGACTCAATATTTAAGAAACTATTAAGTTTCGTCAATTTTTTTTTGTTTGATTTCATATAAATACTTACTGATTATTGATAAGCGATATTAAAAACCCTCAAATAACTAAAAATAAAGTGTTTTGTGAGTCGAATTTTTTTCGCGCCTTTTAGTCTCAATATATCAGACACTATCAAATTTCGTCAATTTTTTTTTGTTTGATTTCATAATAATACTTCCAAATTATTGATCAGCGATATTAAAAACCCTTAAATAACTAAAAATAAAGTGTTTTGTGATTAGAATTTTTTTTGCGCCTTTTAGACTCAATATCAAAGACACTATCAAGTTTAGTCAATTTTTTTTGTTTGATTTCGTATTAATACTTACTGAATATTGATCAGCGATTTTAAAAACCCTCAAATAACTAAAAATAAAGTGTTTTGTGAGTAGAAACTTTTTTGCGCCTTTTAGACTCAATATTTAAGAAACTATCAAGTTTCGTCAATTTTTTTTTGTTTGATTTCATATTAATACTTTCTGATTATTGATCAGCGATATTAAAAACCCTCAAATAACTAAAAATAAAGTGTTTTGTGAGTAGAAAAAGTTTTGCGCCTTTTAGTCTCAATATATAAGACACTATCAAGTTTCGTCAATTTTTTTTAGTTTGATTTCATATTAATACTTACTGATTATGGATCAGCAATATTAAAAACCCTCAAATAACTAAAAATAAAGTGTTTTGTGAGTAGTTAAATTTTTGCGCCTTTTAGTCACAATATATAAGACACTATCAAGTTTCGTCAATTTTTTTTTGTTTGATTTCATAATAATACTTACAAATTATTGATCAGCGATATTTAAACCCTCAAATAACTAAAAATAAAGTGTTTTGTGAGTAGAAAATTTTTTGCGCCTTTTAGACTCAATATTTAAGAAACTATTAAGTTTCGTCAATATCTTTTTTGTTTGATTTCATATTAATACTAACTGATTATTGATCAGCAATATTAAAAACCCTCAAATAACTAAAAATAAAGTGTTTTGTGAGTAGAAACTTTTTTGCGCCTTTTAGACTCAATATTTAAGAAACTATCAAGTTTCGTCAATTTTTTTTTGTTTGATTTCATATTAATACTTTCTGATTACTGATCAGCGATATTAAAAACCCTCAAATAACTAAAAATAAAGTGTTTTGTGAGTAGAAAAAGTTTTGCGCCTTTTAGTCTCAATATATAAGACACTATCAAGTTTCGTCAATTTTTTTTTGTTTGATTTCATATTAATACTTTCTGATTATTGATCAGCGATATTAAAAACCCTCAAATAACTAAAAATAAAGTGTTTTGTGAGTAGTTAAATTTTTGCGCCTTTTAGTCTCAATATATAAGACACTATCAAGTTTCGTCAATTTTTTTTTGTTTGATTTCATAATAATACTTTCTGATTATTGATCAGCAATATAAAAAACCCTCAAATAACTAAAAATAAAGTGTTTTGTAAGTAGAAAATTTTTTGCGCCTTTTAGACTCAATATATAAGACACTATCAAGTTTCGTCAATTTTTTATTGTTTGATTTCGTACTAATACTTACTGAATATTGATCAGCGATATTAAAAACCCTCAAATAACTAAAAATAAAGTGTTTTGTGAGTAGAAAATTTTTTGCGCCTTTTAGTCTCAATATATAAGACACTATCAAGTTTCGTCAATTTTTTTTTGTTTGATTTCATATTAATACTTACTGATTATGGATCAGCAATATTTAAAACCCTCGAATAACTAAAAATAAAGTGTTTTGTGAGTCGAAATTTTTTTGCGCCTTTTAGTCTCAATATATGACACTATCAAGTTTCGTCAATTTTTTTTGTTTGATTTCATATTAATACTTACTGATTATTGATCAGCAATATTAAAACCCTCAAATAACTAAAAATAAAGTGTTTTGTGAGTAGTTAAATTTTTGCGCCTTTTAGTCTCAATATATAAGACACTATCAAGTTTCGTCAATTTTTTTTTGTTTGATTTCATAATAATACTTTCTGATTATTGATCAGCGATATTAAAAACCCTCAAATAACTAAAAATAAAGTGTTTTGTAAGTAGAAAATTTTTTGCGCCTTTTAGACTCAATATATAAGACACTATCAAGTTTCGTCAATTTTTTATTGTTTGATTTCGTACTAATACTTACTGAATATTGATCAGCGATATTAAAAACCCTCAAATAACTAAAAATAAAGTGTTTTGTGAGTAGAAAATTTTTTGCGCCTTTTAGTCTCAATATATAAGACACTATCAAGTTTCGTCAATTTTTTTTTGTTTGATTTCATATTAATACTTACTGATTATGGATCAGCAATATTTAAAACCCTCAAATAACTAAAAATAAAGTGTTTTGTGAGTAGTTAAATTTTTGCGCCTTTTAGTCTCAATATATAAGACACTATCAAGTTTCGTCAATTTCTTTTTTGTTTGATTTCATATTAATACTAACTGATTATTGATCAGCAATATAAAAAACCCTCAAATAACTAAAAATAAAGTGTTTTGTGAGTAGAAACTTTTTTGCGCCTTTTAGACTCAATATTTAAGAAACTATCAAGTTTCGTCAATTTTTTTTTGTTTGATTTCATATTAATACTTTCTGATTATTGATCAGCGATATTAAAAACCCTCAAATAACTAAAAATAAAGTGTTTTGTGAGTCGAAATTTTTTTGCGCCTTTTAGACTCAATATCAAAGACACTATCAAGTTTCGTCAATTTTTTTTGTTTGATTTCGTATTAATACTTACTGAATATTGATCAGCGATATTAAAAACCCTCAAATAACTAAAAATAAAGTGTTTTGTGAGTAGAAAAAGTTTTGCGCCTTTTAGTCTCAATATATAAGACACTATCAAGTTTCGTCAATTTTTTTTTGTTTGATTTCATATTAATACTTACTGATTATGGATCAGCAATATTAAAAACCCTCAAATAACTAAAAAGAAAGTGTTTTGTGAGTAGTTAAATTTTTGCGCCTTTTAGTCTCAATATATTAGACACTATCAAGTTTCGTCAATTTCTTTTTTGTTTGATTTCATATTAATACTAACTGATTATTGATCAGCAATATTAAAAACCCTCAAATAACTAAAAATAAAGTGTTTTGTGAGTTGAAACTTTTTTGCGCCTTTTAGACTCAATATTTAAGAAACTATCAAGTTTCGTAAATTTTTTTTTGTTTGATTTCATATTAATACTTTCTGATTATTGATGAGCGATATTAAAAACCCTCAAATAACTAAAAATAAAGTGTTTTGTGAGTCGAAAATTTTTTGCGCCTTTTAGACTCAATATCAAAGACACTATCAAGTTTCGTCAATTTTTTTTGTTTGATTTCGTATTAATACTTACTGAATATTGATCAGCGATATTAAAAACCCTCAAATAACTAAAAATAAAGTGTTTTGTGAGTAGAAAAAGTTTTGCGCCTTTTAGTCACAATATATAAGACACTATCAAGTTTCGTCAATTTTTTTTTGTTTGATTTCATAATAATACTTTCTGATTATTGATCAGCGATATTAAAAACCCTCAAATAACTAAAAATAAAGTGTTTTGTGAGTAGTTAAATTTTTGCGCCTTTTAGTCTCAATATATAAGACACTATCAAGTTTCGTCAATTTTTTTTTGTTTGATTTCATAATAATACTTTCTGATTATTGATCAGCGATATTTAAAACCCTCAAATAACTAAAAATAAAGTGTTTTGTAAGTAGAAAATTTTTTGCGCCTTTTAGACTCAATATATAAGACACTATCAAGTTTCGTCAATTTTTTATTGTTTGATTTCGTACTAATACTTACTGAATATTGATCAGCGATATTAAAAACCCTCAAATAACTAACAATAAAGTGTTTTGTGAGTAGTTAAATTTTTGCGCCTTTTAGTCTCAATATATAAGACACTATCAAGTTTCGTCAATTTTTTTTTGTTTGATTTCGTATTAATACTTCCAAATTATTGATCAGCGATATTAAAAACCCTCAAATAACTAAAAATAAAGTGTTTTGTGAGTAGAAAATTTTTTGCGCCTTTTAGACTCAATATTTAAGAAACTATTAAGTTTCGTCATTTTTTTTTGTTTGATTTCATATTAATACTTACTGATTATTGATCAGCGATATTAAAAACCCTCAAATAACTCAAAATAAAGTGTTTTGTGAGTCGAAATTTTTTCGTGCCTTTTAGTCTCAATATATCAGACACTATCAAGTTTCGTCAATTTTTTTTTGTTTGATTTCATAATAATACTTACAAATTATTGATCAGCGATATTAAAAACCCTCAAATAACTAAAAATAAAGTGTTTTGTGAGTAGTTAAATTTTTGCGCCTTTTAGTCTCAATATATAAGACACTATCAAGTTTCGTAAATTTTTTTTTGTTTGATTTCATAATAATACTTTCTGATTATTGATCAGCGATATTAAAAACCCTCAAATAACTAAAAATAAAGTGTTTTGTGAGTAGAAAAAGTTTTGCGCCTTTTAGTCTCAATATATAAGACACTATCAAGTTTCGTCAATTTTTTTTTGTTTGATTTCATATTAATACTTACTGATTATGGATCAGCAATATTAAAAACCCTCAAATAACTAAAAATAAAGTGTTTTGTGAGTAGTTAAATTTTTGCGCCTTTTAGTCACTATATATAAGACACTATCAAGTTTCGTCAATTTTTTTTTGTTTGATTTCATAATAATACTTACAAATTATTGATCAGCGATATTAAAAACCCTCAAATAACTAAAAATAAAGTGTTTTGTGAGTAGAAAATTTTTTGCGCCTTTTAGACTCAATATTTAAGAAACTATTAAGTTTCGTCAATTTTTTTTTGTTCGATTTCATAATAATCCTTCCAAATTATTGATCAGCGATATTAAAAACCCTCAAATAACTAAATATAAAGTGTTTTGTGAGTAGAATTTTTTTTGCGCCTTTTAGACTCAATATATAAGACACTATCCAGTTTCGTCAATTTTTTTTTGTTTGATTTCATAATAATACTTACAAATTATTGATCAGCGATATTAAAAACCCTTAAATAACTAAAAATAAAGTGTTTTGTGATTAGAAAATTTTTTGCGCCTTTTAGACTCAATATCAAAGACACTATAAAGTTTCGTCAATTTTTTTTGTTTGATTTCGTATTAATACTTACTGAATATTGATCAGCGATTTTAAAAACCCTCAAATAACTAAAAATAAAGTGTTTTGTGAGTAGAAATTTTTTTGCGCCTTTTAGTCTCAATATATAAGACACTATCAAGTTTCGTCAATTTTTTTTTGTTTGATTTCATATAAATACTTACTGATTATGGATCAGCAATATTAAAAACCCTCAAATAACTAAAAAATAAAGTGTTTTGTGAGTAGAAAATTTTTTGCGCCTTTTAGACTCAATATTTAAGAAACTATCAAGTTTCGTCAATTTTTTTTTGTTTGATTTCATATTAATACTTTCTGATTATTGATCAGCGATATTAAAAACCCTCAAATAACTAAAAATAAAGTGTTTTGTGAGTCGAAATTTTTTCGCGCCTTTTAGTCTCAATATATCAGATACTTTCAAGTTTCGTCAATTTTTTTTTGGTTGATTTCACAATAATACTTCCTGATTATTGATCAGCGATATTGAAAACCCTTAAATAACTAAAAATAAAGTGTTTTGTGAGTAGAAATTTTTTTGCGCCTTTTAGACTCAATATATAAGAAACTTTGGAGTTCCTTTGGACGATTAAACTACATCTTCAAGAGCAAGCTCCCAATCTGCCTCAAACGGAAGGTATTTAACCAATGCATCTTGCCAGTACTAACATATGGATGCGAGACTTGGACTTTATCGGTAGGAATGTTACAAAAGCTCCAAACAACACAACGCAGCATGGAAAGGTGCATGCTAGGTTATACCAGAAGAGACCGAAAAAGGAATGAGTGGTTACGAGCCCAAACAAAGGTTGAAGATGTTATAGAGGTTGCAAAAAGACTCAAGTGGAAGTGGGCTGGACATATCGCCCGAGCAACAGACCATCGTTGGACGTATGAAGTAATCCAGTGGTACCCAATACGTATAAAAAGGCCTGTAAGAAGACCTAAGGCGCGCTGGGTGGACGAAATACGTAAGCATGCAGGTATTATGTGGCAGCAATGTGCAAAGGACAGGATTTTGTGGAGACAACTTGGAGAGGCCTACATCCTGCAGTGGATGGATACAGGCTGATGGTGATGGTGATGGTGATGATATAAGAAACTATTAAGTTTCGTCAATTTTTTTTTGGTTTGATTTCATATTAATACTTACTGATTATTGATAAGCGATATTAAAAACCCTCAAATAACTAAAAATAAAGTGTTTTGTGAGTAGAAATTTTTTTGCGCCTTTTAGACTCAATATATAAGACACTATCAAGTTTCGTCAATTTTTTTTGTTTGATTTCATAATAATACTTACTGAATATTAATCAGCGATATTAAAAACCCTCAAATAACAAAAAATAAAGTGTTTTGTGAGTCGAAATTTTTTGCGCCTTTTAGACTCAATATCAAAGACACTATCAAGTTTCGTCAATTTTTTTTTTGTATGATTTCATAATAATCCTTCCAAATTATTGATCAGCGATATTAAAAACCCTCAAATAACTAAAAATAAAGTGTTTTGTGAGTCGACATTTTTTGCGCCTTTTAGTCTCAATATATAAGACACTATCAAGTTTCGTCAATTTTTTTTTGTTTGATTTCATAATAATACTTACTGAATATTAATCAGCGATATTAAAAACCCTCAAATAACAAAAAATAAAGTGTTTTGTGAGTCGAAATTTTTTGCGCCTTTTAGACTCAATATCAAAGACACTATCAAGTTTCGTCAATTTTTTTTTGGTTTGATTTCATATTAATACTTACTGATTATTGATAAGCGATATTAAAAACCCTCAAATAACTAAAAATAAATGTTTTGTGAGTAGAATTTTTTTTGCGCCTTTTAGACTCAATATATAAGACACTATCAAGTTTCGTCAATTTTTTTTTGTTTGATTTCATAATAATACTTACTGAATATTAATCAGCGATATTAAAAACCCTCAAATAACAAAAAATAAAGTGTTTTGTGAGTCGAAATTTTTTGCGCCTTTTAGACTCAATATCAAAGACACTATCAAGTTTCGTAAATTTTTTTTTTGTTTGATTTCATATTAATACTTTCTGATTATTGATCAGCGATATTAAAACCCCTCAAATAACTAAAAATAAAGTGTTTTGTGAGTCGAAATTTTTTCGCGCATTTTCGTCTCAATATATCAGACACTTTCAAGTTTCGTCAATTTTTTTTGTTTGATTTCACAATAATACTTCCTGATTATTGATCAGCGATATTAAAAACCCTCAAAAACCTTTAAATAAAGTGTTTTGTGAGTAGAAATTTTTTTGCGCATTTTAGACTCAATATATGACACTATCAAGTTTCCTCAATTTTTTTTTCTTTGATTTCATAATAAAACTTTCTGATTATTGATCTTAAAAACCCTCAAATAACTAAAAATAAAGTGTTTTGTGAGTAGAAAATTTTTTGCGACTTTTAGACTCAATATATAAGAAACTATCAAGTTTCGTCAATTTTTTTTTGTTTGATTTCATATTAATACTTTCTGATTATTGATCAGCGATATTAAAAACCCTCAAATAACTTAAAATAAAGTGTTTTGTGAGTCGAAATTTTTTCGCGCATTTTCGTCTCAATATATCAGACACTTTCAAGTTTCGTCAATTTTTTTTTGTTTGATTTCACAATAATACTTTCTGATTATTGATCAGCGATATTGAAAACCCTCAAATAACTAAAAATAAAGTGTTTTGTGAGTCGAAATTTTTTGCGCCTTTTAGTCTCAATATATCAGACACTATCAAGTTTCCTCAATTTTTTTTTGTTTGATTTCATAATATTACTTCCTGATAATTGATCAGCGATATTAAAAACCCTCAAATAACTAAAAATAAAGTGTTTTGTGAGTCGAAATTTTTTTGCGCCTTTTAGTCTCAATATATAAGACACTATCAAGTTTCGTCAATTTTTTTTTGTTTGATTTCATAATAATCCTTCCAAATTATTGATCAGCGATATTAAAAACCCTCAAATAACTAAAAATAAAGTGTTTTGTGAGTCGAAATTTTTTCGCGCCTTTTAGACTCAATATATAAGACACTATCCAGTTTCGTCAATTTTTTTTTGTTTGATTTCATAATAATACTTCCAAATTATTGATCAGCGATATTAAAAACCCTTAAATAACTAAAAATAAAGTGTTTTGTGATTAGAAAATTTTTTGCGCATTTAAGACTCAATATCAAAGACACTATAAAGTTTCGTCAATTTTTTTTGTTTGATTTCGTATTAATACTTACTGAATATTGATCAGCGATATTAAAAACCCTCAAATTACTAAAAATAAAGTGTTTTGTGAGTCAAAATTTTTTTGCGCCTTTTAGTCTCAATATATAAGACACTATCAAGTTTCGTCAATTTTTTTTTGTTTGATTTCATATTAATACTTTCTGATTATTGATCAGCGATATTAAAAACCCTCAAATAACTAAAAATAAAGTGTTTTGTGAGTAGAAAAAGTTTTGCGCCTTTTAGTCTCAATATATAAGACACTATCAAGTTTCGTCAATTTTTTTTTGTTTGATTTCATAATAATACTTTCTGATTATTGATCAGCGATATTAAAAACCCTCAAATAACTAAAAATAAAGTGTTTTATAAGTAGAATTTTTTTTGCGCCTTTTAGACTCAATATATAAGACACTATCAAGTTTCGTCAATTTTTTATTGTTTGATTTCGTACTAATACTAACTGAATATTGATCAGCGATATTAAAAACCCTCAAATAACTAAAAATAAAGTGTTTTGTGAGTAGAAAATTTTTTGCGCCTTTTAGTCTCAATATATAAGACACTATCAAGTTTCGTCAATTTTTTTTTGTTTGATTTCATATTAATACTTACTGATTATGGATCAGCAATATTAAAAACCCTCAAATAACTTAAAATAAAGTGTTTTGTGAGTAGTTAAATTTTTGCGCCTTTTAGTCTCAATATATTAGACACTATCAAAATTCGTCAATTTCTTTTTTGTTTGATTTCATATTAATACTAACTGATTATTGATCAGCAATATTGAAAACCCTCAAATAACTAAAAATAAAGTGTTTTGTGAGTTGAAACTTTTTTGCGCCTTTTAGACTCAATATTTAAGAAACTATCAAGTTTCGTAAATTTTTTTTTGTTTGATTTCATATTAATACTTTCTGATTATTGATGAGCGATATTAAAAACCCTCAAATAACTAAAAATAAAGTGTTTTGTGAGTCGAAAATTTTTTGCGCATTTTAGACTCAATATCAAAGACACTATCAAGTTTCGTCAATTTTTTTTGTTTGATTTCGTATTAATACTTACTGAATATTGATCAGCGATATTAAAAACCCTCAAATAACTAAAAATAAAGTGTTTTGTGAGTAGAAAAAGTTTTGCGCCTTTTAGTCACAATATATAAGACACTATCAAGTTTCGTCAATTTTTTTTTGTTTGATTTCATAATAATACTTTCTGATTATTGATCAGCGATATTAAAAACCCTCAAATAACTAAAAATAAAGTGTTTTGTGAGTAGTTAAATTTTTGCGCCTTTTAGTCTCAATATATAAGACACTATCAAGTTTCGTCAATTTTTTTTTTTTGATTTCATAATAATACTTTCTGATTATTGATCAGCGATATTAAAAACCCTCAAATAACTAAAAATAAAGTGTTTTGTAAGTAGAAAATTTTTTGCGCCTTTTAGACTCAATATATAAGACACTATCAAGTTTCGTCAATTTTTTATTGTTTGATTTCGTACTAATACTTACTGAATATTGATCAGCGATATTAAAAACCCTCAAATAACTAAAAATAAAGTGTTTTGTGAGTAGAAAATTTTTTGCGCCTTTTAGTCTCAATATATAAGACACTATCAAGTTTCGTCAATTTTTTTTTGTTTGATTTCATATTAATACTTACTGATTATGGATCAGCAATATTTAAAACCCTCAAATAACTAAAAATAAAGTGTTTTGTGAGTCGAAATTTTTTTGCGCCTTTTAGTCTCAATATATGACACTATCAAGTTTCGTCAATTTTTTTTTATTTGATTTCATATTAATACTTACTGATTATTGATCAGCAATATTAAAACCCTCAAATAACTAAAAATAAAGTGTTTTGTGAGTAGTTAAATTTTTGCGCCTTTTAGTCTCAATATATAAGACACTATCAAGTTTCGTCAATTTTTTTTTGTTTGATTTCATAATAATACTTTCTGATTATTGATCAGCGATATTAAAAACCCTCAAATAACTAAAAATAAAGTGTTTTGTAAGTAGAAAATTTTTTGCGCCTTTTAGACTCAATATATAAGACACTATCAAGTTTCGTCAATTTTTTATTGTTTGATTTCGTACTAATACTTACTGAATATTGATCAGCGATATTAAAAACCCTCAAATAACTAAAAATAAAGTGTTTTGTGAGAAGAAAATTTTTTGCGCCTTTTAGTCTCAATATATAAGACACTATCAAGTTTCGTCAATTTTTTTTTGTTTGATTTCATATTAATACTTACTGATTATGGATCAGCAATATTTAAAACCCTTAAATAACTAAAAATAAAGTGTTTTGTGAGTCGAAATTTTTTTGCGCCTTTTAGTCTCAATATATGACACTATCAAGTTTCGTCAATTTTTTTTTGTTTGATTTCATATTAATACTTACTGATTATTGATCAGCAATATTAAAACCCTCAAATAACTAAAAATAAAGTGTTTTGTGAGTAGTTAAATTTTTGCGCCTTTTAGTCTCAATATATAAGACACTATCAAGTTTCGTCAATTTTTTTTTGTTTGATTTCATATTAATACTTACTGATTATTGATCAGCGATATTAAAAACCCTCAAATAACTAAAAATAAAGTGTTTTGTGAGTAGAAATTTTTTTGCGCCTTTTAGACTCAATATTTAAGAAACTATTAAGTTTCGTCAATTTTTTTTTGTTTGATTTCATATTAATACTTACTGATTATTGATCAGCGATATTAAAAACCCTCAAATAACTAACAATTAAGTGTTTTGTGAGTAGTTAAATTTTTGCGTCTTTTAGTCTCAATATATAAGACACTATCAAGTTTCGTCAATTTTTTTTTGTTTGATTTCATATTAATACTTCCAAATTATTGATCAGCGATATTAAAAACCCTCAAATAACTAAAAATAAAGTGTTTTGTGAGTAGAAAATTTTTTGCGCCTTTTAGACTCAATATTTAAGAAACTATTAAGTTTCGTCATTTTTTTTTGTTTGATTTCATATTAATACTTACTGATTATTGATCAGCGATATTAAAAACCCTCAAATAACTCAAAATAAAGTGTTTTGTGAGTCGAAATTTTTTCGTGCCTTTTAGTCTCAATATATCAGACACTATCAAGTTTCGTCAATTTTTTTTTGTTTGATTTCATCATAATACTTACAAATTATTGATCAGCGATATTAAAAACCCTCAAATAACTAAAAATAAAGTGTTTTGTGAGTAGTTAAATTTTTGCGCCTTTTAGTCTCAATATATAAGACACTATCAAGTTTCGTAAATTTTTTTTTGTTTGATTTCATAATAATACTTTCTGATTATTGATCAGCGATATTAAAAACCCTCAAATAACTAAAAATAAAGTGTTTTGTGAATAGAAAAAGTTTTGCGCCTTTTAGTCTCAATATATAAGACACTATCAAGTTTCGTCAATTTTTTTTTGTTTGATTTCATATTAATACTTACTGATTATGGATCAGCAATATTAAAAACCCTCAAATAACTAAAAATAAAGTGTTTTGTGAGTAGTTAAATTTTTGCGCCTTTTAGTCACAATATATAAGACACTATCAAGTTTCGTCAATTTTTTTTTGTTTGATTTCATAATAATACTTACAAATTATTGATCAGCGATATTAAAAACCCTCAAATAACTAAAAATAAAGTGTTTTGTGAGTAGAAAAAGTTTTGCGCCTTTTAGTCTCAATATATAAGACACTATCAAGTTTCGTCAATTTTTTTTTGTTTGATTTCATATTAATACTTACTGATTATGGATCAGCAATATTAAAAACCCTCAAATAACTAAAAATAAAGTGTTTTGTGAGTAGAAAAAGTTTTGCGCCTTTTAGTCTCAATATATAAGACACTATCAAGTTTCGTCAATTTTTTTTTGTTTGATTTCATAATAATACTTACAAATTATTGATCAGCGATATTAAAAACCCTCAAATAACTAAAAATAAAGTGTATTGTGAGTAGAAAATTTTTTGCGCCTTTTAGACTCAATATTTAAGAAACTATTAAGTTTCGTCAATTTTTTTTTGTTTGATTTCATATTAATACTTACTGATTATTGATCAGCAATATTAAAAACCCTCAAATAACTAAAAATAAAGTGTTTTGTGAGTAGTTAAATTTTTGCGCCTTTTAGTCTCAATATATAAGACACTATCAAGTTTCGTAAATTTTTTTTTGTTTGATTTCATAATAATACTTTCTGATTATTGATCAGCGATATTAAAAACCCTCAAATAACTAAAAATAAAGTGTTTTGTGATTTTAAATTTTTTCGCGCCTTTTAGTCTCAATATATCAGACACTATCAAATTTCGTCAATTTTTTTTTGTTTGATTTCATAATAATACTTCCAAATTATTTATCAGCGATATTAAAAACCCTCAAATAACTAAAAATGAAGTGCTTTGTGAGTAGAAAATTTTTTGCGCCTTTTAGACTAAATATCAAAGACTCTATCAAGTTTCGTCAATTTTTTTTTGTTTGATTTCGTATTAATACTTACTGAATATTGATCAGCGATATTAAAAACCCTCAAATAACTAAAAATAAAGTGTTTTGTGAGTCGAAATTTTTTTGCGCCTTTTAGTCCCAATATATGACACTATCAAGTTTCGTCAATTTTTTTTTGTTTGATTTCATATTAATACTTACTGATTATTGATCAGCAATATTAAAAACCCTCAAATAACTAAAAATAAAGTGTTTTGTGAGTAGAAACTTTTTTGCGCCTTTTAGTCTCAATATATAAGACACTATCAAGTTTCGTCAATTTTTTTTTGTTTGATTTCATATTAATACTTACTGATTATGGATCAGTAATATTAAAAACCCTCTAATAACTAACAATAAAGTGTTTTGTGATTAGAAAATTTTTTGCGCCTTTTAGACTCAATATTTAAGAAACCATTAAGTTTCGTCATTTTTTTTTGTTTGATTTCATATTAATACTTACTGATTATTGATCAGCGATATTAAAAACCCTCAAATAACTCAAAATAAAGTGTTTTGTGAGTCGAAATTTTTTCGTGCCTTTTAGTCTCAATATATCAGACACTATCAAGTTTCGTCAATTTTTTTTTGTTTGATTTTATATTAATACTTACTGAATATTGATCAGCAATATTAAAAACCCTCAAATAACTAAAAATAAAGTGTTTTGTGAGTCGAAATTTTTTTGCGCCTTTTAGTCTCAATATATGATACTATCAAGTTTCGTCAATTTTTTTTTGTTTGATTTCACATTAATACTTACTGATTATTGATCAGCAATATTAAAAACCCTCAAATAACTAAAAAATAAAGTGTTTCGTGAGTAGAAACTTTTTTGCGCCTTTTAGACTCAATATTTAAGAAACTATTAAGTTTCGTCAATTTTTTTTTTGTTTGATTTCATATTATTATTTACTTATTATTAATCAACGATATAAAAAACCCTCAAATAACTAAAAATAAAGTGTTTTGTGAGTAGTTAAATTTTCGCGCCTTTTAGTCTCAATGTATAAGACACTATCAAGTTTCGTCAATTTTTTTTTGTTTGATTTCATAATAATACTTCCAAATTATTGATCAGCGATATTCGAAACCCTCAAATAACTAAAAATTAAGTGTTTTGTGAGTTGAAAATTTTTTGCGCCTTTTAGACTCAATATTTAAGAAACTATTAAATTTCGTCATTTTTTTTTGTTTGATTTCATATTAATACTTACTGATTATTGATCAGCGATATTAAAAACCCTCAAATAACTAAAAATAAAGTGTTTTGTGAGTAGAAAATTTTTTGCGCCTTTTAGACTCAATATTTAAGAAACTATTAAGTTTCGTCAATTTTTTTTTGTTTGATTTCATATAAATACTTACTGATTATTGAACAGCGATATTAAAAACCCTCAAATAACTAAAAATAAAGTGTTTTGTGAGTCGAAATTTTTTCGTGCCTTTTAGTCTCAATATATCAGACACTCAAGTTTCGTCAATTTTTTTTTGTTTGATTTCATAATAATACTTCCAAATTATTGATCAGCGATATTAAAAACCCTCAAATAACTAAAAATAAAGTGTTTTGTGAGTAGAAAATTTTTTGCGCCTTTTAGACTCAATATATAAGACACTATCAAGTTTCGTAAATTTTTTTTTGTTTGATTTCGTACTAATACTTACTGAATATTGATCAGCGATATTAAAAACCCTCAAATAACTAAAAATAAAGTGTTTTGTGAGTAGAAAACTTTTTGCGCCTGTTAGTCTCAATATATAAGACACTATCAAGTTTCGTCAATTTTTTTTTGTTTGATTTTATATTAATACTTACTGAATATTGATCAGCAATATTAAAAACCCTCAAATAACTAAAAATAAAGTGTTTTGTGAGTAGTTAAATTTTCGCGCCTTTTAGTCTCAATATATAAGACACTATCAAGTTTCGTCAATTTTTTTTTGTTTGATTTCATAATAATACTTCCAAATTATTGATCAGCGATATTCAAAACCCTAAAATAACTAAAAATTAAGTGTTTTGTGAGTTGAAAATTTTTTGCGCCTTTTAGACTCAATATTTAAGAAACTATTAAATTTCGTCAATTTTTTTTTGTTTGATTTCATATTAATACTTACTGATTATTGATCAGCGATATTAAAAACCCTCAAATAACTAAAAATAAAGTGTTTTGTGAGTAGAAAATTTTTTGCGCCTTTTAGACTCAATATTTAAGAAACTATTAAGTTTCGTAAATTTTTTTTTGTTTGATTTCATATTAATACTAACTGATTATTTATCAGCGATATTAAAAACCCTCAAATAACTAAAAATAAAGTGTTTTGTGCGTCGAAATTTTTTCGTGCCTTTTAGTCTCAATATATGACACTATCAAGTTTCATCAATTTTTTTTTGTTTGATTTCATATTAATACTTACTGATTATTGATCACCAATATTAAAAACCCTCAAATAACTAAAAATAAAGTGTTTTGTGAGTAGAAACTTTTTTGCGCCTTTAGATTCAATATTTAAGAAACTATTAAGTTTCGTCAATTTTTTTTTGTTTGATTTCATATAAATACTTACTGATTATTGATCAGCGATATAAAAAACCCTCAAATAACTAAAAATAAAGTGTTTTGTGAGTCGAAATTTTTTCGCGCCTTTTAGTCTTAATATATCAGACACTATAAGTTACGTCAATTTTTTTTTGTTTGATTTCATAATAATACTTCCAAATTATTGATCAGCGATATAAAAAAAACCCTCAAATAACTAAAAATGAAGTGTTTTGTGAGTAGAAAATTTTTTGCGCCTTTTAGACTAAATATCAAAGACACTATCAAGTTTCGTCAATTTTTTTTGTTTGATTTCATATTAATACTTACTGATTATGGATCAGCAATATTAAAAACCCTCAAATAACTAAAAATAAAGTGTTTTGTGAGTAGTTAAATTTTTGCGCCTTTTAGTCTCAATATATAAGACACTATCAAGTTTCGTCAATTTTTTTTTGTTTGATTTCATAATAATACTTGCTGATTATTGATCAGCGATATTAAAAACCCTCAAATAACTAAAAATAAAGTGTTTTGTGAGTAGAAAATTTTTTGCGCCTTTAAGACTCAATATTTAAGAAACTATTAAGTTTCGTCAATTTTTTTTGTTTGATTTCATATTAATACTTACTGATTATTGATCAGCGATATTAAAAACCCTCAAATAACTAAAAATAAAGTGTTTTGTGAGTCTAAATTTTTTCGCGCCTTTTAGTCTCAATATATCAGACACTATCAAGTTTCGTCAATTTTTTTTTGTTTGATTTCATAATAATACTTCCAAATTATTGATCAGCGATATTAAAAACCCTTAAATAACTAAAAATAAAGTGTTTTGTGGTTAGAAAATTTTTTGCGCCTTTTAGACTCAATATCAAAGACAGTATCAAGTTTCGTCAATTTTTTTTTGTTTGATTTCGTATTAATACTTACTGAAT
Organism: Odontocerum albicorne; assembly: GCA_949825065.1. Taxonomy (NCBI): domain Eukaryota; kingdom Metazoa; phylum Arthropoda; class Insecta; order Trichoptera; family Odontoceridae; genus Odontocerum; species Odontocerum albicorne. The sequence goes on along the minus strand of OX463850.1, from coordinate 42,913,692 downwards.
ATTGATCAGCGATTTTAAAAACCCTCAAATAACTAAAAATAAAGTGTTTTGTGAGTAGAAAATTTTTTGCGCCTTTTAGTCTCAATATATAAGACACTATCTAGTTTCGTCAATTTTTTTTTGTTTGATTTCATATTAATACTTACTGATTATGGATCAGCAATATTAAAAATCCTCAAATAACTAAAAATTAAGTGTTTTGTGAGTAGTTAAATTTTTGCGCTTTTTAGTCTCAATATATAAGACACTATAAAGTTTCGTCAATTTTTTTTTTGTTTGATTTCATATTAATACTTACTGATTATTGATCAGAAATATTAAAAACCCTCAAATAACTAAAAATAAAGAGTTTTGTGAGTAGAAACTTTTTTGCGCCTTTTAGACTCAATATTTAAGAAACTATTAAGTTTCGTCAATTTTTTTTTGTTTGATTTCATATTAATACTATCTGATTATTGAACAGCGATATTAAAAACCCTCAAATAACTAAAAATAAAGCGTTTTGTGAGTCGAAATTTTTTCGCGCCTTTTAGTCTCAATATATCAGACACTATCAAGTTTCGTCATTTTTTTTTTGTTTGATTTCATAATAATACTTCCAAATTATTGATCAGCGATATTAAAAACCCTCAAATAACTAAAAATAAAGTGTTTTGTGAGTAGAAAATTTTTTGCGCCTTTTAGACTCAATATTTAAAAAACTATTAAGTTTCGTCAATTTTTTTTTGTTTGATTTCGTATTAATACTTACTGAATATTGATCAGCGATATTAAAAACCCTCAAATAACTAAAAATAAAGTGTTTTGTGAGTAGAAATTTTTTTGCGCCTTTTAGACTCAATATTTAAGAAACTATTAAGTTTCGTCAATTTTTTTTTGTTTGATTTCATATTAATACTTACTGATTATGTATCAGCAATATTAAAAACCCTCAAATAACTAAAAATAAAGTGTTTTGTGAGTAGAAAATTTTTTGCGCCTTTTAGACTCAATATTTAAGAAACTATTAAGTTTCGTCAATTTTTTTTTGTTTGATTTCATATAAATACTTACTGATTATTGAACAGCGATATTGAAAACCCTCAAATAACTAAAAATAAAGTGTTTTGTGAGTAGAAACTTTTTTGCGCCTTTTAGACTCAATATTTAAGAAACTATCAAGTTTCGTCAATTTTTTTTTGTTTGATTTCATATTAATACTTACTGATTATTGATAAGCGATATTAAAAATCCTCAAAAACCTCAAAATAAAGTGTTTTGTGAGTTGAAAGTTTTTTGCGCATTTTCGTCTCAATATAAAAAACTATCAAGTTTCGTCAATATTTTTTTGTTTGATTTCGTATTAATACTTACTGAATATTGATCAGCGATATTAAAAACCCTCAAATAACTAAAAATAAAGTGTTTTGTGAGAAGAAAATTTTTTGCGCCTTTAAGACTCAATATTTAAGAAACTATTAAGTTTCGTCAATTTTTTTTTGTTTGATTTCATATTAATACTTACTGATTATTGAACAGCGATATTAAAAACCCTCAAATAACTAAAAATAAAGTGTTTTGTGAGTCGAAATTTTTTCGTGCCTTTTAGTCTCAATATATCAGACACTCAAGTTTCGTCAATTTTTTTTTGTTTGATTTCATAATAATACTTCCAAATTATTGATCAGCGATATTAAAAACCCTCAAATAACTAAAAATAAAGTGTTTTGTGAGTAGAAAATTTTTTGCGCCTTTTAGACTCAATATATAAGACACTATCAAGTTTCGTCAATTTTTTTTTGTTTGATTTCGTACTAATACTTACTGAATATTGATCAGCGATATTAAAAACCCTCAAATAACTAAAAATAAAGTGTTTTGTGAGTAGAAACTTTTTTGCGCCTTTTAGACTCAATATTTAAGAAACTATCAAGTTTCGTCAATTTTTTTTTGTTTGATTTCATATTAATACTTACTGATTATTGATAAGCGATATTAAAAATCCTCAAAAACCTCAAAATAAAGTGTTTTGTGAGTTGAAAGTTTTTTGCGCATTTCGTCTCAATATAAAAAACTATCAAGTTTCGTCAATATTTTTTTGTTTGATTTCGTATTAATACTTACTGAATATTGATCAGCGATATTAAAAACCCTCAAATAACTAAAAATAAAGTGTTTTGTGAGTAGAAAATTTTTTGCGCCTTTTAGACTCAATATTTAAGAAACTATTAAGTTTCGTCAATTTTTTTTTGTTTGATTTCATATTAATACTTACTGATTATTGATCAGCGATATTAAAAACCCTCAAATAACTAAAAATAAAGTGTTTTGTGAGTCGAAATTTTTTCGCGCCTTTTAGTCTCAATATATCAGACACTATCAAGTTTCGTCATTTTTTTTTTGTTTGATTTCATAATAATACTTCCAAATTATTGATCAGCGATATTAAAAACCCTCAAAAACCTCAAAATAAAGTGTTATGTGAGTAGAAATTTTTTTGCGCCTTTTAGACTCAATATTTAAGAAACTATTAAGTTTCGTCAATTTTTTTTTGTTTGATTTCGTATTAAGACTTACTGAATATTGATCAGCGATATTAAAAACCCTCAAATAACTAAAAATAAAGTGTTTTGTGAGTAGAAAATTTTTTGCGCCTTTTAGTCTCAATATATAAAACACTATCAAGTTTCGTCATTTTTTTTTTGTTTGATTTCATATTAATACTTACTGATTATGGATCAGCAATATTAGAAACCCTCAAATAACTAAAAATAAAGTGTTTTGTGAGTTGTTAATTTTTTGCGCCTTTAAGTCTCAATATATAAGACACTATCAAGTTTCGTCATTTTTTTTTTGTTTGATTTCATAATAATACTGCCAAATTATTGATCAGCGATATTAAAAACCCTCAAATAACTAAAAATACAGTGTTTTGTGAGTAGAAATTTTTTTGCGCCTTTTAGACTCAATATTTAAGAAACTATTAAGTTTCGTAAATTTTTTTTTGTTTGATTTCATATTAATACTTACTGATTATGTATCAGCAATATTAAAAACCCTCAAATAACTAAAAATAAAGTGTTTTGTGAGTCGAAATTTTTTCGCGCCTTTTAGTCTCAATATTTAAAAAACTATCAAGTTTCGTCAATTTTTTTTTGTTTGATTTCATATTAATACTTACTGATTATTGATAAGCGATATTAAAAATCCTCAAAAACCTCAAAATAAAGTGTTTTGTGAGTTGAAAGTTTTTTGCGCATTTTCGTCTCAATATAAAAAACTATCAAGTTTCGTCAATATTTTTTTGTTTGATTTCGTATTAATACTTACTGAATATTGATCAGCGATATTAAAAACCCTCAAATAACTTAAAATAAAGTGTTTTGTGAGTAGAAAATTTTTTGCGCCTTTTAGACTCAATATTTAAGAAACTATTAAGTTTCGTCAATTTTTTTTTGTTTGATTTCATATTAATACTTACTGATTATTGATCAGCGATATTAAAAACCCTCAAATAACTAAAAATAAAGTGTTTTGTGAGTCGAAATTTTTTCGCGCCTTTTAGTCTCAATATATCAGACACTATCAAGTTTCGTCATTTTTTTTTTGTTTGATTTCATAATAATACTTCCAAATTATTGATCAGCGATATTAAAAACCCTCAAATAACTAAAAATAAAGTGTTTTGTGAGTAGAAAATTTTTTGCGCCTTTTAGACTCAATATATAAGACACTATCAAGTTTCGTCAATTTTTTTTTGTTTGATTTCGTATTAATACTTACTGAATATTGATCAGCGATATTAAAAACCCTCAAATAACTAAAAATTAAGTGTTTTGTGAGTAGAAAACTTTTTGCGCCTGTTAGTCTCAATATATAAGACACTATCAAGTTTCGTCAATTTTTTTTTGTTTGATTTCGTACTAATACTTACTGATCATTGTTAAGCGATATTAAAAACCCTCGAAAACCTCAAAATAAAGTGTTTTGTGAGTAGAAAGTTTTTTGCGCATTTTCGTCTCAATATAAAAAACTGTCAAGTTTCGTCAATATTTTTTTGTTTGATTTCGTATTAATACTTACTGAATATTGATCAGCGATATTAAAAACCCTCAAATAACTAAAAATAAAGTGTTTTGTGAGTAGAAAATTTTTTGCGCCTGTTAGTCTCAATATATAAGAAACTATCAAGTTTCGTCAATTTTTTTTTGTTTGATTTCGTACTAATACTTACTGAATATTGATCAGCGATATTAAAAACCCTCAAATAACTAAAAATAAAGTGTTTTGTGAGTAGAAACTTTTTTGCGCCTTTTAGACTCAATATTTAAGAAACTATCAAGTTTCGTCAATTTTTTTTTGTTTGATTTCATATTAATACTTACTGATTATTGATAAGCGATATTAAAAATCCTCAAAAACCTCAAAATAAAGTGTTTTGTGAGTTGAAAGTTTTTTGCGCATTTTCGTCTCAATATAAAAAACTACCAAGTTTCGTCAATATTTTTTTGTTTGATTTCGTATTAATACTTACTGAATATTGATCAGCGATATTAAAAACCCTCAAATAACTAAAAATAAAGTGTTTTGTGAGTAGAAAATTTTTTGCGCCTTTTAGACTCAATATTTAAGAAACTATTAAGTTTCGTCAATTTTTTTTTGTTTGATTTCATATTAATACTTACTGATTATTGATCAGCGATATTAAAAACCCTCAAATAACTAAAAATAAAGTGTTTTGTGAGTCGAAATTTTTTCGCGCCTTTAAGTCTCAATATATCAGACACTATCAAGTTTCGTCATTTTTTTTTTGTTTGATTTCATAATAATACTTCCAAATTATTGATCAGCGATATTAAAAACCATCAAAAAACTAAAAATAAAGTGTTTTGTGAGTAGAAAATTTTTTGCGCCTTTTAGACTCAATATTTAAGAAACTATTAAGTTTCGTCAATTTTTTTTTGTTTGATTTCGTATTAAGACTTACTGAATATTGATCAGCGATATTAAAAACCCTCAAATAACTAAAAATAAAGTGTTTTGTGAGTAGAAAAATTTTTGCGCCTTTTAGTCTCAATATATAAAACACTATCAAGTTTCGTCATTTTTTTTTTGTTTGATTTCATATTAATACTTACTGATTATGGATCAGCAATATAAGAAACCCTCAAATAACTAAAAATAAAGTGTTTTGTGAGTTGTTAATTTTTTGCGCCTTTTAGTCTCAATATATAAGACACTATCAAGTTTCGTCATTTTTTTTTGTTTGATTTCATAATAATACTGCCAAATTATTGATCAGCGATATTAAAAACCCTCAAATAACTAAAAATACAGTGTTTTGTGAGTAGAAATTTTTTTGCGCCTTTTAGACTCAATATTTAAGAAACTATTAAGTTTCGTAAATTTTTTTTTGTTTGATTTCATAATAATACTTCCAAATTATTGATCAGCGATATTTAAAACCCTCAAATAACTAAAAATAAAGTGTTTTGTGAGTAGAAAATTTTTTGCGCCTGTTAGTCTCAATATATAAGAAACTATCAAGTTTCGTCAATTTTTTTTTGTTTGATTTCGTACTAATACTTACTGAATATTGATCAGCGATATTAAAAACCCTCAAATAACTAAAAATAAAGTGTTTTGTGAGTAGAAACTTTTTTGCGCCTTTTAGACTCAATATTTAAGAAACTATCAAGTTTCGTCAATTTTTTTTTGTTTGATTTAATATTAATACTTACTGATTATTGATAAGCGATATTAAAAATCCTCAAAAACCTCAAAATAAAGTGTTTTGTGAGTTGAAAGTTTTTTGCGCATTTTCGTCTCAATATAAAAAACTACCAAGTTTCGTCAATATTTTTTTGTTTGATTTCGTATTAATACTTACTGAATATTGATCAGCGATATTAAAAACCCTCAAATAACTAAAAATAAAGTGTTTTGTGAGTAGAAATTTTTTTGCGCCTTTTAGACTCAATATTTAAGAAACTATTAAGTTTCGTCAATTTTTTTTTGTTTGATTTCATATTAATACTTACTGATTCTTGATCAGCGATATTAAAAACCCTCAAATAACTAAAAATAAAGTGTTTTGTGAGTCGAAATTTTTTCGCGCCTTTTAGTCTCAATATATCAGACACTATCAAGTTTCGTCATTTTTTTTTTGTTTGATTTCATAATAATACTTCCAAATTATTGATCAGCGATATTAAAAACCCTCAAAAAACTAAAAATAAAGTGTTTTGTGAGTAGAAAATTTTTTGCGCCTTTTAGACTCAATATTTAAGAAACTATTAAGTTTCGTCAATTTTTTTTTTGTTTGATTTCGTATAAAGACTTACTGAATATTGATCAGCGATATTAAAAACCCTCAAATAACTAAAAATAAAGTGTTTTGTGAGTAGAAAAATTTTTGCGCCTTTTAGTCTCAATATATAAAACACTATCAAGTTTCGTCATTTTTTTTTTGTTTGATTTCATATTAATACTTACTGATTATGGATCAGCAATATTTGAAACCCTCAAATAACTAAAAATAAAGTGTTTTGTGAGTTGTTAATTTTTTGCGCCTTTTAGTCTCAATATATAAGACACTATCAAGTTTCGTCATTTTTTTTTGTTTGATTTCATAATAATACTGCCAAATTATTGATCAGCGATATTAAAAACCCTCAAATAACTAAAAATACAGTGTTTTGTGAGTAGAAATTTTTTTGCGCCTTTTAGACTCAATATTTAAGAAACTATTAAGTTTCGTAAATTTTTTTTTGTTTGATTTCATAATAATACTTCCAAATTATTGATCAGCGATATTAAAAACCCTCAAATAACTAAAAATAAAGTGTTTTGTGAGTAGAAAATTTTTTGCGCCTTTTAGACTCAATATATAAGACACTATCAAGTTTCGTCAATTTATTTTTGTTTGATATCATATTAATACTTACTGATTATTGATAAGCGATATTAAAAACCCTCAAAAACCTCAAAATAAAGTGTTGTGTGAGTTGAAAGTTTTTTGCGCATTTTCGTCTCAATATAAAAAACTGTCAAGTTTCGTCAATTTTTTTTGTTTGATTTCGTATTAATACTTACTGAATATTGATCAGCGATTTTAAAAACCCTCAAATAACTAAAAATAAAGTGTTTTGTGAGTAGAAAATTTTTTGCGCCTTTTAGTCTCAATATATAAGACACTATCAAGTTTCGTCAATTTTTTTTTGTTTGATTTCATATTAATACTTACTGATTATGGATCAGCAATATTAAAAACCCTCAAATAACTAAAAATAAAGTGTTTTGTGAGTAGTTAAATTTTTGCGCTTTTTAGTCTCAATATATAAGACACTATAAAGTTTCGTCAATTTTTTTTTTTGTTTGATTTCATATTAATACTTACTGATTATTGATCAGCAATATTAAAAACCCTCAAATAACTAAAAATAAAGTGTTTTGTGAGTCGAAATTTTTTCGCGCCTTTTAGTCTCAATATATCAGACACTATCAAGTTTCGTCATTTTTTTTTTGTTTGATTTCATAATAATACTTCCAAATTATTGATCAGCGATATTAAAAACCCTCAAAAAACTAAAAATAAAGTGTTTTGTGAGTAGAAAATTTTTTGCGCCTTTTAGACTCAATATTTAAGAAACTATTAAGTTTCGTCAATTTTTTTTTGTTTGATTTCGTATTAAGACTTACTGAATATTGATCAGCGATATTAAAAACCCTCAAATAACTAAAAATAAAGTGTTTTGTGAGTAGAAAAATTTTTGCGCCTTTTAGTCTCAATATATAAAACACTATCAAGTTTCGTCATTTTTTTTGTGTTTGATTTCATATTAATACTTACTGATTATGGATCAGCAATATTAGAAACCCTCAAATAACTAAAAATAAAGTGTTTTGTGAGTTGTTAATTTTTGCGCCTTTTAGTCTCAATATATAATATATGACACTATCAAGTTTCGTCATTTTTTTTTGTTTGATTTCATAATAATACTGCCAAATTATTGATCAGCGATATTAAAAACCCTCAAATAACTAAAAATAAAGTGTTTTGTGAGTCGAAATTTTTTCGTGCCTTTTAGTCTCAATATATCAGACACTACCAAGTTTCGTCAATTTTTTTTTGTTTGATTTCATAATAATACTTCCAAATTATTGATCAGCGATATTAAAAACCCTCAAATAACTAAAAATAAAGTGTTTTGTGAGTAGAAAATTTTTTGCGCCTTTTAGACTCAATATATAAGACACGATCAAGTTTCGTCAATTTTTTTTTGTTTGATTTCGTACTAATACTTACTGAATATTGATCAGCGATATTAAAAACCCTCAAATAACTAAAAATTAAGTGTTTTGTGAGTAGAAAACTTTTTGCGCCTGTTAGTCTCAATATATAAGACACTATCAAGTTTCGTCAATTTTTTTTTGTTTGATTTCGTACTAATACTTACTGAATATTGATCAGCGATATTAAAAACCCTCAAATAACTAAAAATAAAGTGTTTTGTGAGTAGAAAATTTTTTGCGCCTTTTAGACTCAATATATAAGAAACTATCAAGTTTCGTCAATTTATTTTTGTTTGATATCATATTAATACTTACTGATTATTGATAAGCGATATTAAAAACCCTCAAAAACCTCAAAATAAAGTGTTTTGTGAGTTGAAAGTTTTTTGCGCATTTTCGTCTCAATATAAAAAACTGTCAAGTTTCGTCAATATTTTTTTGTTTGATTTCGTATTAATACTTACTGAATATTGATCAGCGATATTAAAAACCCTCAAATAACTAAAAATAAAGTGTTTTGTGAGAAGAAAATTTTTTGCGCCTTTTAACCTCAATATTTAAGAAACTATTAAGTCTCGTCAATTTTTTTTTGTTTGATTTCATATTAATACTTACTGATTATTGATCAGCGATTTTAAAAACCCTCAAATAACTAAAAATAAAGTGTTTTGTGAGTCGAAATTTTTTCGCGCCTTTTAGTCTCAATATATCAGACACTATCAAGTTTCGTCAATTTTTTTTTGTTTGATTTCATACTAATACTTCCAAATTATTGATCAGCGATATTAAAAACCCTTAAATAACTAAAAATAAAGTGTTTTGTGATTAGAAAATTTTTTGCGCCTTTTAGACTCAATATATAAGACACTATCAAGTTTCGTCATTTTTTTTTTGTTTGATTTCGTATTAATACTTACTGAATATTGATCAGCGATATTAAAAACCCTCGAATAACTAAAAATTAAGTGTTTTGTGAGTAGAAAACTTTTTGCGCCTGTTAGTCTCAATATATAAGACACTATCAAGTTTCGTCAATTTTTTTTTGTTTGATTTCGTACTAATACTTACTGATCATTGATAAGCGATATTAAAAACCCTCAAAAACCTCAAAATAAAGTGTTTTGTGAGTTGAAAGTTTTTTGCGCATTTTCGTCTCAATATAAAAAACTGTCAAGTTTCGTCAATATTTTTTTGTTTGATTTCGTATTAATACTTACTGAATATTGATCAGCGATATTAAAAACCCTCAAATAACTAAAAATAAAGTGTTTTGTGAGTAGAAAATTTTTTGCGCCTGTTAGTCTCAATATGTAAGACACTATCAAGTTTCGTTAATTTTTTTTTGTTTGATTTCGTACTAATACTTACTGAATATTGATCAGCGATATTAAAAACCCTCAAATAACTAAAAATAAAGTGTTTTGTGAGTAGAAACTTTTTTGCGCCTTTTAGACTCAATATTTAAGAAACTATCAAGTTTCGTCAATTTTTTTTTGTTTGATTTCATATTAATACTTACTGATTATTGATAAGCGATATTAAAAATCCTCAAAAACCTCAAAATAAAGTGTTTTGTGAGTTGAAAGTTTTTTGCGCATTTTCGTCTCAATATAAAAAACTATCAAGTTTCGTCAATATTTTTTTGTTTGATTTCGTATTAATACTTACTGAATATTGATCAGCGATATTAAAAACCCTCAAATAACTAAAAATAAAGTGTTTTGTGAGTAGAAAATTTTTTGCGCCTTTTAGACTCAATATTTAAGAAACTATTAAGTTTCGTCAATTTTTTTTTGTTTGATTTCATATTAATACTTACTGATTATTGATCAGCGATATTAAAAACCCTCAAATAACTAAAAATAAAGTGTTTTGTGAGTCGAAATTTTTTCGCGCATTTTAGTCTCAATATATCAGACACTATCAAGTTTCGTCATTTTTTTTTTGTTTGATTTCATAATAATACTTCCAAATTATTGATCAGCGATATTAAAAACCCTCAAAAAACTAAAAATAAAGTGTTTTGTGAGTAGAAAATTTTTTGCGCCTTTTAGACTCAATATTTAAGAAACTATTAAGTTTCGTCAATTTTTTTTTGTTTGATTTCGTATTAAGACTTACTGAATATTGATCAGCGATATTAAAAACCCTCAAATAACTAAAAATAAAGTGTTTTGTGAGTAGAAAAATTTTTGCGCCTTTTAGTCTCAATATATAAAACACTATCAAGTTTCGTCATTTTTTTTTGTTTGATTTCATATTAATACTTACTTATTATGGATCAGCAATATTAGAAACCCTCAAATAACTAAAAATAAAGTGTTTTGTGAGTTGTTAAATTTTTGCGCCTTTTAGTCTCAATATATAAGACACTATCAAGTTTCGTCATTTTTTTTTTGTTTGATTTCATAATAATACTGCCAAATTATTGATCAGCGATATTAAAAACCCTCAAATAACTAAAAATACAGTGTTTTGTGAGTAGAAATTTTTTTGCGCCGTTTAGACTCAATATTTAAGAAACTATTAAGTTTCGTAAATTTTTTTTTGTTTGATTTCATATTAATACTTACTGATTATGTATCAGCAATATTAAAAACCCTCAAATAACTAAAAATAAAGTGTTTTGTGAGTCGAAATTTTTTCGTGCCTTTTAGTCTCAATATATCAGACACTATCAAGTTTCGTCAATTTTTTTTTGTTTGATTTCATAATAATACTGCCAAATTATTGATCAGCGATATTAAAAACCCTCAAATAACTAAAAATAAAGTGTTTTGTGAGTAGAAAATTTTTTGCGCCTTTTAGACTCAATATATAAGACACTATCAAGTTTCGTCAATTTTTTTTTGTTTGATTTCGTACTAATACTTACTGAATATTGATCAGCGATATTAAAAACCCTCAAATAACTAAAAATTAAGTGTTTTGTGAGTAGAAAACTTTTTGCGCCTGTTAGTCTCAATATATATGACACTATCAAGTTTCGTCAATTTTTTTTTGTTTGATTTCGTACTAATACTTACTGAATATTGATCAGCGATATTAAAAACCCTCAAGTAACTAAAAAGAAAGTGTTTTGTGAGTAGAAAATTTTTTGCGCATTTTAGACTCAATATATAAGAAACTATCAAGTTTCGTCAATTTATTTTTGTTTGATATCATATTAATACTTACTGATTATTGTTAAGCGATATTAAAAACCCTCAAAAACCTCAAAATAAAGTGTTTTGTGAGTTGAAAGTTTTTTGCGCATTTTCGTCTCAATATAAAAAACTGTTAAGTTTCGTCAATATTTTTTTGTTTGATTTCGTATTAATACTTACTGAATATTGATCAGCGATATTAAAAACCCTCAAATAACTAAAAATAAAGTGTTTTGTGAGTAGAAAATTTTTTGCGCCTTTTAACCTCAATATTTAAGAAACTATTAAGTTTCGTCAATTTTTTTTTGTTTGATTTCATATTAATACTTACTGATTATTGATGAGCGATATTAAAAACCCTCAAATAACTAAAAATAAAGTGTTTTGTGAGTAGAAAATTTTTTGCGCCTTTTAGACTCAGTATTTAAGAAACTATTAAGTTTCGTCAATTTTTTTTTGTTTGATTTCATATTAATACTTACTGATTATTGATCAGCGATATTAAAAACCCTCAAATAACTAAAAATAAAGTGTTTTGTGAGTAGAAACTTTTTTGCGCCTTTTAGACTCAATATTTAAGAAACTATCAAGTTTCGTCAATTTTTTTTTGTTTGATTTCATATTAATACTTACTGATTATTGATAAGCGATATTAAAAATCCTCAAAAACCTCAAAATAAAGTGTTTTGTGAGTTGAAAGTTTTTTGCGCATTTTCGTCTCAATATAAAAAACTACCAAGTTTCGTCAATATTTTTTTGTTTGATTTCGTATTAATACTTACTGAATATTGATCAGCGATATTAAAAACCCTCAAATAACTAAAAATAAAGTGTTTTGTGAGTAGAAAATTTTTTGCGCCTTTTAGACTCAATATTTAAGAAACTATTAAGTTTCGTCATTTTTTTTTTGTTTGATTTCATATTAATACTTACTGATTATGGATCAGCAATATTAGAAACCCTCAAATAACTAAAAATAAAGTGTTTTGTGAGTTGTTAATTTTTTGCGCCTTTTAGTCTCAATATATAAGACACTATCAAGTTTCGTCATTTTTTTTTTGTTTGATTTCATAATAATACTGCCAAATTATTGATCAGCGATATTAAAAACCCTCAAATAACTAAAAATACAGTGTTTTGTGAGAAGAAATTTTTTTGCGCCTTTTAGACTCAATATTTAAGAAACTATTAAGTTTCGTAAATTTTTTTTTGTTTGATTTCATAATAATACTTCCAAATTATTGAACAGCGATATTAAAAACCCTCAAATTACTAAAAATAAAGTGTTTTGTGAGTCGAAATTTTTTCGTGCCTTTTAGTCTCAATATATCAGACACTATCAAGTTTCGTCAATTTTTTTTTGTTTGATTTCATAATAATACTTCCAAATCATTGATCAGCGATATTAAAAACCCTCAAATAACTAAAAATAAAGTGTTTTGTAAGTAGAAAATTTTTTGCGCCTTTTAGACTCAATATATAAAACACTATCAAGTTTCGTCAATTTTTTATTGTTTGATTTCGTACTAATACTTACTGAATATTGATCAGCGATATTAAAAACCCTCAAATAACTAAAAATAAAGTGTTTTGTGAGTAGAAAATTTTTTGCGCCTTTAAGTCTCAATATATAAGACACTATCAAGTTTCGTCAATTTTTTATTGTTTGATTTCGTACTAATACTTACTGAATATTGATCAGCGATATTAAAAACCCTCAAATAACTAAAAATAAAGTGTTTTGTGAGTAGAAAATTTTTTGCGCCTTTTAGTCTCAATATATAAGACACTATCAAGTTTCGTCAATTTTTTTTTGTTTGATTTCATATTAATACTTACTGATTATGGATCAGCAACATTAAAAACCCTCAAATAACTAAAAATAAAGTGTTTTGTGAGTAGTTAAATTTTTGCGCCTTTTAGTCTCAATATATAAGACACTATCAAGTTTCGTCAATTTTTTTTTTGTTTGATTTCATATTAATACTTACTGATTATTGATCAGCAATATTGAAAACCCTTAAATAACTAAAAATAAAGTGTTTTGTGAGTAGAAACTTTTTTGCGCCTTTTAGACTCAATATTTAAGAAACTATTAACTTTCGTCAATTTTTTTTTGTTTGATTTCATATTAATACTTACTGATTATTGATCAGCAATATTAAAAACCCTCAAATAACTAAAAATGAAGTGTTTTGTGAGTAGAAACTTTTTTGCGCCTTTTAGACTCAATATATAAGACGCTATCAAGTTTCGTCAATTTTTTTTTGTTTGATTTCATATTAATACTTACTGATTATGGATCAGTAATATTAAAAACCCTCAAATAACTAAAAATAAAGTGTTTTGTGAGTAGTTAAATTTTTGCGCCTTTTAGTCTCAATATATAAGACACTATCAAGTTTCGTCAATTTTTTTTTTGTTTGATTTCATATTAATACTTACTGATTATTGATCAGCGATTTTAAAAACCCTCAAATAACTAAAAATAAAGTGTTTTGTGAGTAGAAACTTTTTTGCGCCTTTTAGACTCAATATTTAAGAAACTATCAAGTTTCGTCAATTTTTTTTTGTTTGATTTCATATTAATACTTTCTGATTATTGATCAGCGATATTAAAAACCCTCAAATAACTAAAAATAAAGTGTTTTGTGAGTAGTTAAATTTTTGCGCCTTTTAGTCTCAATATATAAGACACTATCAAGTTTCGTCAATTTTTTTTTGTTTGATTTCATATTAATACTTACTGATTATGGATCAGCAATATTAAAAACCCTCAAATAACTAAAAATAAAGTGTTTTGTGAGTAGTTAAATTTTTGCGCCTTTTAGTCTCAATATATAAGACACTATCAAGTTTCGTCAATTTTTTTTTGTTTGATTTCATATTAATACTTACTGATTATGGATCAGCAATATTAAAAACCCTCAAATAACTAAAAATAAAGTGTTTTGTGAGTAGTTAAATTTTTGCGCCTTTTAGTCTCAATATATAAGACACTATCAAGTTTCGTCAATTTTTTTTGGTTTGATTTCATATTAATACTTACTGATTATTGATAAGCGATAATAAAAACCCTCAAAAACCTCAAAAGAAAGTGTTTTGTGAGTTGAAAGTTTTTTGCGCATTTTCGTCTCAATATAAAAAACTATCAAGTTTCGTCAATATTTTTTTGTTTGATTTCGTATTAATACTTACTGATTATTGATCAGCAATATTAAAAACCCTCAAATAACTAAAAATAAAGTGTTTTGTGAGTAGAAAATTTTTTGCGATTTTTAGTCTCAATATATGACACTATCAAGTTTCGTCAATTTTTTTTGTTTGATTTCATATTAATACTTTCTGAGTATTGATCAGCGATATTAAAAACCCTCAAATAACTAAAAATAAAGTGTTTTGTGAGTAGAAAATTTTTTGCGCCTTTAAGACTCAATATTTAAGAAACTATTAAGTTTCGTTAATTTTTTTTTGTTTGATTTCATGTTAATACTTACTGATTATTGATCAGCGATATTAAAAACCCTCAAATAACTAAAAATAAAATGTTTTGTGAGTCGAAATTTTTTCGCGCCTTTTAGTCTCAATATATCAGACACTATCAAGTTTCGTCAATTTTTTTTGTTTGATTTCATAATAATACTTCCAAATTATTGATCAGCGATACTAAAAACCCTCAAATAACTAAAAATAATGTGTTTTGTGATTAGAATTTTTTTTGCGCCTTTCAGACTCAATATCAAAGACACTATCAAGTTTCGTCAATTTTTTTTTGTTTGATTTCGTAATAATACTTACTGAATATTGATCAGCGATATTAAAAACCCTCAAATGACTAAAAATAAAGTGTTTTGTGAGTCGAATTTTTTTCGCGCTTTTTAGTCTCAATATATCAGACACTATCAAGTTTCGTCAATTTTTTTTTGTTTGATTTCATATTAATACTTACTGATTATTGATCAGCGATATATAAACCCCTCAAATAACTAAAAATAAAGTGTTTCGTGAGTCGAATTTTTTTCGCGCCTTTTAGTCTCAATATATCAGACACTATCAAGTTTCGTCAATTTTTTTTTGTTTGATTTCATAATAATCCTTCCAAATTATTGATCAGCGATATTAAAAACCCTCAAATAACTAAAAATAAAGTGTTTTGTGAGTAGAAAATTTTTTGCGCTTTTTAGACTCAATATATAAGACACTATCAAGTTTCGTCAATTTTTTTTTGTTTGATTTCAAATTTTACTTTCTGATAATTGATCAGCGATATTAAAAACCCTCAAATAACTAAAAATAAAGTGTTTTGTGACTAGAAAATTTTAAGCGCCTTTTAGACTCAATATTTAAGAAACTATCAAGTTTCATCAATTTTTTTTTGTTTGATTTCTTTGTTTGAGTCAAAATTTTTTTGCGCCTTTTAGTCTCAATATATAAGACACTATCAAGTTTCGTCAATTTTTTTTTGTTTGATTTCATATTAATACTTTCTGATTATTGATCAGCGATATTAAAAACCCTCAAATAACTAAAAATAAAGCGTTTTGTGAGTAGAAAATTTTTTGCGCTTTTTAGACTCAATATATAAGACACTATCAAGTTTCGTCAATTTTTTTTTTGTTTGATTTAATATTAATACTTTCTGATTATTGATCAGCGATATTAAAAACCCTCAAATAACTAAAAATAAAGTGTTTTGTGAGTAGAAATTTTTTTGCGCCTTTTAGACTCAATATTTAAGAAACTTTTAAGTTTCGTCAATTTTTTTTTGTTTGATTTCATATTAATACTTACTGATTCTTGATCAGCGATATTAAAAACCCTCAAATAACTAAAAATAAAGTGTTTTGTGAGTCGAAATTTTTTCGCGCCTTTTAGTCTCAATATATCAGACACTATCAAGTTTCGTCATTTTTTTTTTGTTTGATTTCATAATAATACTTCCAAATTATTGATCAGCGATATTAAAAACCCTCAAAAAACTAAAAATAAAGTGTTTTGTGAGTAGAAAATTTTTTGCGCCTTTTAGACTCAATATTTAAGAAACTATTAAGTTTCGTCAATTTTTTTTTGTTTGATTTCGTATAAAGACTTACTGAATATTGATCAGCGATATTAAAAACCCTCAAATAACTAAAAATAAAGTGTTTTGTGAGTAGAAAAATTTTTGCGCCTTTTAGTCTCAATATATAAAACACTATCAAGTTTCGTCATTTTTTTTTTGTTTGATTTCATATTAATACTTACTGATTATGGATCAGCAATATTTGAAACCCTCAAATAACTAAAAATAAAGTGTTTTGTGAGTTGTTAATTTTTTGCGCCTTTTAGTCTCAATATATAAGACACTATCAAGTTTCGTCATTTTTTTTTGTTTGATTTCATAATAATACTGCCAAATTATTGATCAGCGATATTAAAAACCCTCAAATAACTAAAAATACAGTGTTTTGTGAGTAGAAATTTTTTTGCGCCTTTTAGACTCAATATTTAAGAAACTATTAAGTTTCGTAAATTTTTTTTTGTTTGATTTCATAATAATACTTCCAAATTATTGATCAGCGATATTAAAAACCCTCAAATAACTAAAAATAAAGTGTTTTGTGAGTAGAAAATTTTTTGCGCCTTTTAGACTCAATATATAAGACACTATCAAGTTTCGTCAATTTATTTTTGTTTGATATCATATTAATACTTACTGATTATTGATAAGCGATATTAAAAACCCTCAAAAACCTCAAAATAAAGTGTTGTGTGAGTTGAAAGTTTTTTGCGCATTTTCGTCTCAATATAAAAAACTGTCAAGTTTCGTCAATTTTTTTTGTTTGATTTCGTATTAATACTTACTGAATATTGATCAGCGATTTTAAAAACCCTCAAATAACTAAAAATAAAGTGTTTTGTGAGTAGAAAATTTTTTGCGCCTTTTAGTCTCAATATATAAGACACTATCAAGTTTCGTCAATTTTTTTTTGTTTGATTTCATATTAATACTTACTGATTATGGATCAGCAATATTAAAAACCCTCAAATAACTAAAAATAAAGTGTTTTGTGAGTAGTTAAATTTTTGCGCTTTTTAGTCTCAATATATAAGACACTATAAAGTTTCGTCAATTTTTTTTTTTGTTTGATTTCATATTAATACTTACTGATTATTGATCAGCAATATTAAAAACCCTCAAATAACTAAAAATAAAGTGTTTTGTGAGTCGAAATTTTTTCGCGCCTTTTAGTCTCAATATATCAGACACTATCAAGTTTCGTCATTTTTTTTTTGTTTGATTTCATAATAATACTTCCAAATTATTGATCAGCGATATTAAAAACCCTCAAAAAACTAAAAATAAAGTGTTTTGTGAGTAGAAAATTTTTTGCGCCTTTTAGACTCAATATTTAAGAAACTATTAAGTTTCGTCAATTTTTTTTTGTTTGATTTCGTATTAAGACTTACTGAATATTGATCAGCGATATTAAAAACCCTCAAATAACTAAAAATAAAGTGTTTTGTGAGTAGAAAAATTTTTGCGCCTTTTAGTCTCAATATATAAAACACTATCAAGTTTCGTCATTTTTTTTGTGTTTGATTTCATATTAATACTTACTGATTATGGATCAGCAATATTAGAAACCCTCAAATAACTAAAAATAAAGTGTTTTGTGAGTTGTTAATTTTTGCGCCTTTTAGTCTCAATATATAATATATGACACTATCAAGTTTCGTCATTTTTTTTTGTTTGATTTCATAATAATACTGCCAAATTATTGATCAGCGATATTAAAAACCCTCAAATAACTAAAAATAAAGTGTTTTGTGAGTCGAAATTTTTTCGTGCCTTTTAGTCTCAATATATCAGACACTACCAAGTTTCGTCAATTTTTTTTTGTTTGATTTCATAATAATACTTCCAAATTATTGATCAGCGATATTAAAAACCCTCAAATAACTAAAAATAAAGTGTTTTGTGAGTAGAAAATTTTTTGCGCCTTTTAGACTCAATATATAAGACACGATCAAGTTTCGTCAATTTTTTTTTGTTTGATTTCGTACTAATACTTACTGAATATTGATCAGCGATATTAAAAACCCTCAAATAACTAAAAATTAAGTGTTTTGTGAGTAGAAAACTTTTTGCGCCTGTTAGTCTCAATATATAAGACACTATCAAGTTTCGTCAATTTTTTTTTGTTTGATTTCGTACTAATACTTACTGAATATTGATCAGCGATATTAAAAACCCTCAAATAACTAAAAATAAAGTGTTTTGTGAGTAGAAAATTTTTTGCGCCTTTTAGACTCAATATATAAGAAACTATCAAGTTTCGTCAATTTATTTTTGTTTGATATCATATTAATACTTACTGATTATTGATAAGCGATATTAAAAACCCTCAAAAACCTCAAAATAAAGTGTTTTGTGAGTTGAAAGTTTTTTGCGCATTTTCGTCTCAATATAAAAAACTGTCAAGTTTCGTCAATATTTTTTTGTTTGATTTCGTATTAATACTTACTGAATATTGATCAGCGATATTAAAAACCCTCAAATAACTAAAAATAAAGTGTTTTGTGAGAAGAAAATTTTTTGCGCCTTTTAACCTCAATATTTAAGAAACTATTAAGTCTCGTCAATTTTTTTTTGTTTGATTTCATATTAATACTTACTGATTATTGATCAGCGATTTTAAAAACCCTCAAATAACTAAAAATAAAGTGTTTTGTGAGTCGAAATTTTTTCGCGCCTTTTAGTCTCAATATATCAGACACTATCAAGTTTCGTCAATTTTTTTTTGTTTGATTTCATACTAATACTTCCAAATTATTGATCAGCGATATTAAAAACCCTTAAATAACTAAAAATAAAGTGTTTTGTGATTAGAAAATTTTTTGCGCCTTTTAGACTCAATATATAAGACACTATCAAGTTTCGTCATTTTTTTTTTGTTTGATTTCGTATTAATACTTACTGAATATTGATCAGCGATATTAAAAACCCTCGAATAACTAAAAATTAAGTGTTTTGTGAGTAGAAAACTTTTTGCGCCTGTTAGTCTCAATATATAAGACACTATCAAGTTTCGTCAATTTTTTTTTGTTTGATTTCGTACTAATACTTACTGATCATTGATAAGCGATATTAAAAACCCTCAAAAACCTCAAAATAAAGTGTTTTGTGAGTTGAAAGTTTTTTGCGCATTTTCGTCTCAATATAAAAAACTGTCAAGTTTCGTCAATATTTTTTTGTTTGATTTCGTATTAATACTTACTGAATATTGATCAGCGATATTAAAAACCCTCAAATAACTAAAAATAAAGTGTTTTGTGAGTAGAAAATTTTTTGCGCCTGTTAGTCTCAATATGTAAGACACTATCAAGTTTCGTTAATTTTTTTTTGTTTGATTTCGTACTAATACTTACTGAATATTGATCAGCGATATTAAAAACCCTCAAATAACTAAAAATAAAGTGTTTTGTGAGTAGAAACTTTTTTGCGCCTTTTAGACTCAATATTTAAGAAACTATCAAGTTTCGTCAATTTTTTTTTGTTTGATTTCATATTAATACTTACTGATTATTGATAAGCGATATTAAAAATCCTCAAAAACCTCAAAATAAAGTGTTTTGTGAGTTGAAAGTTTTTTGCGCATTTTCGTCTCAATATAAAAAACTATCAAGTTTCGTCAATATTTTTTTGTTTGATTTCGTATTAATACTTACTGAATATTGATCAGCGATATTAAAAACCCTCAAATAACTAAAAATAAAGTGTTTTGTGAGTAGAAAATTTTTTGCGCCTTTTAGACTCAATATTTAAGAAACTATTAAGTTTCGTCAATTTTTTTTTGTTTGATTTCATATTAATACTTACTGATTATTGATCAGCGATATTAAAAACCCTCAAATAACTAAAAATAAAGTGTTTTGTGAGTCGAAATTTTTTCGCGCATTTTAGTCTCAATATATCAGACACTATCAAGTTTCGTCATTTTTTTTTTTGTTTGATTTCATAATAATACTTCCAAATTATTGATCAGCGATATTAAAAACCCTCAAAAAACTAAAAATAAAGTGTTTTGTGAGTAGAAAATTTTTTGCGCCTTTTAGACTCAATATTTAAGAAACTATTAAGTTTCGTCAATTTTTTTTTGTTTGATTTCGTATTAAGACTTACTGAATATTGATCAGCGATATTAAAAACCCTCAAATAACTAAAAATAAAGTGTTTTGTGAGTAGAAAAATTTTTGCGCCTTTTAGTCTCAATATATAAAACACTATCAAGTTTCGTCATTTTTTTTTGTTTGATTTCATATTAATACTTACTTATTATGGATCAGCAATATTAGAAACCCTCAAATAACTAAAAATAAAGTGTTTTGTGAGTTGTTAAATTTTTGCGCCTTTTAGTCTCAATATATAAGACACTATCAAGTTTCGTCATTTTTTTTTTGTTTGATTTCATAATAATACTGCCAAATTATTGATCAGCGATATTAAAAACCCTCAAATAACTAAAAATACAGTGTTTTGTGAGTAGAAATTTTTTTGCGCCGTTTAGACTCAATATTTAAGAAACTATTAAGTTTCGTAAATTTTTTTTTGTTTGATTTCATATTAATACTTACTGATTATGTATCAGCAATATTAAAAACCCTCAAATAACTAAAAATAAAGTGTTTTGTGAGTCGAAATTTTTTCGTGCCTTTTAGTCTCAATATATCAGACACTATCAAGTTTCGTCAATTTTTTTTTGTTTGATTTCATAATAATACTGCCAAATTATTGATCAGCGATATTAAAAACCCTCAAATAACTAAAAATAAAGTGTTTTGTGAGTAGAAAATTTTTTGCGCCTTTTAGACTCAATATATAAGACACTATCAAGTTTCGTCAATTTTTTTTTGTTTGATTTCGTACTAATACTTACTGAATATTGATCAGCGATATTAAAAACCCTCAAATAACTAAAAATTAAGTGTTTTGTGAGTAGAAAACTTTTTGCGCCTGTTAGTCTCAATATATATGACACTATCAAGTTTCGTCAATTTTTTTTTGTTTGATTTCGTACTAATACTTACTGAATATTGATCAGCGATATTAAAAACCCTCAAGTAACTAAAAAGAAAGTGTTTTGTGAGTAGAAAATTTTTTGCGCATTTTAGACTCAATATATAAGAAACTATCAAGTTTCGTCAATTTATTTTTGTTTGATATCATATTAATACTTACTGATTATTGTTAAGCGATATTAAAAACCCTCAAAAACCTCAAAATAAAGTGTTTTGTGAGTTGAAAGTTTTTTGCGCATTTTCGTCTCAATATAAAAAACTGTTAAGTTTCGTCAATATTTTTTTGTTTGATTTCGTATTAATACTTACTGAATATTGATCAGCGATATTAAAAACCCTCAAATAACTAAAAATAAAGTGTTTTGTGAGTAGAAAATTTTTTGCGCCTTTTAACCTCAATATTTAAGAAACTATTAAGTTTCGTCAATTTTTTTTTGTTTGATTTCATATTAATACTTACTGATTATTGATGAGCGATATTAAAAACCCTCAAATAACTAAAAATAAAGTGTTTTGTGAGTAGAAAATTTTTTGCGCCTTTTAGACTCAGTATTTAAGAAACTATTAAGTTTCGTCAATTTTTTTTTGTTTGATTTCATATTAATACTTACTGATTATTGATCAGCGATATTAAAACCCTCAAATAACTAAAATAAAGTGTTTTGTGAGTAGAAACTTTTTTGCGCCTTTTAGACTCAATATTTAAGAAACTATCAAGTTTCGTCAATTTTTTTTTGTTTGATTTCATATTAATACTTACTGATTATTGATAAGCGATATTAAAAATCCTCAAAACCTCAAAATAAAGTGTTTTGTGAGTTGAAAGTTTTTTGCGCATTTTCGTCTCAATATAAAAAACTACCAAGTTTCGTCAATATTTTTTTGTTTGATTTCGTATTAATACTTACTGAATATTGATCAGCGATATTAAAAACCCTCAAATAACTAAAAATAAAGTGTTTTGTGAGTAGAAAATTTTTTGCGCCCTTTTAGACTCAATATTTAAGAAACTATTAAGTTTCGTCATTTTTTTTTTGTTTGATTTCATATTAATACTTACTGATTATGGATCAGCAATATTAGAAACCCTCAAATAACTAAAAATAAAGTGTTTTGTGAGTTGTTAATTTTTTGCGCCTTTTAGTCTCAATATATAAGACACTATCAAGTTTCGTCATTTTTTTTTTGTTTGATTTCATAATAATACTGCCAAATTATTGATCAGCGATATTAAAAACCCTCAAATAACTAAAAATACAGTGTTTTGTGAGAAGAAATTTTTTTGCGCCTTTTAGACTCAATATTTAAGAAACTATTAAGTTTCGTAAATTTTTTTTTGTTTGATTTCATAATAATACTTCCAAATTATTGAACAGCGATATTAAAAACCCTCAAATTACTAAAAATAAAGTGTTTTGTGAGTCGAAATTTTTTCGTGCCTTTTAGTCTCAATATATCAGACACTATCAAGTTTCGTCAATTTTTTTTTGTTTGATTTCATAATAATACTTCCAAATCATTGATCAGCGATATTAAAAACCCTCAAATAACTAAAAATAAAGTGTTTTGTAAGTAGAAAATTTTTTGCGCCTTTTAGACTCAATATATAAAACACTATCAAGTTTCGTCAATTTTTTATTGTTTGATTTCGTACTAATACTTACTGAATATTGATCAGCGATATTAAAAACCCTCAAATAACTAAAAATAAAGTGTTTTGTGAGTAGAAAATTTTTTGCGCCTTTAAGTCTCAATATATAAGACACTATCAAGTTTCGTCAATTTTTTATTGTTTGATT
Source organism: Odontocerum albicorne (assembly GCA_949825065.1). Classification (NCBI taxonomy): domain Eukaryota; kingdom Metazoa; phylum Arthropoda; class Insecta; order Trichoptera; family Odontoceridae; genus Odontocerum; species Odontocerum albicorne. The sequence continues at coordinate 42,890,411 of OX463850.1, read as the reverse complement.
TCGTACTAATACTTACTGAATATTGATCAGCGATATTAAAAACCCTCAAATAACTAAAAATAAAGTGTTTTGTGAGTAGAAAATTTTTTGCGCCTTTTAGTCTCAATATATAAGACACTATCAAGTTTCGTCAATTTTTTTTTGTTTGATTTCATATTAATACTTACTGATTATGGATCAGCAACATTAAAAACCCTCAAATAACTAAAAATAAAGTGTTTTGTGAGTAGTTAAATTTTTGCGCCTTTTAGTCTCAATATATAAGACACTATCAAGTTTCGTCAATTTTTTTTTTGTTTGATTTCATATTAATACTTACTGATTATTGATCAGCAATATTGAAAACCCTTAAATAACTAAAAATAAAGTGTTTTGTGAGTAGAAACTTTTTTGCGCCTTTTAGACTCAATATTAAGAAACTATTAACTTTCGTCAATTTTTTTTTGTTTGATTTCATATTAATACTTACTGATTATTGATCAGCAATATTAAAAACCCTCAAATAACTAAAAATGAAGTGTTTTGTGAGTAGAAACTTTTTTGCGCCTTTTAGACTCAATATATAAGACGCTATCAAGTTTCGTCAATTTTTTTTTGTTTGATTTCATATTAATACTTACTGATTATGGATCAGTAATATTAAAAACCCTCAAATAACTAAAAATAAAGTGTTTTGTGAGTAGTTAAATTTTTGCGCCTTTTAGTCTCAATATATAAGACACTATCAAGTTTCGTCAATTTTTTTTTTGTTTGATTTCATATTAATACTTACTGATTATTGATCAGCGATTTTAAAAACCCTCAAATAACTAAAAATAAAGTGTTTTGTGAGTAGAAACTTTTTTGCGCCTTTTAGACTCAATATTTAAGAAACTATCAAGTTTCGTCAATTTTTTTTTGTTTGATTTCATATTAATACTTTCTGATTATTGATCAGCGATATTAAAAACCCTCAAATAACTAAAAATAAAGTGTTTTGTGAGTAGTTAAATTTTTGCGCCTTTTAGTCTCAATATATAAGACACTATCAAGTTTCGTCAATTTTTTTTTGTTTGATTTCATATTAATACTTACTGATTATGGATCAGCAATATTAAAAACCCTCAAATAACTAAAAATAAAGTGTTTTGTGAGTAGTTAAATTTTTGCGCCTTTTAGTCTCAATATATAAGACACTATCAAGTTTCGTCAATTTTTTTTTGTTTGATTTCATATTAATACTTACTGATTATGGATCAGCAATATTAAAAACCCTCAAATAACTAAAAATAAAGTGTTTTGTGAGTAGTTAAATTTTTGCGCCTTTTAGTCTCAATATATAAGACACTATCAAGTTTCGTCAATTTTTTTTGGTTTGATTTCATATTAATACTTACTGATTATTGATAAGCGATAATAAAAACCCTCAAAAACCTCAAAAGAAAGTGTTTTGTGAGTTGAAAGTTTTTTGCGCATTTTCGTCTCAATATAAAAAACTATCAAGTTTCGTCAATATTTTTTTGTTTGATTTCGTATTAATACTTACTGATTATTGATCAGCAATATTAAAAACCCTCAAATAACTAAAAATAAAGTGTTTTGTGAGTAGAAAATTTTTTGCGATTTTTAGTCTCAATATATGACACTATCAAGTTTCGTCAATTTTTTTTGTTTGATTTCATATTAATACTTTCTGAGTATTGATCAGCGATATTAAAAACCCTCAAATAACTAAAAATAAAGTGTTTTGTGAGTAGAAAATTTTTTGCGCCTTTAAGACTCAATATTTAAGAAACTATTAAGTTTCGTTAATTTTTTTTTGTTTGATTTCATGTTAATACTTACTGATTATTGATCAGCGATATTAAAAACCCTCAAATAACTAAAAATAAAATGTTTTGTGAGTCGAAATTTTTTCGCGCCTTTTAGTCTCAATATATCAGACACTATCAAGTTTCGTCAATTTTTTTTGTTTGATTTCATAATAATACTTCCAAATTATTGATCAGCGATACTAAAAACCCTCAAATAACTAAAAATAATGTGTTTTGTGATTAGAATTTTTTTTGCGCCTTTCAGACTCAATATCAAAGACACTATCAAGTTTCGTCAATTTTTTTTTGTTTGATTTCGTAATAATACTTACTGAATATTGATCAGCGATATTAAAAACCCTCAAATGACTAAAAATAAAGTGTTTTGTGAGTCGAATTTTTTTCGCGCTTTTTAGTCTCAATATATCAGACACTATCAAGTTTCGTCAATTTTTTTTTGTTTGATTTCATATTAATACTTACTGATTATTGATCAGCGATATATAAACCCCTCAAATAACTAAAAATAAAGTGTTTCGTGAGTCGAATTTTTTTCGCGCCTTTTAGTCTCAATATATCAGACACTATCAAGTTTCGTCAATTTTTTTTTGTTTGATTTCATAATAATCCTTCCAAATTATTGATCAGCGATATTAAAAACCCTCAAATAACTAAAAATAAAGTGTTTTGTGAGTAGAAAATTTTTTGCGCTTTTTAGACTCAATATATAAGACACTATCAAGTTTCGTCAATTTTTTTTTGTTTGATTTCAAATTTTACTTTCTGATAATTGATCAGCGATATTAAAAACCCTCAAATAACTAAAAATAAAGTGTTTTGTGACTAGAAAATTTTAAGCGCCTTTTAGACTCAATATTTAAGAAACTATCAAGTTTCATCAATTTTTTTTTGTTTGATTTCTTTGTTTGAGTCAAAATTTTTTTGCGCCTTTTAGTCTCAATATATAAGACACTATCAAGTTTCGTCAATTTTTTTTTGTTTGATTTCATATTAATACTTTCTGATTATTGATCAGCGATATTAAAAACCCTCAAATAACTAAAAATAAAGCGTTTTGTGAGTAGAAAATTTTTTGCGCTTTTTAGACTCAATATATAAGACACTATCAAGTTTCGTCAATTTTTTTTTTGTTTGATTTAATATTAATACTTTCTGATTATTGATCAGCGATATTAAAAACCCTCAAATAACTAAAAATAAAGTGTTTTGTGAGTCAAAATTTTTTTGCGCCTTTTAGTCTCAATATATAATATAAGACACTATCAAGTTTCGTCAATTTTTTTTTGTTTGATTTCATATTAATACTTTCTGATTATTGATCAGCGATATTAAAAACCCTCAAATAACTAAAAATAAAGTGTTTTGTGAGTAGAAATTTTTTTGCGCCTTTTAGACTCAATATTTAAGAAACTTTTAAGTTTCGTCAATTTTTTTTTGTTTGATTTCATATTAATTCTTACTGATTATTGATCAGCGATATTAAAAACCCTCAAATAACTAAAAATAAAATGTTTTGTGAGTCGAAATTTTTTCGCGCCTTTTAGTCTCAATATATCAGACACTATCAAGTTTCGTCAATTTTTTTTGTTTGATTTCATAATAATACTTCCAAATTATTGATGAGCAATATTAAAAACCCTCAAATAACTAAAAATAAAGTGTTTTGTGATTAGAAAATTTTTTGCGCCTTTTAGACTCAATATCAAAGACAATATCAAGTTTCGTCAATTTTTTTTTGTTTGATTTCACAATTATACTTCCTGATTATTGATTAGCGATATTAAAAACCCTCAAATATCTAAAAATAAAGTGTTTTGTGAGTCGAAATTTTTTTGCGCTTTTTAGTCTCAATATATAAGACACTATCAAGTTTCGTCAATTTTTTTTTGTTTGATTTCATATTAATACTTTCTGATTATTGATCAGCGATATTAAAAACCCTCAAATAACTAAAAATAAAGTGTTTTGTAAGTAGAAAATTTTTTGCGCCTTTTAGACTCAATATTTAAGAAACTATCAAGTTTCGTCAATTATTTTTTGTTTGATTTCATATTAATACTTACTGATTATTGATCAGCGATATTAAAAACCCTCAAATAACTAAAAATAAAATGTTTTGTGAGTCGAAATTTTTTCGCGCCTTTTAGTCTCAATATATCAGACACTTTCAAGTTTCGTCAATTTTTTTTGTTTGATTTCATAATAATACTTACTGATTATTGATCAGCGATATTAAAAACCCTCAAATAACTAAAAATAAAATGTTTTGTGAGTCGAAATTTTTTCGCGCCTTTTAGTCTCAATATATAAGACACTTTCAAGTTTCGTCAATTTTTTTTTTGTTTGATTTCATATTAATACTTTCTGATTATTGATCAGCGATATTAAAAACCCTCAAATAACTAAAAATAAAGTGTTTTGTGATTAGAAAATTTTTTGCGCCTTTTAGAATCAATATCAAAGACAATATCAAGTTTCGTCAATTTTTTTTTGTTTGATTTCGTATTAATACTTACTGAATATTGATCAGAGATATTAAAAACCCTCAAATAACAAAAATTAAGTGTTTTGTGAGTCGAAATTTTTTTGCGCCTTTTAGTCTCAATATATCAGACACTTTCAAGTTTCGTCAATTTTTTTTTTGTTTGATTTCACAATTGTACTTCCTGATTATTGATAAGCGATATTAAAACCCTCAAATAACTAAAAATAAAGTGTTTTGTGAGTCGAAATTTTTTTGCGCCTTTTAGACTCAATATTTAAGAAACTATTAAGTTTCGTCAATTTTTTTTTGTTTGATTTCATATTAATACTTACTGATTATTGATCAGCAATATATAAAACCCTCGAATAACTAAAAATAAAGTGTTTTGTGAGTCGAAATTTTTTCGCGCCTTTTAGTCTCAATATATCAGACACTATCAAGTTTCGTCAATTTTTTTTTGTTTGATTTCATAATAATCCTTCCTAATTATTGATCAGCGATATTAAAAACCCTCAAATAACTAAAAATAAAGTGTTTTGTGAGTAGAAGTTTTTTTGCGCCTTTTAGACTCAATATATAAGACACTTTAACGATGGTCGCTATCAGTGTAGCGTGTGTCTTATTAGGACGTGCTGATGATTTTGATAGCGACATCGTTCTCTTCGTTTAAGTTGATTCTGCTTTAATTCTCGTACAGAATCATCAATATAGCGGAGTGCTTATTTCTATAAGCCATGATGATCTTGATCAATATCGGTTTATTTATAGACTCAGGAATGCGGATATATTTCGATAAGCGGACAGCAGGTAAATAAATAACAAAGTCTTGACAGTTGACTGGATGACAATAAAATGTATGTTTATTTCGCATAGTGCAGACAATTTATACCAGTGAGTGAATACATGGGTTATATATATATCTGCCTCGCTCTATCACATGGACGGGAGGTAGGATAATTATTTACATTTGGAGATGACTGGACAAATCGCGGGTACTATAAAAATAGTAAACATTGTCGCCGTTCTTGACGTGTAACTATCTATGAATACTTGATCGGTCAATGACCCTGTATGTATCAACAATAATGAATTTTATTTATTTATGTTTTAATAATTCACTCGTTATTTTTGACAATTCATTTAGGTAGGTATACAGGCAGGTACATAGCTCCCTTCCTAGTGAACGCAGAGGGCGCGTGCCTTGCGTGAACGATAGGTTCGGGTGCATCTGACGTCGGGCTGGTTGTCCGTTCCCTGTGTCGAAGTAAGTACGTGGACAACGACAGCGCGTGGCGTTTTTTTCCAGATCTGTCGGTCAGATGGGTGATGCGGGAACAGGGGTAGGCTTGGTCGTCTGTCGCTAAATTTTGGATTGTCTGCGGTGCTTGGTTGGTTGTTGCGCTGATCGTCGATGCTTGGTTGTGTGGATCAAGCTGCAGATGGCGTCCGCGGTGGAAGGTGGATCTGCAATTGCTTGATGCTGGTGGTGATGATGAAGATCAAGTTGCAGATGGCTTCCGATGTGGAAGGTTGATCTGCGGTGGCTTGATGGTGATAGTGATGATGTAGATCAAGTTGCAGATGGCATCCGATGTGGAAGGTTGATCTGCGGTGGCTTGATGGTGATAGTGATGATGTAGATCAAGTTGCAGATGGCATCCGATGTGGAAGGTTGATCTGCGGTGGCTTGATGATGATGATGATGGCGGAGATCAAGTTGCAGGTGGCGTCCGCGGTGGACGGTTGATCTGCAGTTGCTTGATGATGATGATGGAGTCTGCGGTGCTCGTTGCTGCAGCGTGGTTGTAGCGTGGTTGTATCGTGGTTGAAGCGTGGTTGTAGCGTGGTTGTAGCGTGGTTGTAGCGACGTTGTGGCGATGCTTGTCTGCTCCAGCGTTTTGTCGGTCAGTAGTTCGTCGATGGAGGCAATCCTGTAAATCGTGTGGCTGATCGCCAGGACTGACCTCACATGAGCTGGCGTCGGGCTCGTCCAAATCAGATGTAGTGTTGTATCTGAGTGACGGCTCTGCTGTCCTTGTTGATGGCGTGCTTGGCCAGTTCGCCGGGGAGTAGAGTCTGGACGGTGGTCTGGATCTCTCTGCTGGTGATGATGATCATCTTGTTGTAGTGGGCGAGGTGGTTGGCGTTGGCGGCGGTGCGTTCGAAAATCTCGTTGACGAAATTGTTCATGATGCTCATCGCGTTGCTGCTGATGCCGGTGTCGAGTTGCAATTGTTTTGACATTGCTGTCGAGTCGGCGATATTCGATATAGTCGAGGTATGTATTCGTAGCGATGTTCAGTTTTCGTGCGGTTCGGTTTTCGTGCGGGTTCAGTTTTCGTGCGGGTTCAGTTTTCGTGCGGGTTCAGTTTTCGTGCGGGCTCAATGTAGCGATGTTCGATTTTCGTTCGGGTTCACCAATGTAACGGTGGTGTTGTTCGTCGTCGGGCTCGCCAATAAAACGATGTTCTTGTTCGTCGTCGGGCTCGCCAATGTAACGATGTTCTTGTTCGTCGTCGGGCTCGCCAATGTAACGATGTTCTTGTTCGTCGTCGGGGTCACCACTGTAACGATGGTCGAGTTCGTCGATGTACGTGTTCTGTTTTCTTTCGGGGTCACCAATATAACGATGGTCGCTATCAGTGTAGCGTGTGTCTTATTAGGACGTGCTGACGATTTTGATAGCGACATCGTTCTCTTCGTTTAAGTTGATTCTGCGTTAATTCTCGTACAGAATCATCAATATAGCGGAATGCTTATTTCTATAAGCCATGATGATCTTGATCAATATCGGTTTATTTATAGACTCAGGAATGCGGATATATTTCGATAAGCGGACAGCAGGTAAATAAATAACAAAGTCTTGACAGTTGACTGGATGACAATAAAATGTATGTTTATTTCGCATAGTGCAGACAATTTATACCAGTGAGTGAATACATGGGTTATATATATATCTGCCTCGCTCTATCACATGGACGGGAGGTAGGATAATTATTTACATTTGGAGATGACTGGACAAATCGCGGGTACTATAAAAATAGTAAACATTGTCGCCGTTCTTGACGTGTAACTATCTATGAATACTTGATCGGTCAATGACCCTGTATGTATCAACAATAATTAATTTTATTTATTTATGTTTTAATAATTCACTCGTTATTTTTGACAATTCATTTAGGTAGGTATACAGGCAGGTACAACACTATCAAGTTTCGTCAATTTTTTTTTGTTTGATTTCATAATAATACTTCCAAATTATTGATCAGCGATATTAAAAACCCTTAAATAACTAAAAATAAAGTGTTTTGTGATTAGAAATTTTTTTGCGCCTTTTAGACTCAATATCAAAGACACTATCAAGTTTCGTCAATTTTTTTTGTTTGATTTCGTATTAATACTTACTGAATATTGATCAGCGATTTTAAAAACCCTCAAATAACTAAAAATGAAGTGTTTTGTGAGTAGAAAATTTTTTGCGCCTTTTAGTCTCAATATATAAGACACTATCAAGTTTCGTCAATTTTTTTTTGTTTGATTTCATATTAATACTTACTGATTATGGATCAGCAATATTAAAAACCCTCAAATAACTAAAAATAAAGTGTTTTGTGAGTAGAAAATTTTTTGCGCCTTTTAGACTCAATATTTAAGAAACTATCAAGTTTCGTCAATTTTTTTTTGTTTGATTTCATATTAATACTTTCTGATTATTGATCAGCGATATTAAAAACCCTCAAATAACTAAAAATAAAGTGTTTTGTTAGTCGAAATTTTTTCGCGCCTTTTAGTCTCAATATATCAGATACTTTCAAGTTTCGTCAATTTTTTTTTGGTTGATTTCACAATAATACTTCCTGATTATTGATCAGCGATATTGAAAACCCTTAAATAACTAAAAATAAAGTGTTTTGTGAGTAGAAATTTTTTTGCGCCTTTTAGACTCAATATATAAGAAACTATTAAGTTTCGTCAATTTTTTTTTGGTTTGATTTCATATTAATATTTACTGATTATTGATAAGCGATATTAAAAAACCTCAAAAACCTCAAAATAAAGTGTTTTGTGAGTTGAAAGTTTTTTGCGCATTTTCGTCTCAATATAAAAAACTATCAAGTTTCGTCAATTTTTTTTTTGTTTGATTTCGTATTAATACTTACTGAATATTGATCAGCGATATTAAAAACCCTCAAATAACAAAAAATAAAGTGTTTTGTGAGTCGAAATTTTTTTGCGCCTTTTAGTCTCAATATATCAGACACTATCAAGTTTCGTCAATTTTTTTTTGTTTGATTTCATAATAATCCTTCCAAATTATTGATCAGCGATATTAAAAACCCTCAAATAACTAAAAATAAAGTGTTTTGTGAGTCGAAATTTTTTGCGCCTTTTAGTCTCAATATATGACACTATCAAGTTTCCTCAATTTATTTTTGTTTGATTTCATAATAAAACTTCCTGATTATTGATCAGCGATATTAAAAACCCTCAAATAACTAAAAATAAAGTGTTTTGTGAGTAGAAAATTTTTTGCGACTTTTAGACTCAATATAAAAGAAACTATCAAGTTTCGTCAATTTTTTTTTGTTTGATTTCATATTAATACTTTCTGATTATTGATCAGCGATATTAAAAACCCTCAAATAACTTAAAATAAAGTGTTTTGTGAGTCGAAATTTTTTCGCGCAATTTCGTCTCAATATATCAGACACTTTCAAGTTTCGTCAATTTTTTTTTGTTTGATTTCACAATAATACTTCCTGATTATTGATCAGCGATATTGAAAACCCTCAAATAACTAAAAATAAAATGTTTTGTGAGTCGAAATTTTTTGCGCCTTTTAGTCTCAATATATAAGACACTATCAAGTTTCGTCAATTTTTTTTTGTTTGATTTCATAATAATCCTTCCAAATTATTGATCAGCGATATTAAAAACCCTCAAATAACTAAAAATAAAGTGTTTTGTGAGTAGAAATTTTTTTGCGCCTTTTAGACTCAATATATAAGACACTATCAAGTTTCGTCAATTTTTTTTTTGTTTGATTTCATAATAATACTTACTGAATATTGATCAGCGATATTAAAAACCCTCAAATAACAAAAAATAAAGTGTTTTGTGAGTCGAATTTTTTTAGCGCTTTTTAGTCTCAATATATAAGACACTATCAAGTTTCGTCAATTTTTTTTTGTTTGATTTCATAATAATCCTTCCAAATTATTGATCAGCGATATTAAAAACCCTCAAATAACTAAAAATAAAGTGTTTTGTGAGTAGAAATTTTTTTGCGCCTTTTAGACTCAATATATAAGACACTATCAAGTTTCGTCAATTTTTTTTTGTTTGATTTCATAATAATACTTCCAAATTATTGATCAGCGATAATAAAAACCCTTAAATAACAAAAAATAAAGTGTTTTGTGACTAGAAAATTTTTTGCGCCTTTTAGACTCAATATCAAAGACACTATCAAGTTTCGTCAATTTTTTTTGTTTGGTTTCATATTAATACTTACTGATTATTGATCAGCGATATTGAAAACCCTCAAATAACTAAAAATAAAGTGTTTTGTGAGTAGAAATTTTTTTGCGCCTTATAGTCTCAATATATAAGACACACAAATAAAGAAAACATTACCGCGCTCAAACTCTCGGACAACACGGTTACCAGAAATCGCGACATGTTGCTGAAGAGAGGAGAAGAATTCTTCCGCAACCTCTTAAATGAATCCACAGATACATCACAAGACTTCTCTACCCAAACTCAGGAAGATGATGAGGAAGCAGTACCTGACATTCTACCCGAAGAAGTACGAAACGCTATACGCGGTATGAAACCGGGAAAAGCACCAGGTTCTGACGGCCTTTCCATTGACATACTTAAGGAAACGGGAGAAGAAGTAGATAAGATGCTGGCGAAAATCTTTTCATCGTATCTGCAAAAGGAAGATATTCCCGAAGAATGGAAAAATGCCACCATCATCCTACTCCATAAAAAGGGAGATAAAGAAGATCTTAAGAATTACCGACCCATTAGCTTACTACCAGTTCTTTATAAAATCTTTACTAAGATTATCTCCAATAGGTTAAGAACAACCTTTGATGAAAATCAACCCAGAGAACAAGCCGGATTTAGAGGACGTTATAGCACAATGGACCACATTCAGGTAGTTAAGGAAATAATAGAGCGTTGTCAAGAATACCAACTTCCATTATATTTGGCGTTCGTAGATTATGAAAAGGCTTTTGATTCGGTCAAGAAATCCGCTATTATCAGGGCCCTTCTTAATCAGGGAGTTCAAAAACGCTACGTCAATCTCTTCAGTAATATATACAATAACGCGACAGCAACAGTAAATCTCCACCAAAGTACCGATAAATTTCCAATAAGTAAAGGTGTCCGCCAGGGCGATACCATCTCGCCAAAATTATTCAACGCTACCCTGGAGGATGTGTTCAAAAAGCTTGAATGGGAAAATAAAGGAATCTGCGTTAATGGTTCATATCTGAGCCACCTTAGATTTGCAGACGATATTATTACCTTCGCTACACGTCCTGAGGAACTGCAGAGCCAAATACTGGAATTAGCGGAGGCAAGCAAATTAGCAGGTTTAAAAATGAATATTGATAAAACAAAATATATGTTAAACCGCTTTGCTGATGCCACAACTATCCAGGTGGACGGTACACAGCTGGAACAAGTCCAACAATATATCTACTTAGGACAAAGTATTACATTTGAAGACTGTACTTTAAATGAAATAAATAGAAGATCAAAACTAGCTTGGAGTTCCTTTGGACGACTAAACTACATTTTCAAGAGCAATCTCCCAATCTGCCTCAAACGGAAGGTATTTAACCAATGCATCTTGCCAGTACTAACATATGGATGCGAGACTTGGACTTTATCGGTACGAATGTTACAAAAGCTCCAAACAACACAACGCAGCATGGAGAGGTGCATGCTAGGTTATACCAGAAGAGACCGAAAACGTAATGAGTGGATACGAGCCCAAACAAAGGTTGAAGATGTTATAGAGGTTGCAAAAAGACTCAAGTGGAAGTGGGCTGGACATATCGCCCGAGCAACAGACCATCGTTGGACGTATGAAGTAATCCAATTGGTATAAAAAGGCCTGTAAGAAGACCTAAGGCGCGCTGGGTGGACGAAATACGTAAGCATGCAGGTATTATGTGGCAGCAATGTGCAAAGGACAGGATTTTGTGGAGACAACTTGGAGAGGCCTACATCCTGCAGTGGATTGATACAGGCTGATGGTGATGGTGATGGTGATGATATAAGACACTATCAAATTAAAAACCCTCAAATAACTAAAAATAAAGTGTTTTGTGAGTAGAAATTTTTTTGCGCCTTTTAGACTCAATATATAAGAAACTATTAAGTTTCGTCAATTTTTTTTTGGTTTGATTTCATATAAATACTTACTGATTATTGATAAGCGATATTAAAAACCCTCAAAAACCTCAAAATAAAGTGTTTTGTGAGTTTTGTCGTCAAGTTTCGTCAATTTTTTTTGTTTGATTTCATATTAATACTTACTGATTATTGATAAGCGATATTAAAAACCCTCAAATAACTAAAAATAAAGTGTTTTGTGAGTAGAAATTTTTTTGCGCCTTTTAGACTCAATATATAAGACACTATCAAGTTTCGTCAATTTTTTTTTGTTTGATTTCATAATAATCCTTCCAAATTATTGATCAGCGATATTAAAAACCCTCAAATAACTAAAAATAAAGTGTTTTGTGAGTCGAAATTTTTTGCGCCTTTTAGTCTCAATATATAAGACACTATCAAGTTTCCTCAATTTTTTTTTTGTTTGATTTCATAATATTACTTCCTGATTATTGATCAGCGATATAAAAAACCCTCAAATAACTAAAAATAAAGTGTTTTGTGAGTAGAAAATTTTTTGCGACTTTTAGACTCAATATATAAGACACTATCAAGTTCGTCAATTTTTTTTTGTTTGATTTCATATTAATACTTTCTGATTATTGATCAGCGATATTAAAAACCCTCAAATAACTAAAAATAAAGTGTTTTGTGAGTCGAAATTTTTTCGCGCATTTTCGTCTCAATATATCAGACACTTTCAAGTTTCGTCAATTTTTTTTGTTTGATTTCACAATAATACTTCCTGATTATTGATCAGCGATATTAAAAACCCTCAAAAAACTTAAAATAAAGTGTTTTGTGAGTAGAAATTTTTTTGCGCATTTTAGACTCAATATTTAAGAAACTATCAAGTTTCGTCAATTTTTTTTGTTTGGTTTCATATTAATACTTACTGATTATTGATCAGCGATATTGAAAACCCTCAAATAACTAAAAATAAAGTGTTTTGTGAGTAGAAATTTTTTTGCGCCTTTTAGATTTAAGAAACTATTAAGTTTCGTCAATTTTTTTTTTGTTTGATTTCATATTAATACTTACTGAATATTGATCAGCGATATTAAAAACCCTCAAATAACAAAAAATAAAGTGTTTTGTGAGTCGAAATTTTTTTGCGCCTTTTAGTCTTAATATATAAGACACTATCAAGTTTCGTCAATTTTTTTTTTGTTTGATTTCATATTAATACTTACTGATTATGGATCAGCAATATAAAAAACCCTCAAATAACTAAAAATAAAGTGTTTTGTGAGTAAAAAATTTTTTGCGCCTTTTAGACTCAATATTTAAGAAACTATCAAGTTTCGTCAATTTTTTTTTGTTTGATTTCATATTAATACTTACTGATTATTGATCAGCGATATTGAAAACCCTTAAATAACTAAAAATAAAGTGTTTTGTGAGTAGAAATTTTTTTGCGCCTTTTAGACTCAATATTTAAGAAACTATTAAGTTTCGTCAATTTTTTTTTGTTTGATTTCATATTAATACTTACTGATTATTGATCAGCAATATATAAAACCCTCGAATAACTAAAAATAAAGTGTTTTGTGAGTCGAAATTTTTTCGCGCCTTGTAGTCTCAATATATCAGACACTATCAAGTTTCGTCAATTTTTTTTTGTTTGATTTCATAATAATCCTTCCAAATTATTGAACAGCGATATTAAAAACCCTCAAATAACTAAAAATAAAGTGTTTTGTGAGTCGAAATTTTTTTGCGCCTTTTAGACTCAATATATAAGACACTATCAAGTTTCGTCAATTTTTTTTTGTTTGATTTCATAATAATACTTCCAAATTATTGATCAGCGATATTAAAAACCCTTAAATAACTAAAAATAAAGTGTTTTGTGATTAGAAAATTTTTTGCGCCTTTTAGACTCAATATCAAAGACACTATCAAGTTTCGTCAATTTTTTTTTGTTTGATTTCGTATTAATACTTACTGAATATTGATCAGCGATTTTAAAAACCCTCAAATAACTAAAAATAAAGTGTTTTGTGAGTAGAAAATTTTTTGCGCCTTTTAGTCTCAATATATAAGACACTATCAAGTTTCGTCAATTTTTTTTTGTTTGATTTCATATTAATACTTACTGATTATGGATCAGCAATATTAAAAACCCTCAAATAATAAAAATAAAGTGTTTTGTGAGTAGAAAATTTTTTGCGCCTTTTAAACTCAATATTTAAGAAACTATCAAGTTTCGTCAATTTTTTTTTGTTTGATTTCATATTAATACTTACTGATTATTGATCAGCGATATTAAAAACCCTCAAATAACTTAAAATAAAGTGTTTTCTGAGTCGAAATTTTTTCGCGCCTTTTAGTTTCAATATATCAGATACTTTCAAGTTTCGTCAATTTTTTTTTGGTTGATTTCACAATAATACTTCCTGATTATTGATCAGCGATATTGAAAACCCTTAAATAACTAAAAATAAAGTGTTTTGTGAGTAGAAATTTTTTTGCGCCTTTTAGACTCAATATATAAGAAACTATTAAGTTTCGTTTCATTTTTTTTTGGTTTGATTTCATATTAATACTTACTGATTATTGATAAGCGATATAAAAAACCCTCAAAAACCTCAAAATAAAGTGTTTTGTGAGTTGAAAGTTTTTTGCGCATTTTCGTCTCAATATAAAAAACTATCAAGTTTCGTCAATTTTTTTTTGTTTGATTTCGTATTAATACTTACTGAATATTGATCAGCGATATTAAAAACCCTCAAATAACAAAAAATAAAGTGTTTTGTGAGTCGAAATTTTTTTGCGCCTTTTAGTCTCAATATATCAGACACTATCAAGTTTCGTCAATTTTTTTTTGTTTGATTTCATAATAATCCTTCCAAATTATTGATCAGCGATATTAAAAACCCTCAAATAACTAAAAATAAAGTGTTTTGTGAGTCGAAATTTTTTGCGCCTTTTAGTCTCAATATATGACACTATCAAGTTTCCTCAATTTTTTTTTGTTTGATTTCATAATAAAACTTCCAAATTATTGATCAGCGATAATAAAAACCCTTAAATAACTAAAAATAAAGTGTTTTGTGAGTAGAAATTTTTTTGCGCATTTAAGACTCAATATTTAAGAAACTATCAAGTTTCGTCAATTTTTTTTGTTTGGTTTCATATTAATACTTACTGATTATTGATCAGCGATATTGAAAACCCTCAAATAACTAAAAATAAAGTGTTTTGTGAGTAGAAATTTTTTTGCGCCTTTTAGATTTAAAAAACTATTAAGTTTCGTCAATTTTTTTTTGTTTGATTTCATATTAATACTTACTGAATATTGATCAGCGATATTAAAAACCCTCAAATAACAAAAAATAAAGTGTTTTGTGAGTCGAAATTTTTTTGCGCCTTTTAGTCTTAATATATAAGACACTATCAAGTTTCGTCAATTTTTTTTTTGTTTGATTTCATAATAATCCTTCCAAATTATTGATCAGCGATATTAAAAACCCTCAAATAACTAAAAATAAAGTGTTTTGTGAGTAGAAATTTTTTTGCGCCTTTTAGACTCAATATATAAGACACTATCAAGTTTCGTCAATTTTTTTTGTTTGATTTCATAATAATACTTCCAAATTATTGATCAGCGATAATAAAAACCCTTAAATAACTAAAAATAAAGTGTTTTGTGATTAGAAAATTTTTTGCGCCTTTTAGACTCAATATCAAAGACACTATCAAGTTTCGTCAATTTTTTTTTGTTTGATTTCATATTAATACTTACTGATTATGGATCAGCAATATAAAAAACCCTCAAATAACTAAAAATAAAGTGTTTTGTGAGTAAAAAATTTTTTGCGCCTTTTAGACTCAATATTTAAGAAACTACCAAGTTTCGTCAATTTTTTTTTGTTTGATTTCATATTAATACTTACTGATTATTGATCAGCGATATTGAAAACCCTTAAATAACTAAAAATAAAGTGTTTTGTGAGTAGAAATTTTTTTGCGCCTTTTAGACTCAATATTTAAGAAACTATTAAGTTTCGTCAATTTTTTTTTGTTTGATTTCATATTAATACTTACTGATTATTGATCAGCAATATATAAAACCCTCGAATAACTAAAAATAAAGTGTTTTGTGAGTCGAAATTTTTTCGCGCCTTGTAGTCTCAATATATCAGACACTATCAAGTTTCGTCAATTTTTTTTTGTTTGATTTCATAATAATCCTTCCAAATTATTGATCAGCGATATTAAAAACCCTCAAATAACTAAAAATAAAGTGTTTTGTGAGTCGAAATTTTTTTGCGCCTTTTAGACTCAATATATAAGACACTATCAAGTTTCGTCAATTTTTTTTTGTTTGATTTCATAATAATAATTCCAAATTATTGATCAGCGATATTAAAAACCCTTAAATAACTAAAAATAAAGTGTTTTGTGATTAGAAAATTTTTTGCGCCTTTTAGACTCAATATCAAAGACACTATCAAGTTTCGTCAATTTTTTTTTGTTTGATTTCGTATTAATACTTACTGAATATTGATCAGCGATTTTAAAAACCCTCAAATAACTAAAAATAAAGTGTTTTGTGAGTAGAAAATTTTTTGCGCCTTTTAGTCTCAATATATAAGACACTATCAAGTTTCGTCAATTTTTTTTTGTTTGATTTCATATTAATACTTACTGATTATGGATCAGCAATATTAAAAACCCTCAAATAATAAAAATAAAGTGTTTTGTGAGTAGAAAATTTTTTGCGCCTTTTAAACTCAATATTTAAGAAACTATCAAGTTTCGTCAATTTTTTTTTGTTTGATTTCATATTAATACTTACTGATTATTGATCAGCGATATTAAAAACCCTCAAATAACTAAAAATAAAGTGTTTTGTGAGTCGAAATTTTTTCGCGCCTTTTAGTTTCAATATATCAGATACTTTCAAGTTTCGTCAATTTTTTTTTGGTTGATTTCACAATAATACTTCCTGATTATTGATCAGCGATATTGAAAACCCTTAAATAACTAAAAATAAAGTGTTTTGTGAGTAGAAATTTTTTTGCGCCTTTTAGACTCAATATATAAGAAACTATTAAGTTTCGTTTCATTTTTTTTTGGTTTGATTTCATATTAATACTTACTGATTATTGATAAGCGATATAAAAAACCCTCAAAAACCTCAAAATAAAGTGTTTTGTGAGTTGAAAGTTTTTTGCGCATTTTCGTCTCAATATAAAAAACTATCAAGTTTCGTCAATTTTTTTTTGTTTGATTTCGTATTAATACTTACTGAATATTGATCAGCGATATTAAAAACCCTCAAATAACAAAAAATAAAGTGTTTTGTGAGTCGAAATTTTTTTGCGCCTTTTAGTCTCAATATATCAGACACTATCAAGTTTCGTCAATTTTTTTTTGTTTGATTTCATAATAATCCTTCCAAATTATTGATCAGCGATATTAAAAACCCTCAAATAACTAAAAATAAAGTGTTTTGTGAGTCGAAATTTTTTGCGCCTTTTAGTCTCAATATATGACACTATCAAGTTTCCTCAATTTTTTTTTGTTTGATTTCATAATAAAACTTCCTGATTATTGATCAGCGATATTAAAAACCCTCAAATAACTAAAAATAAAGTGTTTTGTGAGTAGAAAATTTTTTGCGACTTTTAGACTCAATATATAAGACACTATCAAGTTCGTCAATTTTTTTTTGTTTGATTTCATATTAATACTTTCTGATTATTGATCAGCGATATTAAAAACCCTCAAATAACTAAAAATAAAGTGTTTTGTGAGTCGAAATTTTTTCGCGCATTTTCGTCTCAATATATCAGACACTTTCAAGTTTCGTCAATTTTTTTTGTTTGATTTCACAATAATACTTCCTGATTATTGATCAGCGATATTAAAAACCCTCAAAAAACTTAAAATAAAGTGTTTTGTGAGTAGAAATTTTTTTGCGCATTTTAGACTCAATATTTAAGAAACTATCAAGTTTCGTCAATTTTTTTTGTTTGGTTTCATATTAATACTTACTGATTATTGATCAGCGATATTGAAAACCCTCAAATAACTAAAAATAAAGTGTTTTGTGAGTAGAAATTTTTTTGCGCCTTTTAGATTTAAGAAACTATTAAGTTTCGTCAATTTTTTTTTGTTTGATTTCATATTAATACTTACTGAATATTGATCAGCGATATTAAAAACCCTCAAATAACAAAAAATAAAGTGTTTTGTGAGTCGAAATTTTTTTGCGCCTTTTAGTCTTAATATATAAGACACTATCAAGTTTCGTCAATTTTTTTTTTGTTTGATTTCATAATAATCCTTCCAAATTATTGATCAGCGATATTAAAAACCCTCAAATAACTAAAAATAAAGTGTTTTGTGAGTAGAAATTTTTTTGCGCCTTTTAGACTCAATATATAAGACACTATCAAGTTTCGTCAATTTTTTTTGTTTGATTTCATAATAATACTTCCAAATTATTGATCAGCGATAATAAAAACCCTTAAATAACTAAAAATAAAGTGTTTTGTGATTAGAAAATTTTTTGCGCCTTTTAGACTCAATATCAAAGACACTATCAAGTTTCGTCAATTTTTTTTTGTTTGATTTCATATTAATACTTACTGATTATGGATCAGCAATATAAAAAACCCTCAAATAACTAAAAATAAAGTGTTTTGTGAGTAAAAAATTTTTTGCGCCTTTTAGACTCAATATTTAAGAAACTATCAAGTTTCGTCAATTTTTTTTTGTTTGATTTCATATTAATACTTACTGATTATTGATCAGCGATATTGAAAACCCTTAAATAACTAAAAATAAAGTGTTTTGTGAGTAGAAATTTTTTTGCGCCTTTTAGACTCAATATTTAAGAAACTATTAAGTTTCGTCAATTTTTTTTTGTTTGATTTCATATTAATACTTACTGATTATTGATCAGCAATATATAAAACCCTCGAATAACTAAAAATAAAGTGTTTTGTGAGTCGAAATTTTTTCGCGCCTTGTAGTCTCAATATATCAGACACTATCAAGTTTCGTCAATTTTTTTTTGTTTGATTTCATAATAATCCTTCCAAATTATTGATCAGCGATATTAAAAACCCTCAAATAACTAAAAATAAAGTGTTTTGTGAGTCGAAATTTTTTTGCGCCTTTTAGACTCAATATATAAGACACTATCAAGTTTCGTCAATTTTTTTTTGTTTGATTTCATAATAATACTTCCAAATTATTGATCAGCGATATTAAAAACCCTTAAATAACTAAAAATAAAGTGTTTTGTGATTAGAAAATTTTTTGCGCCTTTTAGACTCAATATCAAAGACACTATCAAGTTTCGTCAATTTTTTTTTTGTTTGATTTCGTATTAATACTTACTGAATATTGATCAGCGATATTAAAAACCCTCAAATAACAAAAAATAAAGTGTTTTGTGAGTCGAAATTTTTTTGCGCCTTTTAGTCTCAATATATCAGACACTATCAAGTTTCGTCAATTTTTTTTTGTTTGATTTCATAATAATCCTTCCAAATTATTGATCAGCGATATTAAAAACCCTCAAATAACTAAAAATAAAGTGTTTTGTGAGTCGAAATTTTTTGCGCCTTTTAGTCTCAATATATGAGACTATCAAGTTTCCTCAATTTTTTTTTGTTTGATTTCATAATAAAACTTCCAAATTATTGATCAGCGATAATAAAAACCCTTAAATAACTAAAAATAAAGTGTTTTGTGAGTAGAAAATTTTTTGCGCCTTTTAGACTCAATATTTAAGAAACTATCAAGTTTCGTCAATTTTTTTTTGTTTGATTTCATATAAATACTGACTGATTATTGATCAGCGATATAAAAAACCCTCAAATAACTAAAAATAAAGTGTTTTGTTAGTCGAAATTTTTTCGCGCCTTTTAGTCTCAATATATCAGATACTTTCAAGTTTCGTCAATTTTTTTTTGGTTGATTTCACAATAATACTTCCTGATTATTGATCAGCGATATTGAAAACCCTTAAATAACTAAAAATAAAGTGTTTTGTGAGTAGAAATTTTTTTGCGCCTTTTAGACTCAATATATAAGAAACTATTAAGTTTCGTCAATTTTTTTTTGGTTTGATTTCATATTAATACTTACTGATTATTGATAAGCGATATTAAAAACCCTCAAAAACCTCAAAATAAAGTGTTTTGTGAGTTGAAAGTTTTTTGCGCATTTTCGTCTCAATATAAAAAACTATCAAGTTTCGTCAATATTTTTTTGTTTGATTTCGTATTAATACTTACTGAATATTGATCAGCGATATTAAAAACCCTCAAATAACAAAAAATAAAGTGTTTTGTGAGTCGAAATTTTTTTGCGCCTTTAAGTCTCAATATATCAGACACTATCAAGTTTCGTCAATTTTTTTTTGTTTGATTTCATAATAATCCTTCCAAATTATTGATCAGCGATATTAAAAACCCTCAAATAACTAAAAATAAAGTGTTTTGTGAGTCGAAATTTTTTGCGCCTTTCAGTCTCAATATATGACACTATCAAGTTTCCTCAATTTTTTTTTGTTTGATTTCATAATAAAACTTCCTGATTATTGATCAGCGATATTAAAAACCCTCAAATAACTAAAAATAAAGTGTTTTGTGAGTAGAAAATTTTTTGCGCCTTTTAGTCTCAATATATAAGAAACTATTAAGTTTCCTCAATTTTTTTTTGTTTGATTTCATAATAAAACTTCCTGATTATTGATCAGCGATATTAAAAACCCTCAAATAACTAAAAATAAAGTGTTTTGTGAGTAGAAAATTTTTTGCGCCTTTTAGTCTCAATATATAAGACACTATCAAGTTTCGTCAATTTTTTTTTGTTTGATTTCATATTAATACTTACTGATTATGGATCAGCAATATAAAAAACCCTCAAATAACTAAAAATAAAGTGTTTTGTGAGTCGAAATTTTTTGCGCCTTTTAGTCTCAATATATGACACTATCAAGTTTCCTCAATTTTTTTTTGTTTGATTTCATAATAAAACTTCCTGATTATTGATCAGCGATATTAAAAACCCTCAAATAACTAAAAATAAAGTGTTTTGTGAGTAGAAAATTTTTTGCGCCTTTTAGTCTCAATATATAAGACACTATCAAGTTTCGTCAATTTTTTTTTGTTTGATTTCATATTAATACTTACTGATTATGGATCAGCAATATAAAAAACCCTCAAATAACTAAAAATAAAGTGTTTTGTGAGTAGAAAATTTTTTGCGCCTTTTAGACTCAATATTTAAGAAACTATCAAGTTTCGTCAATTTTTTTTTGTTTGATTTCATATTAATACTTACTGATTATGGATCAGCAATATAAAAAACCCTTAAATAATAAAAATAAAGTGTTTTGTGAGTAGAAAATTTTTTGCGCCTTTTAGACTCAATATTTAAGAAACTATCAAGTTTCGTCAATTTTTTTTTGTTTGATTTCATATTAATACTTACTGATTATTGATCAGCGATATTAAAAACCCTCAAATAACTAAAAATAAAGTGTTTTGTGAGTCGAAATTTTTTCGCTCAATATATAAGAAACTATTAAGTTTCGTCAATTTTTTTTTGGTTTGATTTCATATTAATACTAACTGATCAGACACTATCAAGTTTCGTCAATTTTTTTTTGTTTGATTTCATAATAATCCTTCCAAATTATTGATCAGCGATATTAAAAACCCTCAAATAACTAAAAATAAAGTGTTTTGTGAGTCGAAATTTTTTGCGCCTTTTAGTCTCAATATATTAGACACTATCAAGTTTCCTCAATTTTTTTTTGTTTGATTTCATAATAATACTTCCAAATTATTGATCAGCGATAATAAAAACCCTTAAATAACTAAAAATAAAGTGTTTTGTGACTAGAAATTTTTTTGCGCCTTTTAGACTCAATATCAAAGACACTATCAAGTTTCGTCAATTTTTTTTGTTTGGTTTCATATTAATACTTACTGATTATTGATCAGCGATATTTAAAACACTCAAATAACTAAAAATAAAGTGTTTTGTGAGTAGAAATTTTTTTGCGTCTTATAGTCTCAATATATAAGACACTATCAAATTAAAAACCCTCAAATAACTAAAAATAAAGTGTTTTGTGAGTAGAAATTTTTTTGCGCCTTTTAGACTCAATATATAAGAAACTATTAAGTTTCGTCAATTTTTTTTTGGTTTGATTTCATATTAATACTTACTGATTATTGATAAGCGATATTAAAAACCCTCAAAAACCTCAAAATAAAGTGATTTGTGAGTGTTGTCGTCAAGTTTCGTCAATTTTTTTTTGTTTGATTTCATATTAATACTTACTGATTATTGATAAGCGATATTAAAAACCCTCAAATAACTAAAAATAAAGTGTTTTGTGAGTCGAAATTTTTTGCGCCTTTTAGTCTAAATATATCAGACACTATCAAGTTTCCTTAATTTTTTTTTGTTTGATTTCATAATATTACTTCCTGATTATTGATCAGCGATATTAAAAACCCTCAAATAACTAAAAATAAAGTGTTTTGTGAGTCGAAATTTTTTTGCGCCTTTTAGTCTCAATATATAAGACACTATCAAGTTTCGTCAATTTTTTTTTGTTTGATTTCATATTAATACTTACTGATTATTGATCAGCGATATTAAAAACCCTCAAATAACTAAAAATAAAGTGTTTTGTGAGTCGAAATTTTTTCGTGCATTTTAGTCTCAATATATCAGACACTATAGAGTTTCGTCAATTTTTTTTTGTTTGATTTCATAATAATACTTCCAAATTATTGATCAGCGATAATTAAAACCCTTAAATAACTAAAAATAAAGTGTTTTGTGACTAGAAAATTTTTTGCCCCTTTTAGACTCAATATCAAAGACACTATCAAGTTTCGTCAATTTTTTTTGTTTGGTTTCATATTAATACTTACTGATTATTGATCAGCGATATTGAAAACCCTCAAATAACTAAAAAATAAAGTGTTTTGTGAGTAGAAATTTTTTTGCGCCTTATAGTCTCAATTTATAAGACACTATCAAATTAAAAACCCTCAAATAACTAAAAATAAAGTGTTTTGTGAGTAGAAGTTTTTTTGCGCCTTTTAGACTCAATATATAAGAAACTATTAAGTTTCGTCAATTTCTTTTTGGTTTGATTTCATATTAATACTTACTGTATATTGATAAGCGATATTAAAAACCCTCAAAAACCTCAAAATAAAGTGTTTTGTGAGTGTTGTCGTCAAGTTTCGTCAATTTTTTTTTGTTTGATTTCATATTAATACTTACTGATTATTGATAAGCGATATTAAAAACCCTCAAATAACAAAAAATAAAGTGTTTTGTGAGTCGAAATTTTTTGCGCCTTTTAGACTCAATATCAAAGACACTATCAAGTTTCGTCAATTTTTTTTTTGTTTGATTTCATAATAATCCTTCCAAATTATTGATCAGCGATATATAAAACCCTCAAATAACTAAAAATAAAGTGTTTTGTGAGTAGAAAATTTTTTGCGACTTTTAGACTCAATATATAAGACACTATCAAGTTTCGTCAATTTTTTTTTGTTTGATTTCATATTAATACTTTCTGATTATTGATCAGCGATATTAAAAACCCTCAAATAACTAAAAATAAAGTGTTTTGTGAGTCGAAATTTTTTCGCGCATTTTCGTCTCAATATATCAGACACTTTCAAGTTTCGTCAATTTTTTTTGTTTGATTTCACAATATTACTTCCTGATTATTGATCAGCGATATTAAAAACCCTCAAAAAACTTAAAATAAAGTGTTTTGTGAGTAGAATTTTTTTTGCGCATTTTAGACTCAATATTTAAGAAACTATCAAGTTTCGTCAATTTTTTTTGTTTGGTTTCATATTAATACTTACTGATTATTGATCAGCGATATTGAAAACCCTCAAATAACTAAAAATAAAGTGTTTTGTGATTAGAAAATTTTTTGCGCCTTTTAGACTCAATATCAAAGACACTATCAAGTTTCGTCAATTTTTTTTTGTTTGATTTCGTATTTATACTTACTGAGTATTGATCAGCGATATAAAAAACCCTCAAATAACTAAAAATAAAGTGTTTTGTGAGTAGAAAATTTTTTGCGCCTTTTAGTCTCAATATATAAGACACTATCAAGTTTCGTCAATTTTTTTTGTTTGATTTCATATTACTACTTACTGATTATCGATCAGCAATATTAAAAACCCTCAAATAACTAAAAATAAAGTGTTTTGTGAGTAGAAAATTTTTTGCGCCTTTTAGACTCAATATTTAAGAAACTATCAAGTTTTGTCAATTTTTTTTTGTTTGATTTCATATTAATACTTACTGATTATTGATCAGCGATATAAAACCCTCAAATAACTAAAAATAAAGTGTTTTGTGAGTCGAAATTTTTTCGCGCCTTTTAGTCTCAATATATCAGATACTTTCAAGTTTCGTCAATTTTTTTTTGGTTGATTTCACAATAATACTTCCTGATTATTGATCAGCGATATTGAAAACCCTTAAATAACTAAAAATAAAGTGTTTTGTGAGTAGAAATTTTTTTGCGCCTTTTAGACTCAATATATAAGAAACTATTAAGTTTCGTCAATTTTTTTTGGTTTGATTTCATATTAATACTTACTGATTATTGATAAGCGATATTAAAAACCCTCAAAAACCTCAAAATAAAGTGTTTTGTGAGTTGAAAGTTTTTTGCGCATTTTCGTCTCAATATAAAAAACTATCAAGTTTCGTCAATTTTTTTTTGTTTGATTTCGTATTAATACTTACTGAATATTGATCAGCGATATTAAAAACCCTCAAATAACAAAAAATAAAGTGTTTTGTGAGTCGAAATTTTTTTGCGCCTTTTAGTCTCAATATATCAGACACTATCAAGTTTCCTCAATTTTTTTTTGTTTGATTTCATAATAAAACTTCCTGATTATTGATCAGCGATATTAAAAACCCTCAAATAACTAAAAATAATGTGTTTTGTGAGTAGAAAATTTTTTGCGCCTTTTAGTCTCAATATATGACACTATCAAGTTTCGTCAATTTTTTTTTGTTTGATTTCATATTAATACTTACTGATTATGGATCAGCAATATTAAAAACCCTCAAATAACTAAAAATAAAGTGTTTTGTGAGTAGAAAATTTTTTGCGCCTTTTAGACTCAATATTTAAGAAACTATCAAGTTTCGTCAATTTTTTTTTGGTTTGATTTCATATTAATACTTACTGATTATTGATCAGCGATATTAAAAACCCTCAAATAACTAAAAATAAAGTGTTTTGTGAGTCGAAATTTTTTCGCGCCTTTTAGTCTCAATATATCAGATACTTTCAAGTTTCGTCAATTTTTTTTTGGTTGATTTCACAATAATACTTCCTGATTATTGATCAGCGATATTGAAAACCCTTAAATAACTAAAAATAAAGTGTTTTGTGAGTAGAAATTTTTTTGCGCCTTTTAGACTCAATATATAAGAAACTATAAAGTTTCGTCAATTTTTTTTTGGTTTGATTTCATATTAATACTTACTGATTATTGATAAGCGTAATTAAAAACCCTCAAAAACCTCAAAATAAAGTGTTTTGTGAGTCGAAATTTTTTGCGCCTTTTAGTCTCAATATATGACACTATCAAGTTTCCTCAATTTTTTTTTGTTTGATTTCATATTAATACTTTCTGATTATTGATCAGCGATATTAAAAACCCTCAAATAACTTAAAATAAAGTGTTTTGTGAGTCGAAATTTTTTCGCGCATTTTCGTCTCAATATATCTGACACTTTCAAGTTTCGTCAATTTTTTTTTGTTTGATTTCACAATAATACTTCTTGATTATTGATCAGCGATATTGAAAACACTCAAATAACTAAAAATAAAGTGTTTTGTGAGTAGAAATTTTTTTGCGCCTTATAGTCTCAATATATAAGACACTATCAAATTAAAAACCCTCAAATAACTAAAAATAAAGTGTTTTGTGAGTAGAAATTTTTTTGCGCCTTTTAGACTCAATATATAAGAAACTATTAAGTTTCGTCAATTTTTTTTTGTTTGATTTCATATTAATACTTACTGATTATTGATAAGCGATATTAA
Source organism: Odontocerum albicorne (assembly GCA_949825065.1). NCBI lineage: Eukaryota > Metazoa > Arthropoda > Insecta > Trichoptera > Odontoceridae > Odontocerum > Odontocerum albicorne. Next base: position 42,864,595 of record OX463850.1, on the reverse strand, counting down.
AAACCCTCAAATAACTAAAAATAAAGTGTTTTGTGAGTAGAAATTTTTTTGCGCCTTTTAGACTCAATATATAAGACACTATCAAGTTTCGTCAATTTTTTTTTGTTTGATTTCATAATAATACTTTCTGAATATTGATCAGCGATATTAAAAACCCTCAAATAACAAAAAATAAAGTGTTTTGTGAGTCGAAATTTTTTGCGCCTTTTAGACTCAATATCAAAGACACTATCAAGTTTCGTCAATTTTTTTTTTGTTTGATTTCATAATAATCCTTCCAAATTATTGATCAGCGATATTAAAAACCCTCAAATAACTAAAAATAAAGTGTTTTGTGAGTCAAAATTTTTTGCGCCTTTTAGTCTCAATATATAAGACACTATCAAGTTTCCTCAATTTTTTTTTGTTTGATTTCATAATAATATTACTTCCTGATTATTGATCAGCGATATTAAAAACCCTCAAATAACTAAAAATAAAGTGTTTTTGGAATAGAAAATTTTTTGCGACTTTTAGACTCAATATATGACACTATCAAGTTTCGTCAATTTTTTTTTGTTTGATTTCATAATATTCCTTCCAAATTATTGATCAGCGATATTAAAAACCCTCAAATAACTAAAAATAAAGTGTTTTGTGAGTCGAAATTTTTTTGCGCCTTTAAGACTTAATATATAAGACACTATCAAGTTTCGTCAATTTTTTTTTGTTTGATTTCATAATAATCCTTCCAAATTATTGATCAGCGATATTAAAAACCCTCAAATAACTAAAAATAAAGTGTTTTGTGAGTAGAAATTTTTTTGCGCCTTTTAGACTCAATATCAAAGACACTATCAAGTTTCGTCAATTTTTTTTGTTTGGTTTCATATTAATACTTACTGATTATTGATCAGCGACATTGAAAACCCTCAAATAACTAAAAATAAAGTGTTTTGTGAGTAGAAATTTTTTGGCGCCTTTTAGACTCAATATTTAAGAAACTATTAAGTTTCGTCAATTTTTTTTTGTTTGATTTCATATTAATACTTACTGATTATTGATCAGCAATATATAAAACCCTCGAATAACTAAAAATAAAGTGTTTTGTGAGTCGAAATTTTTTCGCGCCTTTTAGTCTCAATATATCAGACACTATCAAGTTTCGTCAACTTTTTTTTGTTCGATTTCATAATAATCCTTCCAAATTATTGATCAGCGATATTAAAAACCCTCAAATAACTAAAAATAAAGTGTTTTGTGAGTAGAATTTTTTTTGCGCCTTTTAGACTCAATATATAAGACACTATCCAGTTTCGTCAATTTTTTTTTGTTTGATTTCATAATAATACTTCCAAATTATTGATCAGCGATATTAAAAACCCTTAAATAACTAAAAATAAAGTGTTTTGTGATTAGAAAATTTTTTGCGCCTTTTAGACTCAATATCAAAGACACTATAAAGTTTCGTCAATTTTTTTTGTTTGATTTCGTATTAATACTTACTGAATATTGATCAGCGATTTTAAAAACCCTCAAATAACTAAAAATAAAGTGTTTTGTGAGTAGAAATTTTTTTGCGCCTTTTAGTCTCAATATATAAGACACTATCAAGTTTCGTCAATTTTTTTTTGTTTGATTTCATATTAATACTTACTGATTATGGATCAGCAATATTAAAAACCCTCAAATAACTAAAAATAAAGTGTTTTGTGAGTAGAAAATTTTTTGCGCCTTTTAGACTCAATATTTAAGAAACTATCAAGTTTCGTCAATTTTTTTTTGTTTGATTTCATATTTATACTTTCTGATTATTGATCAGCGATATTAAAAACCCTCAAATAACTAAAAATAAAGTGTTTTGTGAGTCGAAATTTTTTCGCGCCTTTTAGTCTCAATATATCAGATACTTTCAAGTTTCGTCAATTTTTTTTTGGTTGATTTCACAATAATACTTCCTGATTATTGATCAGCGATATTGAAAACCCTTAAATTTCTAAAAATAAAGTGTTTTGTGAGTAGAAATTTTTTTGCGCCTTTTAGACTCAATATATAAGAAACTATTAAGTTTCGTCAATTTTTTTTTGGTTTGATTTCATATTAATACTTACTGATTATTGATAAGCGATATTAAAAACCCTCAAATAACTAAAAATAAAGTGTTTTGTGAGTAGAAATTTTTTTGCGCCTTTTAGACTCAATATATAAGACACTATCAAGTTTCGTCAGTTTTTTTTTGTTTGATTTCATAATAATACTTACTGAATATTAATCAGCGATATTAAAAACCCTCAAATAACAAAAAATAAAGTGTTTTGTGAGTCGAAATTTTTTGCGCCTTTTAGACTCAATATCAAAGACACTATCAAGTTTCGTCAATTTTTTTTTGTTTGATTTCATAATAATCCTTCCAAATTATTGATCAGCGATATTAAAAACCCTCAAATAACTAAAAATAAAGTGTTTTGTGAGTCGAAATTTTTTGCGCCTTTTAGTCTCAATATATAAGACACTATCAAGTTTCCTCAATTTTTTTTTGTTTGATTTCATAATATTACTTCCTGATTATTGATCAGCGATATTAAAAACCCTCAAATAACTAAAAATAAAGTGTTTTGGGAGTAGAAAATTTTTTTCGACTTTTAGACTCAATATATGACACTATCAAGTTTCGTCAATTTTTTTTTGTTTGATTTCATATTAATACTTTCTGATTATTGATCAGCGATATTAAAACCCCTCAAATAACTAAAAATAAAGTGTTTTGTGAGTCGAAATTTTTTCGCGCATTTTCGTCTCAATATATCAGACACTTTCAAGTTTCGTCAATTTTTTTTGTTTGATTTCACAATAATACTTCCTGATTATTGATCAGCGATATTAAAAACCCTCAAAAAACTTTAAATAAAGTGTTTTGTGAGTAGAAATTTTTTTGCGCATCTTTTTGCGCATTTGCGCATCTTTTTGCGCATCTTTTTGCGCATTTGACTCAATATATGACACTATCAAGTTTCCTCAATTTTTTTTTGTTTGATTTCATAATAAAACTTTCTGATTATTGATCTTAAAAACCCTCAAATAACTAAAAATAAAGTGTTTTGTGAGTAGAAAATTTTTTGCGACTTTTAGACTCAATATATAAGAAACTATCAAGTTTCGTCAATTTTTTTTTGTTTGATTTCATATTAATACTTTCTGATTATTGATCAGCGATATTAAAAACCCTCAAATAACTTAAAATAAAGTGTTTTGTGAGTCGAAATTTTTTCGCGCATTTTCGTCTCAATATATCAGACACTTTCAAGTTTCGTCAATTTTTTTTTGTTTGATTTCACAATAATACTTTCTGATTATTGATCAGCGATATTGAAAACCCTCAAATAACTAAAAATAAAGTGTTTTGTGAGTCGAAATTTTTTGCGCCTTTTAGTCTCAATATATCAGACACTATCAAGTTTCCTCAATTTTTTTTTGTTTGATTTCATAATATTACTTCCTGATAATTGATCAGCGATATTAAAAACCCTCAAATAACTAAAAATAAAGTGTTTTGTGAGTCGAAATTTTTTTGCGCCTTTTAGTCTCAATATATAAGACACTATCAAGTTTCGTCAATTTTTTTTTGTTTGATTTCATAATAATCCTTCCAAATTATTGATCAGCGATATTAAAAACCCTCAAATAACTAAAAATAAAGTGTTTTGTGAGTAGAAATTTTTTTGCGCCTTTTAGACTTAATATATAAGACACTATCAAGTTTCGTCAATTTTTTTTTTGTTTGATTTCATAATAATACTTACTGAATATTGATCAGCGATATTAAAAACCCTTAAATAACAAAAAATAAAGTGTTTTGTGTGTAGAAATTTTTTTGCGCCTTTTAGTCTCAATATATAAGACACTATCAAGTTTCGTCAATTTTTTTTTGTTTGATTTCATAATAATCCTTCCAAATTATTGATCAGCGATATTAAAAACCCTCAAATAACTAAAAATAAAGTGTTTTGTGAGTAGAAATTTTTTTGCGCCTTTTAGTCTCAATATATAAGAAACTATTAAGTTTCGTCAATTTTTTTTTGTTTGATTTCATATTAATACTTACTGATTATTGATCAGCAATATATAAAACCCTCGAATAACTAAAAATAAAGTGTTTTGTGAGTCGAAATTTTTTCGCGCCTTTTAGTCTCAATATATCAGACACTATCAAGTTTCGTCAATTTTTTTTTGTTAGATTTCATAATAATCCTTCCAAATTATTGATCAGCGATATTAAAAACCCTCAAATAACTAAAAATAAAGTGTTTTGTGAGTCGAAATTTTTTCGCGCCTTTTAGACTCAATATATAAGACACTATCCAGTTTCGTCAATTTTTTTTTGTTTGATTTCATAATAATACTTCCAAATTATTGATCAGCGATATTAAAAACCCTTAAATAACTAAAAATAAAGTGTTTTGTGATTAGAAAATTTTTTGCGCATTTAAGACTCAATATCAAAGACACTATAAAGTTTCGTCAATTTTTTTTGTTTGATTTCGTATTAATACTTACTGAATATTGATCAGCGATATTAAAAACCCTCAAATAACTAAAAATAAAGTGTTTTGTGAGTCGAAATTTTTTCGCGCCTTTTAGTCTCAATATATAAGAAACTATTAAGTTTCGTCAATTTTTTTTTGGTTTGATTTCATATTAATACTTACTGATTATTGATAAGCGATATTAAAAACCCTCAAATAACTAAAAATAAAGTGTTTTGTGAGTAGAAATTTTTTTGCGCCTTTTAGACTCAATATATAAGACACTATCAAGTTTCGTCAATTTTTTTTTGTTTGATTTCATAATAATACTTACTGAATATTAATCAGCGATATTAAAAACCCTCAAATAACAAAAAATAAAGTGTTTTGTGAGTCGAAATTTTTTGCGCCTTTTAGACTCAATATCAAAGACACTATCAAGTTTCGTCAATTTTTTTTTGTTTGATTTCATAATAATCCTTCCAAATTATTGATCAGCGATATTAAAAACCCTCAAATAACTAAAAATAAAGTGTTTTGTGAGTCGAAATTTTTTGCGCCTTTTAGTCTCAATATATAAGACACTATCAAGTTTCCTCAATTTTTTTTTGTTTGATTTCATAATATTACTTCCTGATTATTGATCAGCGATATTAAAAACCCTCAAATAACTAAAAATAAAGTGTTTTGGGAGTAGAAAATTTTTTTCGACTTTTAGACTCAATATATGACACTATCAAGTTTCGTCAATTTTTTTTTGTTTGATTTCATATTAATACTTTCTGATTATTGATCAGCGATATTAATGCCCCTCAAATAACTAAAAATAAAGTGTTTTGTGAGTCGAAATTTTTTCGCGCATTTTCGTCTCAATATATCAGACACTTTCAAGTTTCGTCAATTTTTTTTGTTTGATTTCACAATAATACTTCCTGATTATTGATCAGCGATATTAAAAACCCTCAAAAAACTTTAAATAAAGTGTTTTGTGAGTAGAAATTTTTTTGCGCATTTTAGACTCAATATATGACACTATCAAGTTTCCTCAATTTTTTTTTGTTTGATTTCATAATAAAACTTTCTGATTATTGATCTTAAAAACCCTCAAATAACTAAAAATAAAATGTTTTGTGAGTAGAAAATTTTTTGCGACTTTTAGACTCAATATATAAGAAACTATCAAGTTTCGTCAATTTTTTTTTGTTTCATTTCATATTAATACTTTCTGATTATTGATCAGCGATATTAAAAACCCTCAAATAACTTAAAATAAAGTGTTTTGTGAGTCGAATTTTTTTCGCGCATTTTCGTCTCAATATATCAGACACTTTCAAGTTTCGTCAATTTTTTTTTGTTTGATTTCACAATAATACTTTCTGATTATTGATCAGCGATATTGAAAACCCTCAAATAACTAAAAATAAAGTGTTTTGTGAGTCGAAATTTTTTGCGCCTTTTAGTCTCAATATATCAGACACTATCAAGTTTCCTTAATTTTTTTTTGTTTGATTTCATAATATTACTTCCTGATAATTGATCAGCGATATTAAAAACCCTCAAATAACTAAAAATAAAGTGTTTTGTGAGTCGAAATTTTTTTGCGCCTTTTAGTCTCAATATATAAGACACTATCAAGTTTCGTCAATTTTTTTTTGTTTGATTTCATAATAATCCTTCCAAATTATTGATCAGCGATATTAAAAACCCTCAAGTAACTAAAAATAAAGTGTTTTGTGAGTAGAAATTTTTTTGCGCCTTTTAGACTTAATATATAAGACACTATCAAGTTTCGTCAATTTTTTTTTGTTTGATTTCATAATAATACTTACTGAATATTGATCAGCGATATTAAAAACCCTTAAATAATGTTAGGACTATATTTGTTAAATTGCATACTTCACGTCCTCGAAATTGTTAATTCGCGACATATCATAATTTATGAAACTTGTGGTGTTGAGACCATGTGAATATTTCAAAATACTAAAGACAATAAAATAAGGGTAACTACCCTTGCAGTCAGGTACATTTTTATTCAATGACAACATTGTCACGGGCGACTTTGGTCGAGATTGGCAGCACTGTCTCTTTGTACTTCCTTGCCAAGGGGAAGCTGGCTCGCTGGCTCCCCCCTATTCCGTGCTGACCGTGCTGAGATACAGACGTTGGTCCGACACTGCTCTTCCTCATATATCACAGAACTCCAGGACGCCATCTTGATTACGGGTGAATATTATTTCTCCGATTTTGAATGTGGATTTCATCGCCACGCTAAATACCCACCGAGTAAAAAAATAAATTCAAATTGTTATTCAAATCTTCCTTGCCAAATACAACACATTTCTTCTTGCCAGTTTTAAACTTTTTTTTTCGACATTCGTCGAGTTTTTTTTATATATTCTTTTTTCTTTTTTTTCTTTTTTTTTTACAATATAATAAACTGTTTCATTACAAATTGTTCTTGTTTAATTGTGTCGCCTGTCCCAGCGAGATTTGAGAGAGACTTATTCAGAGTTAAGAGAACCCAACGAATCCCAGAGATCTAAAGAGTTCCTGTCTCGTTAAGAGGCCGACTGACCTGTGCGGGCCTGTCGCTCCTTTGTAAGATTGATATTTGGTGAATTGATTTAAATAATCAATTGTGTACATATAATTATTGTTTCCTAAATACAGCAGAAAGGCCTGACATAATTGGCCCCCGAACGCGTGGCAGAAAACTCTGTATCTCTTGATATCTCGCTAGACAAGGTTTTTATTTATAATTTGTTTTGTGTGTTTTAAATAATAATTTATTTTCAGAAAAGTGTTTTTATATGTATTTTTTTGTGTACGACCGTTTGTTTTCTCTATTTTGTTCCCACGTGTTTGCATCATTTGTTTTTACTGCCATTGTTTTTTTTTGTTGTTCTCCCGCGTTTGTTTTCGCTGTTCGCGACCACATGGTCTTCCTTGTGCCCACGTGCTACGGGCTCCGAGTTGGAAAGGCCGTTTTTCGAGTCTTTTTGGAATAGATTTCTAGCTAACTTTTTCCAAATATTTTCTTGTTAAGAATCGTGTGTTCCTTATTAAACTCGATTTAAAAGTTAGGGTGTTCAGAAATTTGTACCACGCTTCAGAGAGAAGTCTTTGTTTGTTTAACATATCGTTTGAATTAGAAGTGTGTTTTTGTTAGTGGGGTCTGATATCGCGTTTTTTCTTTTCTTCTTTTTGGGCCTTGTTTATTGTTTTAATTTTTTTTTTTGTTTGTTGTTGTTGGCAATGGATCCAATTAGGGACGTAATGAAGTCGACCAAGGCTAGATTGATAGGGGAATTACTTGAGCGCGGACTCTCCCCCAGTAATAATTTTTACGAATTGCGTCGTCAGGCCAGTCTATACAATAAAGGTCTCGCTCCATCATCATCGAGGGAGGTGGCCTTACCCCCTAGAACTCGACCATATTTAAACCTTTCTAAAGCTCCGGAGTTATTTGAGAGGGCGGATAATGGGGATACCGCTTCGGGAGCTCTGGCACCGATGCCTTTGACAAATTCATCTCCGTATACTGAGGTTGGGAATTCCCGTTCTCATGTTCCACTTCCGTCGCCACAATGGAATATAAACTTCTCGTGTTGGCCAATTGATCCTTATACCGGAACGGGTTGTGTAAGGGAATTCTTGTCACGAATGGAAGAAGTGGCTTGTGCCAGAGGTGTTCACCTAAACGCGCTTCCGGCGGTCTTACCAGAGTTTTTACGTAAGGGAGCATTAACCTTCTTTAGGAGCAAGGTCAAGATATTTAAAGATTGGAACACAGTAACGAAACTTTTCTTAGAAAAGTATGAGTCGGAAGACTTTATGACTCAGCGCAGGATGGATATTTGGGCCTCCATACAAAAGCCGGGCGAATCATCTTCGGATTTTGTTTCGAGAATTCAGAACTTGAATCAGTCTTTGGAACCGCCTCTCACTGACAAGGATTTATTACAAGTATTTAGACGCGGCCTACATCATAGGTACTGTTCAGTCCTTGTCAGCTCGCAACCGTCTTCGGTTGACCAGTTGGAAAAATTGTGCCTGGCCTTCGACCTAATGAACAGGGACGAGGGAAGGTCCCCTCGTTCCGCCCCCCTTTTCTCAAGAATGGGTGCTCGGTTGTCACCGGTATCTTACACCTCAAATGCTGAGGAACCATTACCAAAGAGGTGTTATTCGTGTCGGCTTCCTAATCACATCGCGCGTAATTGCCCCAGCCGGCCACGTTTTAGGAAGGGACCTGTACGGACGGCTACCAACCTTTGGAAGGCCAGAGCCGTACCCTCTCGACAGTTGGCTTTGTTACCGGATATGTCAAGACCGCCTCCGTTTATTAACGCTCCAAAAAACCGGTAGGGCACCAACCCGATTCAGTTACGTCGGATTTCCCGGGTTGGTCGCGTCAGTCAGCTTCAAAAGAATCGTTCCCTTTCGTAAATTTTGTAGAGATTACTAATGCTAGGGACGAGCGACCCTACCTTCACTGTTATATTCAAGAATTGCCATTTAGGGCTTTGCTTGACTCAGGCGCGTCGGTTAACGTAATTGGTGGAGAACTTTTTAAAAAATTTGAAAGTCAGTATTGTCCGTCTCTACTTCGCGAGGGAATCGTGCATACGGCGGGTGGCCAGGAACACCGTGTGCTGGGTTCTGTACAGTTACCTTTATGTTACGATGACCAGACCGTTTGGGCGGATTTCTTAATAGTTCCTTCATTGGAGGAGTGCCTGATTTTGGGTACCCCTTTCTTAAAGCACTCGGGCCTTACCCCGAATCTCTTTCCTTCTTCTAGTATAGAAAAACTATCTTTGAGACCCGTTGTGTCCGAGATAGGAAATAAGTCTTTTAAGCCTTCATGCTTGACATCGGCTGCAGATTTGTCTATTGAACAGAATCTGCAGTTGAACCTTTTGATTGCGGACTTCAATAGTGTCGCATTTGAAAGGGTGGGACTGGGTCGTACCACGTTAGTCAACCACGTTATCGATACAGGCAGTCATTCACCCGTAAAACAGAGAACTTACCCTCTGTCGCATATCCGCCGACGACAGATGATTTCCGAGCTAGACGAAATGCTCGAATTAGGAGTGGTTGAGCCGTCGCGCAGCGCCTGGCTAAATAATGCGTTTATCGTTCCGAAAAAGGACGGTTCAGCTCGATTCGTGTTGGACCCGCGTAAATTGAACTCCATTACGAATTCAGATTCGTACCGTTTGCCAAATATTAATAGAATTTTAGACAATTTACGGGATACCCGATATCTCTCCGCGTTGGATTTAAGTCACGGATTCTGGCAGATGCCGTTGAACCCAGACTCTAAGTGCAAGACCGCGTTTTTCGTAGAAGGCCGGGGTCAGTACCAATTTGTGGTCACCCCATTTGGTCTAAAAAATATTCCTGCCGAAATGCAGAGGCTAATGGATAAACTGTTTGCCGATCAGGGCGATCATGTATTTTGCTACCTAGATGACATCTTAATCTGCAGCGCAGATTTCGATTCACACATCGCCACCTTACGTTTGGTGTTGCGCCGGTTGAAGGAGTCCAATCTTACTATAAAATTGGCCAAGTCGGAATTTTGCAAGTCAAGCCTTAGGTACTTGGGACATATAGTGGACCGCGAAGGGTTGAGAACGGACCCTGAAAAGATTAAGGTGATGAAGGAATTCCCTAGGCCACGGAGTGTAAAGGAAGTGAAAAGCTTCCTCGGTTTGTGTTCATATTACCGCCGATTTATAAAAGATTTTTCTAAGATCGCTGCGCCCCTCTGTCGCTTGACTAGTATTAAACTTAAGGGCTCTAAGTTCCAGTGGGATTCGACCGCTGAAGAATCATTCGTCCTCCTCAAGCGTGCCATGATTACGTCTCCCGTTCTGAAGCCACCGGATTATACGGTGCCATATATACTCACCTGCGACGCGAGCGGAATAAGCATCGGTAGCTTTCTTTCACAATCCATGCCGGATGGTGTTGAACATGCCATAGCTTATTTTTCACGAAAGCTTTCCCCGGCGGAAAGGCTTTATAGTACCACCGAGCGCGAACTCCTGGCCATCGTGGACTCAGTCCATCATTTCCGTAGTTATCTAGACGGAACCAGGTTTACGATTCAGAGCGATCACGGATGCTTAAAATATCTGGACCATCTGTCTTCACCGAGCGGCCGATTAGCCCGTTGGGCTTGTAGACTCTCACAATATAATTTTGATTTCCTTTATAAAAAGGGTTGCGAGAATCGCTTGGCTGACGCCCTCAGTCGAATCGAGGTATCCGCGATGAGCTTTTCCCCTCCGTTCGAGCACGTAACCAACGAATGGTATTTACGGATCCTAAGAGAGTGTGAGAAGGATCCACGGTCGCGGCCAAACTTTAAAGTAGCAAAGGGACATCTATTGCGGTTGTGTCGTTCCTCTCACGACCCTGTCCGCAACCAGGGAGAACGAGATTGGAGGGTCGTGGTACCCCAGGATGCGTTGGTCCCCTTGATCGATGATATACATTCGAACCTGTGTCACCCGGGTGTTAGGAAGACTATGGAAATTATTACTCGGACGTATTTTGCTAACAAATTATCTGAGGCAGTAACTCATTTTATATCGCGGTGCGAAACGTGCAAGGCCTATAAACATAACACACAGGGCCCATGTGGCCTTATGAGTGAGCCCAAGCAAGCATCCCGGCCCATGCAGTCCTTGAGTATGGACCTCGTAGGCCCCTTGCCTTTGTCTAGGAAACGGAACTCTCATATTTTAACGGTAGTTGATAACTTTAGTAAGTATGTATGGGCTTTTCCCTTGAGAGTGGCCACGTCTAAGGCTATAATTCGGTGTTTGGAGGCGTCAATATTTCTCCCGTGTTCGGTGCCACGTACCATCGTAATGGATAATGGTAGGCAGTTCATATCGAAGGAATTCAGAGGATTCCTGGAATCCTATGGGATACGAGACCTCTTTTACAACGCGTATTATCACCCGCAAAACAATACCAGCGAGAGATATAATTCTTCAATTCTGACGTGTCTAGCCATTTTGGTACAGGACAATCAACGAGATTGGTGCGAATTCTTAGGGAAGATCTGTTCCTGTTTAAACAATACTGTGAGCATAGCCACCGGTAGCACCCCTTTTTATCTGCTTCACGGATTCCATCCGGTTCCCCATGCTTCGTTCCACGACCAACTGGGTTCGAATCAGATTGTCTCTTCCTCGAGATCTCCTAATTATCTCCAAGGGTTAAATAGAATGGAAAAATTGTACGAGACCGTCACTGCTAAACTATTGACTGGGTTTAAGCGTAGCGCAGCTAGGTATAACCTACGCCGTAGAGAGAGACGTCTGTCCGTTGGACAGGTGGTATGGAGGAAGTCCTTTAAACAGTCAAATGCAGGTCGTTACTTCAGCGCCAAGCTGGCACCGAGATTTATAAAGAGTGTAGTTAGCAAGAAAATCTCCAATTCGGTTTACGAGCTGTCGGAGCTTAGTGGAAAAGTGGTAGGGAGATATCACGTGAAGGACATTGCAAAGGTTGACCAATGATAGTCTCGCGATCGGGTGACCGACAGGGGAGTATAGCACTCCACGTCATAAAGTCAGGAGAGAATTAGTCCGGATTCTCGTAGTCAAAGCACATAAAGGGAGCATGGCCAAGTAATAAATAGAGTATAGCCTCTTTGTTGTTACAATAACGGTAGAGTTAATTGTGTATTTTCTCTTTTGAAATTAGAGAACGTGGTCGGGAGACCGGTATCTGAGTAAAAAGCTGTTTCTCGTCGTAATAGAGAGAGCGTAGTTGAGTAGTCTCTCTTTAGAAACTAAAGAGCGTGGTCGAGTGACCAGTAGTCGAGTATAGAACTGTTTCTCGTCGTAATAGGGAGATCGTAGTTGAGTATTCTCTCTTTAGAAACTAAAGAGCGTGGTCAGGTGACCACTACTTGATAATGGAACTCTTTGTCGGCGTAACAAAGAAATCGTTAGTTTTTGTTATCCCTTTTGAAATTAGAGAACGAGGCCAGGTGATGAGAATCGATTTTAGCACTCTTTTGTCTTTGTAAAGAACGAGAGAGTTAGTTTGTTATCTCTTTTGAAATTAGAGAACGTGGTCAGGTGAGAGGAAGTCGCTTATAGCACTCTTTTGTCGTTGTTAATAACGAGAGAGTTATTTGAGTAATCTCTCTTTAGAAACTAGAGAGCGTGGTCGGGTGACCAGTGATTGAGTAGAGAACTCTGTCTTGATGAAGAGAGCGTTAGGGGAGTATTCGCTCCTTAAATTAAAGATCGTGGTCGGATAACCAGTGATTCAGTAGAGAACTCTGTCTTAATGAAGAGAGCGTTAGGGGAGTATTCACTCTCCAAACTAAAGATCGTGGTCGAGTGACCAATAGTTGTGCATAGAACCCTCGATTGTGTTAATAAACGGAGCGTTAGATGACTACTCGCTCCGTAGAACCAAAGAGCGTGGCTAGGTAACCAGAGTGCGAGTATAGCCTCTTTGTCGTTGTAGTAACAGGAGAGTTAATAGTGTATTCTCTCATTGTAGACTGGAAAGCGTGGCCAGGTGATAGCTGGAGATTATAAAATTCTGGTCGTTTTACCAGAAACGGAATTGGGAACACGGTTAGAACGCGGTTGGAACTCGGTTGGAACTAGAAAGCGTGACCTGGAGTCAAATTATTAAATGTATCATTCTTGTCTTGTAAGAAGGAAGGAATACAGGGGTTATTCTCTTATAAGAATACGGCTGAAGTTTAGTAGCTGCATAAATATTATATAAATTGACTATTGAATACAGTATAGCTTAGAATAGACCTTATGCGGTGAGTCCGTCGTCACACGATAAGGACGCGAACATATGATATGGGTCCGGTCCTGAGCACAGCTTCTGTGCCCGGGTGGATTATAGATAAGCTAATAGTTGACAGTGTAGTGATGGGTTCGTCAGCGCCTAATTGGGAGTCATTCATGGTTAGGAAAATGGTTCTTAAAATAATTAAATTAAATATTTTGTTATAATACCTTGAGGGTATACACTGTCGATTCCTTGGTGAATGTCAGTTTAGTATGTCAAGTGACGTCACCGGTGCGAATTTATTATTGCACAAGGGTGAATGAATAAGTGGGCTGGCCGTGGGCAATCTCGTATGGATTCATTTCCATATGTTTTATGTATGGGCTGGTATTCAACCCGGTGACTTAACCAAAGAATACCTGGCGTTCAATGAACCTAAGCCTGGACCACGAGTGGCGGAATGCTGAGAGCCTAGAATAGGATTGTCTTCCTAATTGTTGTCTTATCTGGTAAGAATTCTTGAGGTATTCCGAACTTCTTAACGGAGGGGTGTACCCTTCCCCCGAGAGTAGCGTTCCAATGACTGTACTGAGGATTCAGTAGAGTATCCATCGTGGATAATTGCTTTGCGCAAATGCTATCGCTGGACAGTGGCCCGCAAGTTTAATAGCAGTAGAATTGTTCAGTAGTGCTATGGAGTAGGTGTTGCTTTCCACCGAGTTAAATTTTGGAAAAGATTGTACAGATGGTACAGTGGAATATCCGTTTCGGATAGCTGCACGCAGTAAATGTTAGTTTTTGGACGAGGTTCCATGATGATAATAGCCGTTGATGTGTTCGGAGTTTTCTTGTTGGGGAAGTGTAGCATTCCACGGTGTTGAAGGGCTATAGTATTGAAGCAAGTCATCTTGTTGACGAATTGACTCCTGTTGAGTGTGGAGTATATACTTTGAAAAAAGAAAATTAATTATTTTTTTTGTTGTTGTTGTGTAAAATGTTATAAAATAATTTGTTCTGTCAAAGCACTCACCGAGTACGGGGTCGCAAGTTAGTCTGTGAGTCAGCGCAATGAAAGGTTTATGGGAAATGTGGAGGTTGTAGTGGTGCTGCTGGGAGGAATAAGGATAAGAGTATGGTGCGTTCTCGAATGAACTTTGACAGAATTTATGTAACTGTTACGGTAATTGCCGTTGTATTTTTGTTCTGTTTAAAACTTGTACTGATTTTATGTAACTGTTACAATGATTACCATTGTATTGTTTGCTCTGTTTTGAGTTTTGGGATAAGAGCTCTGGTTACTGTAGTGTTGGCAGCATGCGTCATGACTGGGGGCTGCGTTTCTTGGATAGTTAAATCTCGAAACGAACCCGTGCCCTTGTGGTCGGACGTATGGTGGGTCTCGCTCGGTAAATTGAATTCCCGGATTTTTGTTGTTTATTATTGTCTCCTTACTTTGGCTCGGTGTAAATCACCGAGAGGCCTTGGGCAGCCTTAAGAGTCCGGGTTGGGGGAAGCTAGCCTCCCAACCGATAAAGGTTTTGAAGATGGCCTGAGAATACATCTGGGATGGATTGCTGTGTGTCTCCATCACGGGCCTCATGAACCCATATTAGCAATTGCGAATACAGATATGTTCTGTCATGTACACGTTTCGGGCCAAGGTAGCTTCGGTTCGTGAGGGTCGCGTGTCTGTCGCTCGGATCCTAGATGACCAAAGTTGTGTATGTGGTATCACGTGATTCTTGGCTCTGTTCTGGGGGTCCGTAGACGCGTCCTGCTTTCAACCGGGGCTACTCGCCAATTTTGTATTATGTTTTGTATTTTCTTTTTAAAGGAAACTAAGGCTCCATTTATACAGTTACCATTCTGTGTGGTGGTGAATTGTTACTGCAACGGTTGTCCAGACCTTGGAGTCTGAGGAAACCCAAGTTATGTGTAAAGTTCTGTGTGAACTTAAGGAGATATAAGTCCTCGAAAATGGTTCGGTGTGAACCATAGGATATTTGTTATTCAATGTATAAAGTTCTGTGTGAACTTAAGGAGATATAAGTCCTCGAAAATGGTTCGGTGTGAACCATAGGATATTTGTTATTCAATGTATAAAGTTCTGTCTGAACTTAAGGAGATATAAGTCCTCGAAAATGGTTCGGTGTGAACCATAGGATATTTGTTATTCAATGTATAAAGTTCTGTCTGAACTTAAGGAGTTACAAGTCCTCGAAAGTGGCTCTGTGTGAACCATAGGATATTTGTAATTTGACGTATAAGGTTCTGTGTGAACCTCTTGAAATTTTTAAATGATAAATATTGGCAATTGCGAAATTTATTGTTATCATTGTTGTTATCACTACGCCCGGTAGTGGCCGGAAGTTTGGACCGTCTTGTGCTGTGTGCCAGGGGCGGTCGTATTGTGGAAAGCGCCCGTGATATGGGGCCGCTTTAAAATTTATCGGTTCCCGACTGTGCAGTATAGGGAAGGGCGAGGAAAGGAATGTGTTGTAAAGTGTTGTCTTTGGTGTATCAAGGGAAGTGGGATTCTAATTTTGTGTTGAGCCATGTGGGTGGTTGGTTGGACGGAATCCACATTGAAAGGGGAGAATTTCAGGAATCACCTTGAAGATAATCCACATTGAAAGGGGAGCATTTCAGGAATCACCTTTGAAGATAATCCACATGGAAAGGGGAGAATTTCAGGAATCACCTTTGAAGAGCAGCTGGTTCATAGGTTGGCCCGTGACCTACAGTGAACCCACTAAAGTCAGCCTTTGGGAGAAGACTGCAGATTTGTTTTATTATTTTGGTTAAGCTGTGTCCATTTCTCAGAATATTGTAATGAGAGAATGGCTTAACTGATTTGTTTCCCTCTTGGTCAACATTTGATTGTTAGTTGACCTTGCAGTTTAATATTTTAATAATTATATTACCCGATTGTATAGTATTATTTTAATTTCTTTTTGTGTGATTTGATTTTATTAATATTGTATCGATTTCCTGTAATCTTGTACCATTGTGCATTGTTTTGTTTTATATCAATTCCTGTAATCTTGTACCATTGTGCATTGTTTTGTTTTGTATCAATTCCTGTAATCTTGTACCATTGTGTATTGTTTTTTTTTTATGTGTAGTGAGTTGGGAAGGATTGTTTCCCGCTCCTGTGTAACCGGCTATGTGTTGAAGTTAAATTGTTTAGGAGCCTAGTTAAGGAAAGGTTTTACGTGGTTCCCTTCCTCGTGGTCGGTCTTACACCAATTAAGACTACACCTATGGCAAATGCTGACTAGAGATAAATCGGCCACGAAACCGTATCCGGTGAGGGGTACATACACCCCTCGCTCCTTAGAAACATCTCTCGGACTGATGCGTCTGTGATATACGGAGGATAATTTTTTTTTTTGTTTGTTTTTTTTTTGTTCTTTCAATAACTTAGGGTGGGGTGTTAGGACTATATTTGTTAAATTGCATACTTCACGTCCTCGAAATTGTTAATTCGCGACATATCATAATTTATGAAACTTGTGGTGTTGAGACCATGTGAATATTTCAAAATACTAAAGACAATAAAATAAGGGTAACTACCCTTGCAGTCAGGTACATTTTTATTCAATGACAACATTGTCACGGGCGACTTTGGTCGAGATTGGCAGCACTGTCTCTTTGTACTTCCTTGCCAAGGGGAAGCTGGCTCGCTGGCTCCCCCCTATTCCGTGCTGACCGTGCTGAGATACAGACGTTGGTCCGACACTGCTCTTCCTCATATATCACAGAACTCCAGGACGCCATCTTGATTACGGGTGAATATTATTTCTCCGATTTTGAATGTGGATTTCATCGCCACGCTAAATACCCACCGAGTAAAAAAATAAATTCAAATTGTTATTCAAATCTTCCTTGCCAAATACAACACATTTCTTCTTGCCAGTTTTAAACTTTTTTTTTCGACATTCGTCGAGTTTTTTTTATATATTCTTTTTTCTTTTTTTTCTTTTTTTTTTACAATATAATAAACTGTTTCATTACAAATTGTTCTTGTTTAATTGCGTCGCCTGTCCCAGCGAGATTTGAGAGAGACTTATTCAGAGTTAAGAGAACCCAACGAATCCCAGAGATCTAAAGAGTTCCTGTCTCGTTAAGAGGCCGACTGACCTGTGCGGGCCTGTCCCTCCTTGGTAAGATTGATATTTGGTGAATTGATTTAAATAATCAATTGTGTACATATAATTATTGTTTCCTAAATACAGCAGAAAGGCCTGACAATAACAAAAAATAAAGTGTTTTGTGTGTAGAAATTTTATTGCGCCTTTTAGTCTCAATATATAAGACACTATCAAGTTTCGTCAATTTTTTTTTGTTTGATTTCATATTAATACTTTCTGATTATTGATCAGCGATATTAAAAACCCTCAAATAACTAAAAATAAAGTGTTTTGTGAGTAGAAATTTTTTTGCGCCTTTTAGACTCAATATTTAACAAACTATAAAGTTTCGTCAATTTTTTTTTGTTTGATTTCATATTAATACTTACTGATTATTGATCAGCAATATATAAAACCCTCGAATAACTAAAAATAAAGTGTTTTGTGAGTCGAAATTTTTTTGCGCCTTTTAGTCTCAATATATAAGACACTATCAAGTTTCGTCAATTTTTTTTTTGTTTGATTTCATAATAATCCTTCCAAATTATTGATCAGCGATATTAAAAACCCTCAAATAACAAAAATAAAGTGTTTTGTGAGTAGAAATTTTTTTGCGCCTTTTAGACTCAATATATAAGACACTATCAAGTTTCGTCAATTTTTTTTTGTTTGATTTCATATTAATACTTTCTGATTATTGATCAGCGATATTAAAAACCCTCAAATAACTAAAAATAAAGTGTTTTGTGAGTCGAAATTTTTTGCGCATTTAAGACTCAATATCAAAGACACTATAAAGTTTCGTCAATTTTTTTTGTTTGATTTCGTATTAATACTTACTGAATATTGATCAGCGATATTAAAAACCCTCAAATAACTAAAAATAAAGTGTTTTGTGAGTCAAATTTTTTTTGCGCCTTTTAGTCTCAATATATAAGACACTATCAAGTTTCGTCAATTTTTTTTTGTTTGATTTCATAATAATCCTTCCAAATTATTGATCAGCGATATTAAAAACCCTCAAATAACTAAAAATAAAGTGTTTTGTGAGTAGAAATTTTTTTGCGCCTTTTAGACTTAATATATAAGACACTATCAAGTTTCGTCAATTTTTTTTTGTTTGATTTCATAATAATACTTACTGAATATTGATCAGCGATATTAAAAACCCTTAAATAACAAAAAATAAAGTGTTTTGTGTGTAGAAATTTTTTTGCGCCTTTTAGTC
This sequence comes from Odontocerum albicorne, assembly GCA_949825065.1. Classification (NCBI taxonomy): domain Eukaryota; kingdom Metazoa; phylum Arthropoda; class Insecta; order Trichoptera; family Odontoceridae; genus Odontocerum; species Odontocerum albicorne. The sequence continues at coordinate 42,845,936 of OX463850.1, read as the reverse complement.
TCAATATATAAGACACTATCAAGTTTCGTCAATTTTTTTTTGTTTGATTTCATAATAATACTTTCTGATTATTGATCAGCGATATTAAAAACCCTCAAATAACTAAAAATAAAGTGTTTTGTGAGTAGAAATTTTTTTGCGCCTTTTAGTCTCAATAAATAAGACACTATCAAGTTTCGTCAATTTTTTTTTGTTTGATTTCATATTAATACTTTCTGATTATTGATCAGCGATATTAAAAACCCTCAAATAACTAAAAATAAAGTGTTTTGTGAGTAGAAAATTTTTTGCGCCTTTTAGACTCAATATTTAACAAACTATAAAGTTTCGTCAATTTTTTTTTGTTTGATTTCATATTAATACTTACTGATTATTGATCAGCAATATATAAAACCCTCGAATAACTAAAAATAAAGTGTTTTGTGAGTCGAAATTTTTTTGCGCCTTTTAGTCTCAATATATAAGACACTATCAAGTTTCGTCAATTTTTTTTTGTTTGATTTCATAATAATCCTTCCAAATTATTGATCAGCGATATTAAAAACCCTCAAATAACAAAAATAAAGTGTTTTGTGAGTAGAAATTTTTTTGCGCCTTTTAGACTCAATATATAAGACACTATCAAGTTTCGTCAATTTTTTTTTGTTTGATTTCATATTAATACTTTCTGATTATTGATCAGCGATATTAAAAACCCTCAAATAACTAAAAATAAAGTGTTTTGTGAGTCGAAATTTTTTGCGCATTTAAGACTCAATATCAAAGACACTATAAAGTTTCGTCAATTTTTTTTGTTTGATTTCGTATTAATACTTACTGAATATTGATCAGCGATATTAAAAACCCTCAAATAACTAAAAATAAAGTGTTTTGTGAGTCAAAATTTTTTTGCGCCTTTTAGTCTCAATATATAAGACACTATCAAGTTTCGTCAATTTTTTTTTGTTTGATTTCATATTAATACTTTCTGATTATTGATCAGCGATATTAAAAACCCTCAAATAACTAAAAATAAAGTGTTTTGTGAGTCGAAATTTTTTGCGCCTTTTAGTCTCAATATATAAGACACTATCAAGTTTCGTCAATTTTTTTTTGTTTGATTTCATATTAATACTTACTGAATATTGATCACCGATATTAAAAACCCTCAAATGACTAAAAATAAAGTGTTTTGTGAGTCGAATTTTTTTCGCGCTTTTTAGTCTTAATATATCAGACACTATCAAGTTTCGTCAATTTTTTTTTGTTTGATTTCATAATAATACTTCCTGATTATTGATCAGCGATATAAAAATCCCTCAAATAACTAAAAATAAAGTGTTTTAAGAGTCGACATTTTTCTCGCCTTTTAGTCTCAATAAATCAGACACTTTCAAGTTTCGTCAATTTTTTTTTGTTTGATTTCATATTAATACTTTCTGATTATTGATCAGCGATATTAAAAACCCTCAAATAACTAAAAATAAAGTGTTTTGTGAGTCAAAATTTTTTTGCGCCTTTTAGTCTTAATATATAAGACACTATCAAGTTTCGTCAATTTTTTTTTGTTTGATTTCATATTAATACTTTCTGATTATTGATCAGCGATATTAAAAACCCTCAAATAACTAAAAATAAAGTGTTTTGTGAGTAGAAATTTTTTTGCGCCTTTTAGACTCAATATTTAAGAAACTTTTAAGTTTCGTCAATTTTTTTTTGTTTGATTTCATATTAATACTTTCTGATTATTGATTAGCGATATTAAAAACCCTTAAATAACTAAAAATAAAGTGTTTTGTGAGTCAAAATTTTTTTGCGCCTTTTAAACTCAATATCAAAGACACTATCAAGTTTCGTCAATTTTTTTTTGTTTGATTTCGTATTAATACTTACTGAATATTGATCAGCGATATTAAAAACCCTCAAATAACTAAAAATAAAGTGTTTTGTGAGTAGAAATTTTTTTGCGCCTTTTAGACTAAATATTTAAGAAACTATCAAGTTTCGTAAATTTTTTTTTGTTTGATTTCATATTAATACTTACTGATTATTGATCAGCGATATTAAAAACCCTCAAATAACTAAAAATAAAGTGTTTTGTGAGTCGAAATTTTTTCGCGCCTTTTAGTCTCAATATATCAGACACTTTCAAGTTTCGTCAATTTTTTTTTGTTTGATTTCACAATTATACTTCCTGATTATTGATAAGCAATATTAAAAACCCTCAAATAACTAAAAATAAAGTGTTTTGTGAGTCAAAATTTTTTTGCGCTTTTTAGTCTCAATATATAAGACACTATCAAGTTTCGTCAATTTTTTTTTGTTTGATTTCATATTAATACTTTCTGATTATTGATCAGCGATATTAAAAACCCTCAAATAACTAAAAATAAAGTGTTTTGTGAGTCAAAATTTTTTTGCGCCTTTTAGTCTCAATATATAAGACACTATCAAGTTTCGTCAATTTTTTTTTGTTTGATTTCATAATATTACTTCCTGATTATTGATCAGCGATATTAAAAACCCTCAAATAACTAAAAATAAAGTGTTTTGTGAGTAAAAAATTTTTTGCGACTTTTAGACTCAATCTATAAGAAACTATCAAGTTTCGTCAATTTTTTTTTGTTTGATTTCATATTAATACTTACTGATTATTGATCAGCGATATTAAAAACCCTCAAATAACTAAAAATAAAGTGTTTTGTGAGTCGAAATTTTTTCGCGCATTTTCGTCTCAATATATCAGACACTTTCAAGTTTCGTCAATTTTTTTTGTTTGATTTCACAATAATACTTCCTGATTATTGATCAGCGATATTAAAAACCCTCAAAAAACTTAAAATTAAGTGTTTTGTGAGTAGAAATTTTTTTGCGCCTTTTAGACTCAATATTTAAGACACTATCAAGTTTCGTCAATTTTTTTTGTTTGGTTTCATATTAATACTTACTGATTATTGATCAGCGATATTGAAAACCCTCAAATAACTAAAAATAAAGTGTTTTGTGAGTAGAAATTTTTTTGCGCCTTTTAGACTCAATATTTAAGAAACTATTAAGTTTCGTCAATTTTTTTTTGTTTGATTTCATATTAATACTTACTGAATATTGATCAGCGATATTAAAAACCCTCAAATAACAAAAAATAAAGTGTTTTGTGAGTCGAAATTTTTTTGCGCCTTTTAGTCTCAATATATAAGACACTATCAAGTTTCGTCAATTTTTTTTTGTTTGATTTCATAATAATCCTTCTTAATTATTGATCAGCGATATTAAAAACCCTCAAATAACTAAAAAGAAAGTGTTTTGTGAGTAGAAATTTTTTTGCGCCTTTTAGACTCAATATATAAGACACCATCAAGTTTCGTCAATTTTTTTTGTTTGATTTCATATTTATACTTCCTGATTATTGATCAGCGATATTAAAAACCCTCAAATAATGATCAGCGATATTAAAAAGTAAGTTTAAGTACTTGAGCAGCATCATCACTGAGAATCTGGACCCCGATATAGAAATTAAATGTAGAATAGAAGCAGCTCGTGCAGCTTTTAATAAAATGAAAAATCTTCTCTGCAACGATAATATAAATTTGAAGCTCAGACAAAGAATGATCAAGTGTTATGTGTGGTCAGTTTTGCTTTATAGTGTCGAGGCATGGACCCTCAAAGTTAATATCATTAACCGCTTGGAGGCTTTTGAAATGTGGATCCACCGAAGGATGCTAAGAATATCCTGGACTGACATGATTAGCAACGTTGAAGTATTGCGTAGAGCAAATACACAGAGAGAATTGTTCACAACAATCAAGCTCCGTAAGACTTCATATTTTGGCCACATAATGAGAGGTGAAAAGTATGCAATCCTACAACTTGTCATAAAGGGGAAGATTGAGGGTCGTAGAGGAGTTGGAAGAAGGCAGCACTCCTGGCTTCGGAACATTAGAGAATGGACCGGGATGAGAGGTGTGGAGGAGCTGTTCCGTGCTGCCCAGGACAGACAAGGTTTCTCCCAAGTGATCGTCAACGTCGGGGGGACCCGGCAGGACACATGAAGAAGAAGAAGAAGATATTAAAAACCCTCAAATAACTAAAAATAAAGTGTTTTGTGATTCTAAATTTTTTCGCGCCTTTTAGTCTCAATATATCAGACACTATCAAGTTTCGTCAATTTTTTTTTGTTTGATTTCATAATAATACTTCCAAATTATTGATCAGCGATATTAAAAACCCTTAAATAACTAAAAATAAAGTGTTTTGTGGTTAGAAAATTTTTTGCGCCTTTTAGACTCAATATCAAAGACACTTTCAAGTTTCGTCAATTTTTTTTGTTTGATTTCGTATTAATACTTACTGAATATTGATCAGCGATTTTAAAAACCCTCAAATAACTAAAAATAAAGTGTTTTGTGAGTAGAAAATTTTTTGCGCCTTTTAGTCTCAATATATAAGACACTATCAAGTTTCGTCAATTTTTTTTGTTTGATTTCATATTAATACTTACTGATTATGGATCAGCAATATTAAAAACCCTCAAATAACTAAAAATAAAGTGTTTTGTGAGTAGTTAAATTTTTGCGCCTTTTAGTCTCAATATATAAGACACTATAAAGTTTCGTCAATTTTTTTTTTGTTTGATTTCATATTAATACTTACTGATTATTGATCAGCAATATTAAAAACCCTCAAATAACTAAAAATAAAGTGTTTTGTGAGTAGAAATTTTTTCGCGCCTTTTAGTCTTAATATATCAGACACTATAAGTTACGTCAATTTTTTTTTGTTTGATTTCATAATAATACTTCCAAATTATTGATCAGCGATATTAAAAACCCTCAAATAACTAAAAATAAAGTGTTTTGTGAGTAGAAAATTTTTTGCGCCTTTTAGACTTAATATCAAAGACACTATCAAGTTTCGTCAATTTTTTTTTGTTTGATTTCGTATTAATACTTACTGAATATTGATCAGCGATTTTAAAAACCCTCAAATAACTGAAAATAAAGTGTTTTGTGAGTAGAAAATTTTTTGCGCCTTTTAGTCTCAATATATAAGACACTATCAAGTTTCGTCAATTTTTTTTTGTTTGATTTCATATTAATACTTACTGATTATGGATCAGCAATATTAAAAACCCTCAAATAACTAAAAATAAAGTGTTTTGTGAGTAGTTAAATTTTTGCGCCTTTTAATCTCAATATATAAGACACTATAAAGTTTCGTCAATTTTTTTTTTGTTTGATTTCATATTAATACTTACTGATTATTGATCAGCAATATTAAAAACCCTCAAATAACTAAAAATAAAGTGTTTTGTGAGTAGAAACTTTTTTGCGCCTTTTAGACTCAATATTTAAGAAACTATTAAGTTTCGTCAATTTTTTTGTTTGATTTCATTTTAATACTTACTGATTATTGATAAGCGATATTAAAAATCCTCAAAAACCTCAAAATAAAGTGTTTTGTGAGTTGAAAGTTTTTTGCGCATTTTCGTCTCAATATAAAAAACTATCAAGTTTCGTCAATATTTTTTTGTTTGATTTCGTATTAATACTTACTGAATATTGATCAGCGATATTAAAAACCCTCAAATAACTAAAAATAAAGTGTTTTGTGAGTAGAAAAATTTTTGCGCCTTTAAGTCTCAATATATAAAACACTATCAAGTTTCGTCATTTTTTTTTTGTTTGATTTCATATTAATACTTACTGATTATGGATCAGCAATATTAGAAACCCTCAAATAACTAAAAATAAAGTGTTTTGTGAGTTGTTAATTTTTTGCGCCTTTTAGTCTCAATATATAAGACACTATCAAGTTTCGTCATTTTTTTTTGTTTGATTTCATAATAATACTGCCAAATTATTGATCAGCGATATTAAAAACCCTCAAATAACTAAAAATAAAGTGTTTTGTGAGTCGAAATTTTTTCGCGCCTTTTAGTCTCAATATATCAGACACTATCAAGTTTCGTCATTTTTTTTTGTTTGATTTCATAATAATACTTCCAAATTATTGATCAGCGATATTAAAAACCCTCAAATAACTAAAAATAAAGTGTTTTGTGAGTAGAAATTTTTTTGCGCCTTTTAGACTCAATATATAAGAAACTATTAAGTTTCGTCAATTTTTTTTTTGTTTGATTTCGTATTAAGACTTACTGAATATTGATCAGCGATATTAAAAACCCTCAAATAACTAAAAATAAAGTGTTTTGTGAGTAGGAAAATTTTTGCGCCTTTTAGTCTCAATATATAAAACACTATCAAGTTTCGTCATTTTTTTTTGTTTGATTTCATATTAATACTTACTGATTATGGATCAGCAATATAAGAAACCCTCAAATAACTAAAAATAAAGTGTTTTGTGAGTTGTTAATTTTTTGCGCCTTTTAGTCTCAATATATAAGACACTATCAAGTTTCGTCATTTTTTTTTGTTTGATTTCATAATAATTCTGCCAAATTATTGATCAGCGATATTAAAAACCCTCAAATAACTAAAAATACAGTGTTTTGTGAGTAGAAATTTTTTTGCGCCTTTTAGACTCAATATTTAAGAAACTATTAAATTCGTAAATTTTTTTTGTTTGATTTCATATTAATACTTACTGATTATGTATCAGAAATATTAAAAACCCTCAAATAACTAAAAATAAAGTGTTTTGTGAGTCGAAATTTTTTCGCGCCTTTTAGTCTCAATATATCAGACACTATCAAATTTCGTCAATTTTTTTTTGTTTGATTTCATAATAATACTTCCAAATTATTGATCAGCGATATTAAAAACCCTTAAATAACTAAAAATAAAGTGTTTTGTGATTAGAATTTTTTTTGTGCCTTTTAGACTCAATATCAAAGACACTATCAAGTTTAGTCAATATTTTTTTGTTTGATTTCGTATTAATACTTACTGAATATTGATCAGCGATTTTAAAAACCCTCAAATAACTAAAAATAAAGTGTTTTGTGAGTAGAAAAAGTTTTGCGCCTTTTAGTCTTAATATATAAGACACTATCAAGTTTCGTCAATTTTTTTTTGTTTGATTTCATATTAATACTTACTGATTATGGATCAGCAATATTAAAAACCCTCAAATAACTTAAAATAAAGTGTTTTGTGAGTAGTTAAATTTTTGCGCCTTTTAGTCACAATATATAAGACACTATCAAGTTTCGTCAATTTTTTTTTGTTTGATTTCATAATAATACTTACAAATTATTGATCAGCGATATTAAAAACCCTCAAATAACTAAAAATAAAGTGTTGTGTGAGTAGAAATTTTTTTGCGCCTTTTAGACTCAATATTTAAGAAACTATTAAGTTTCGTCAATTTTTTTTTTGTTTGATTTCATATTAATACTTACTGATTATTGATCAGCGATATTAAAAACCCTCAAATAACTAAAAATAAAGTGTTTTGTGAGTAGTTAAATTTTTGCGCCTTTTAGTCTCAATATATAAGACACTATCAAGTTTCGTCAATTTTTTATTATTTGATTTCGTAATAATACTTACTGAATATTGATCAGCGATATTAAAAACCCTCAAATAACTAAAAATAAAGTGTTTTGTGAGTAGAAAATTTTTTGCGCCTTTTAGTCTCAATATATAAGACACTATCAAGTTTCGTCAATTTTTTTTTGTTTGATTTCATATTAATACTTCCTGATTATGGATCAGCAATATTAAAAACCCTCAAATAACTAAAAATTAAGTGTTTTGTGAGTCGAAATTTTTTTGCGCCTTTTAGTCTCAATATATGACACTATCAAGTTTCGTCAATTTTTTTTTGTTTGATTTCATATTAATACTTACTGATTATTGATCAGCAATATTAAAAACCCTCAAATAACTAAAAATAAAGTGTTTTGTGAGTAGTTAAATTTTTTGCGCCTTTTAGTCTCAATATATAAGACACTATCAAGTTTCGTCAATTTTTTTTTGTTTGATTTCATAATAATACTTTCTGATTATTGATCAGCGATATTAAAAACCCTCAAATAACTAAAAATAAAGTGTTTTGTAAGTAGAAAATTTTTTGCGCCTTTTAGACTCAATATATAAGACACTATCAAGTTTCGTCAATTTTTTTTGTTTGATTTCGTATTAATACTTACTGAGTATTGATCAGCGATATTAAAAACCCTCAAATAACTAAAAATAAAGTGTTTTGTGAGTAGAAAAAGTTTTGCGCCTTTTAGTCTCAATATATAAGACACTATCAAGTTTCGTCAATTTTTTTTTGTTTGATTTCATATTAATACTTACTGATTATGGATCAGCAATATTAAAAACCCTCAAATAACTAAATATAAAGTGTTTTGTGAGTAGTTAAATTTTTGCGCATTTTAGTCACAATATATAAGACACTATCAAGTTTCGTCAATTTTTTTTTGTTTGATTTCATAATAATAATTACAAATTATTGATCAGCGATATTAAAAACCCTCAAATAACTAAAAATAAAGTGTTTTGTGAGTAGAAAATTTTTTGCGCCTTTTAGACTCAATATTTAAGAAACTATTAAGTTTCGTCAATTTTTTTTTTGTTTGATTTCATATTAATACTTACTGATTATTGATCAGCGATATTAAAAACCCTCAAATAACTAAAAATAAAGTGTTTTGTGAGTAGTTAAATTTTTGCGCCTTTTAGTCTCAATATATAAGACACTATCAAGTTTCGTCAATTTTTTATTATTTGATTTCGTAATAATACTTACTGAATATTGATCAGCGATATTAAAAACCCTCAAATAACTAAAAATAAAGTGTTTTGTGAGTAGAAATTTTTTTGCGCCTTTTAGTCTCAATATATAAGACACTATCAAGTTTCGTCAATTTTTTTTTGTTTGATTTCATAATAATACTTACAAATTATTGATCAGCGATATTAAAAACCCTCAAATAACTAAAAATAAAGTGTTTTGTGAGTAGAACATTTTTTGCGCCTTTTAGACTCAATATTTAAGAAACTATTAAGTTTCGTCAATTTTTTTTTGTTTGATTTCATATTAATACTTACTGATTATTGATCAGCGATATTAAAAACCCTCAAATAACTAAAAATAAAGTGTTTTGTGAGTAGTTAAATTTTTGCGCCTTTTAGTCTCAATATATAAGACACTATCAAGTTTCGTCAATTTTTTATTATTTGATTTCGTAATAATACTTACTGAATATTGATCAGCGATATTAAAAACCCTCAAATAACTAAAAATAAAGTGTTTTGTGAGTAGAAAATTTTTTGCGCCTTTTAGTCTCAATATATAAGACACTATCAAGTTTCGTCAATTTTTTTTTGTTTGATTTCATATTAATTCTTCCTGATTATGGATCAGCAATATTAAAAACCCTCAAATAACTAAAAATAAAGTGTTTTGTGAGTCGAAATTTTTTTGCGCCTTTTAGTCTCAATATATGACACTATCAAGTTTCGTCAATTTTTTTTTGTTTGATTTCATATTAATACTTACTGATTATTGATCAGCAATATTAAAAACCCTCAAATAACTAAAAATAAAGTGTTTTGTGAGTAGTTAAATTTTTTGCGCCTTTTAGTCTCAATATATAAGACACTATCAAGTTTCGTCAATTTTTTTTTGTTTGATTTCATAATAATACTTTCTGATTATTGATCAGCGATATTAAAAACCCTCAAATAACTAAAAATAAAGTGTTTTGTGAGCAGAAAATTTTTTGCGCCTTTTAGACTCAATATTTAAGAAACTATTAAGTTTCGTCATTTTTTTTTGTTTGATTTCATATTAATACTTACTGATTATTGATCAGCGATATTAAAAACCCTCAAATAACTCAAAATAAAGTGTTTTGTGAGTCGAAATTTTTTCGTGCCTTTTAGTCTCAATATATCAGACACTATCAAGTTTCGTCAATTTTTTTTTGTTTGATTTCATATTAATACTTACTGAATATTGATCAGCAATATTAAAAACCCTCAAATAACTAAAAATAAAGTGTTTTGTGAGTCGAAATTTTTTTGCGCCTTTTAGTCTCAATATATGACACTATCAAGTTTCGTCAATTTTTTTTTGTTTGATTTCATAATAATACTTACTGATTATTGATCAGCAATATTAAAAACCCTCAAATAACTAAAAATAAAGTGTTTTGTGAGTTGAAACTTTTTTGCGCCTTTTAGACTCAATATTTAAGAAACTATTATGTTTCGTCAATTTTTTTTTGTTTGATTTCATATTAATACTTACTTATTATTAATCAACGATATAAAAAACCCTCAAATAACTAAAAATAAAGTGTTTTGTGAGTAGTTAAATTTTTGCGCCTTTTAGTCTCAATATATAAGACACTATCAAGTTTCGTCAATTTTTTTTTGTTTGATTTCATAATAATACTTCCAAATTATTGATCAGCGATATTCAAAACCCTCAAATAACTAAAAATAAAGTGTTTTGTGAGTTGAAAATTTTTTGCGCCTTTTAGACTCAATATTTAAGAAACTATTAAATTTCGTCAATTTTTTTTTGTTTGATTTCATATTAATACTTCCAAATTATTGATCAGCGATATTAAAAACCCTCAAATATCTAAAAATAAAGTGTTTTGTGAGTAGAAAATTTTTTGCGCCTTTTAGACTCAATATTTAAGAAACTATTAAGTTTCGTCAATTTTTTTTTGTTTGATTTCATATTAATACTTACTGATTATTTATCAGCGATATTAAAAACCCTCAAATAACTAAAAATAAAGTGTTTTGTGCGTCGAAATTTTTTCGTGCCTTTTAGTCTCAATATATGACACTATCAAGTTTCATCAATTTTTTTTTGTTTGATTTCATATTAATACTTACTGATTATTGATCAGCAATATTAAAAACCCTCAAATAACTAAAAATAAAGTGTTTTGTGAGTAGATAATTTTTTTTCGCCTTTAAGACTCAATATTTAAGAAACTATTAAGTTTCGTCAATTTTTTTTGTTTGATTTCATATTAATACTTACTGATTATTGATCAGCGATATTAAAAACCCTCAAATAACTAAAAATAAAGTGTTTTGTGAGTAGTTAATTTTTTCGCGCCTTTTAGTCTCAATATATCAGACACTATCAAGTTTCGTAAATTTTTTTTTGTTTGATTTCATAATAATACTTCCAAATTATTGATCAGCGATATTAAAAACCCTTAAATAACTAAAAATAAAGTGTTTTGTGGTTAGAAAATTTTTTGCGCCTTTTAGACTCAATATCAAAGACACTATCAAGTTTCGTCAATTTTTTTTTGTTTGATTTCGTATTAATACTTACTGAATATTGATCAGGGATTTTAAAAACCCTCAAATAACTAAAAATAAAGTGTTTTGTGAGTAGAAATTTTTTTGCGCCTTTTAGTCTCAATATATAAGACACTATCAAGTTTCGTCAATTTTTTTTGTTTGATTTCATATTAATACTTACTGATTATGGATCAGCAATATTAAAAACCCTCAAATAACTAAAAATAAAGTGTTTTGTGAGTAGTTAAATTTTTGCGCCTTTTAGTCTCAATATATAAGACACTATAAAGTTTCGTCAATTTTTTTTTTGTTTGATTTCATATTAATACTTACTGATTATTGATCAGCAATATTAAAAACCCTCAAATAACTAAAAATAAAGTGTTTTGTGAGTAGAAATTTTTTCGCGCCTTTTAGTCTTAATATATCAGACACTATAAGTTACGTCAATTTTTTTTTGTTTGATTTCATAATAATACTTCCAAATTATTGATCAGCGATATTAAAAACCCTCAAATAACTAAAAATAAAGTGTTTTGTGAGTAGAAAATTTTTTGCGCCTTTTAGACTTAATATCAAAGACAGTATCAAGTTTCGTCAATTTTTTTTTGTTTGATTTCGTATTAATACTTACTAAATATTGATCAGCGATTTTAAAAACCCTCAAATAACTGAAAATAAAGTGTTTTGTGAGTAGAAAATTTTTTGCGCCTTTTAGTCTCAATATATAAGACACTATCAAGTTTCGTCAATTTTTTTTTGTTTGATTTCATATTAATACTTACTGATTATGGATCAGCAATATTAAAAACCCTCAAATAACTAAAAATAAAGTGTTTTGTGAGTAGTTAAATTTTTGCGCCTTTTAATCTCAATATATAAGACACTATAAAGTTTCGTCAATTTTTTTTTTGTTTGATTTCATATTAATACTTACTGATTATTGATAAGCGATATTAAAAATCCTCAAAAACCTCAAAATAAAGTGTTTTGTGAGTTGAAAGTTTTTTGCGCATTTTCGTCTCAATATAAAAAACTATCAAGTTTCGTCAATATTTTTTTGTTTGATTTCGTATTAATACTTACTGAATATTGATCAGCGATATTAAAAACCCTCAAATAACTAAAAATAAAGTGTTTTGTGAGTAGAAAAATTTTTGCGCCTTTAAGTCTCAATATATAAAACACTATCAAGTTTCGTCATTTTTTTTTTGTTTGATTTCATATTAATACTTACTGATTATGGATCAGCAATATTAGAAACCCTCAAATAACTAAAAATAAAGTGTTTTGTGAGTTGTTAATTTTTTGCGCCTTTTAGTCTCAATATATAAGACACTATCAAGTTTCGTCATTTTTTTTTGTTTGATTTCATAATAATACTGCCAAATTATTGATCAGCGATATTAAAAACCCTCAAATAACTAAAAATAAAGTGTTTTGTGAGTAGAAATTTTTTCGCGCCTTTTAGACTCAATATATAAGAAACTATTAAGTTTCGTCAATTTTTTTTTTGTTTGATTTCGTATTAAGACTTACTGAATATTGATCAGCGATATTAAAAACCCTCAAATAACTAAAAATAAAGTGTTTTGTGAGTAGGAAAATTTTTGCGCCTTTTAGTCTCAATATATAAAACACTATCAAGTTTCGTCATTTTTTTTTTGTTTGATTTCATATTAATACTTACTGATTATGGATCAGCAATATTAGAAACCCTCAAATAACTTAAAATAAAGTGTTTTGTGAGTTGTTAATTTTTTGCGCCTTTTAGTCTCAATATATAAGACACTATCAAGTTTTGTCATTTTTTTTTGTTTGATTTCATAATAATTCTGCCAAATTATTGATCAGCGATATTACAAACCCTCAAATAACTAAAAATACAGTGTTTTGTGAGTAGAAATTTTTTTGCGCCTTTTAGACTCAATATTTAAGAAACTATTAAGTTTCGTAAATTTTTTTTGTTTGATTTCATATTAATACTTACTGATTATGTATCAGCAATATTAAAAACCCTCAAATAACTAAAAATAAAGTGTTTTGTGAGTCGAAATTTTTTCGCGCCTTTTAGTCTCATTATATCAGACACTATCAAATTTCGTCAATTTTTTTTTGTTTGATTTCATAATAATACTTCCAAATTATTGATCAGCGATATTAAAAACCCTTAAATAACTAAAAATAAAGTGTTTTGTGATTAGAATTTTTTTTGTGCCTTTTAGACTCAATATCGAAGACACTATCAAGTTTAGTCAATTTTTTTTTGTTTGATTTCGTATTAATACTTACTGAATATTGATCAGCGATATTAAAAACCCTCAAATGACTTAAAATAAAGTGTTTTGTGAGTCGAATTTTTTTCGCGCTTTTTAGTCTCAATATATCAGACACTATCAAGTTTCGTCAATTTTTTTTTGTTTGATTTCATAATAATACTTCCTGATTATTGATCAGCGATATTAAAATCCCTCAAATAACTTAAAATAAAGTGTTTTGTGAGTAGAAATTTTTTTGCGCCTTTTAGACTCAATATTTAAGAAACTATCAAGTTTCGTCAATTTTTTTTGTTTGATTTCATATTAATACTTACTGATTATTGATCAGCGATATTAAAAACCCTCAAATAACTAAAAATAAAGTGTTTTGTGAGTAGAAATTTTTTTGCGCCTTTTAGACTCAATATATAACAAACTATTAAGATTCGTCAATTTTTTTTTGTTTGATTTCATATTAATACTTACTGACTATTGATCAGCAATATTAAAAACCCTCAAATAACTAAAAATAAAGTGTTTTGTGAGTAGTAAAATTTTTGCGCCTTTTAGTCTCAATATATAATAAACTATCAAGTTTCGTCAATTTTTTTTTGTTTGATTTCATATTAATACTTTCTGATTATTGATCAGCGATATTAAAAACCCTCAAATAACTAAAAATAAAGTGTTTTGTGAGTCGAAATTTTTTCGCGCCTTTTAGTCTCAATATATCAGACACTTTCAAGTTTCGTCAATTTTTTTTTGTTTGATTTCACAATATAATACTTCCTGATTATGGATCAGCGATAATAAAAACCCTCAAATAACTAAAAATCAAGTGTTTTGTGAGTAGAAAATTTTTTGCGCCTTTTAGACTGAATATATAAGAAACTATTAAGTTTTGTCAATTATTTTTTGGTTTGATTGCGTATTAATACTTACTGAATATTGATCAGCGATATTAAAAACCCTCAAAAAACAAAAAATAAAGTGTTTTGTGAGTCGAAATTTTTTTGCGCCTTTTAGTCTCAATATATCACACTATCAAGTTTCGTCAATTTTTTTTTGTTTGATTTCATAATAATCCTTCCAAATTATTGATCAGCGATATAAAAAACCCTCAAATAACTAAAAATAAAGTGTTTTGTGAGTCGAAATTTTTTGCGCCTTTTAGTCTCAATATATAAGACACTATCAAGTTTCCTCAATTTTTTTTTGTTTGATTTCATAATATTACTTCCTGATTATTGATCAGCGATATTAAAAACCCTCAAATAACTAAAAATAAAGTGTTTTGTGAGTAGAAAATTTTTTGCGACTTTTAGACTCAATATATAAGAAACTATCAAGTTTCGTCAATTTTTTTTTGTTTGATTTCATATTAATACTTACTGATTATTGATCAGCGATAATAAAAACCCTCAAATAACTAAAAATAAAGTGTTTTGTGAGTCGAAATTTTTTTGCGCCTTTAAGTCATAATATATCAGACACTATCAAGTTTCGTCAATTTTTTTTTTTTGATTTCATAAAAATCTTTCCAAATTATTGATCAGCGATATAAAAAACCCTCAAATAACTAAAAATAAAGTGTTTTGTGAGTAGAAAATTTTTTGCGACTTTTAGACTCAATATATAAGAAACTATCAAGTTTCGTCAATTTTTTTTTGTTTGATTTCATATTAATACTTACTGATTATTGATCAGCAATATTAAAAACCTTCAAATTACTAAAAATAAAGTGTTTTGTGAGTAGTAAAATTTTTGCGCCTTTTAGTCTCAATATATCAGACACTTTCAAGTTTCGTCAATTTTTTTTGTTTGATTTCACAATATAATACTTCCTGATTATTGATCAGCGATATTAAAAACCCTCAAATAACTAAAAATAAAGTGTTTTGTGAGTAGAAAATTTTTTGCGCCTTTTAGACTGAATATATAAGAAACTATTAAGTTTCGTCAATTTTTTTTTGGTTTGATTTCATATTAATACTTACTGATTATTGATCAGCAATATTAAAAACCCTCAAATAACTAAAAATAAAGTGTTTTGTGAGTCGAATTTTTTTCGCGCCTTTTAGTCTCAATATATAAAACACTATCAAGTTTCGTCAATTTTTTTTTTATTTGATTTTATATTAATACTTACTGATTATAGATAAGCGATATTGAAAAACCCTCAAAATAAAGTGTTTTGTGAGTTGAAAATTTTTTGCGCATTTTCGTCTCAATATAAAAAACTATCAAGTTTCGTCAATTTTTTTTTGTTTGATTTCGTATTAATACTTACTGAATATTGATCAGCGATATTAAAAACCCTCAAATGACTTAAAATAAAGTGTTTTGTGAGTCGAATTTTTTTCGCGCTTTTTAGTCTCAATATATCAGACACTATCAAGTTTCGTCAATTTTTTTTTGTTTGATTTCATAATAATACTTTCTGATTATTGATCAGCGATATTAAAAATCCTCAAATAACTAAAAATAAAGTGTTTTGTGAGTCGAAATTTTTTCGCGCCTTTTAGTCTCAATATATCAGACACTTTCAAGTTTCGTCAATTTTTTTTTGTTTGATTTCACAATATAATACTTCCTGATTATGGATCAGCGATAATAAAAACCCTCAAATAACTAAAAATCAAGTGTTTTTTGAATAGAAAATTTTTTGCGCCTTTTAGACTGAATATATAAGAAACTATTAAGTTTTTTCAATTATTTTTTGGTTGATTTCGTATTAATACTTACTGAATATTGATCAGCGATATTAAAACCCTCAAATAACAAAAAATAAAGTGTTTTGTGAGTCGAAATTTTTTTGCGCCTTTTAGTCTCAATATATCACACTATCAAATTTCGTCAATTTTTTTTTGTTTGATTTCATAATAATCCTTCCAAATTATTGATCAGGGATATAAAAAACCCTCAAATAACTAAAAATAAAGTGTTTTGTGAGTCGAAATTTTTTGCGCCTTTTAGTCTCAGTATATAAGACACTATCAAGTTTCCTCAATTTTTTTTTGTTTGATTTCATAATATTACTTCCTGATTATTGATCAGCGATATTAAAAACCCTCAAATAACTAAAAATAAAGTGTTTTGTGAGTAGAAATTTTTTTGCGACTTTTAGACTCAATATATAAGAAACTATCAAGTTTCGTCAATTTTTTTTTGTTTGATTTCATATTAATACTTACTGATTATTGATCAGCAATATTAAAAACCTTCAAATAACTAAAAATAAAGTGTTTTGTGAGTAGTAAAATTTTTGCGCCTTTTAGTCTCAATATATCAGACACTTTCAAGTTTCGTAAATTTTTTTTTGTTTGATTTCACAATATAATACTTCCTGATTATTGATCAGCGATATTAAAAACCCTCAAATAACTAAAAATAAAGTGTTTTGTGAGTAGAAAATTTTTTGCGCCTTTTAGACTGAATATATAAGAAACTATTAAGTTTCGTCAATTTTTTTTTGGTTTGATTTCATATTAATACTTCCTGATTATTGATCAGCAATATTAAAAACCCTCAAATAACTAAAAATAAAGTGTTTTGTGAGTCGAATTTTTTTCGCGCCTTTTAGTCTCAATATATAAAACACTATCAAGTTTCGTCAATTTTTTTTTTATTTGATTTCATATTAATACTTACTGATTATAGATAAGCGATATTAAAAACCCTCAAAAACCTCAAAATAAAGTGTTTTGTGAGTTGAAAATTTTTTGCGCATTTTCGTCTCAATATAAAAAACTATCAAGTTTCGTCAATTTTTTTTTGTTTGATTTCGTATTAATACTTACTGAATATTGATCAGCGATATTAAAAACCCTCAAATGACTTAAAATAAAGTGTTTTGTGAGTCGAATTTTTTTCGCGCTTTTTAGTCTCAATATATCAGACACTATCAAGTTTCGTCAATTTTTTTTTGTTTGATTTCATAATAATACTTTCTGATTATTGATCAGCGATATTAAAAACCCTCAAATAACTAAAAATAAAGTGTTTTGTGAGTCGAAATTTTTTCGCGCCTTTTAGTCTCAATATATCAGACTGTTTCAAGTTTCGTCAATTTTTTTTTGTTTGATTTCACAATATAATACTTCCTGATTATGGATCAGCGATAATAAAAACCCTCAAA
Source organism: Odontocerum albicorne (assembly GCA_949825065.1). NCBI lineage: Eukaryota > Metazoa > Arthropoda > Insecta > Trichoptera > Odontoceridae > Odontocerum > Odontocerum albicorne. The sequence continues at coordinate 42,828,312 of OX463850.1, read as the reverse complement.
TAACTAAAAATCAAGTGTTTTGTGAGTAGAAAATTTTTTGCGCCTTTTAGACTGAATATATAAGAAACTATTAAGTTTTGTCAATTATTTTTTGGTTGATTTCGTATTAATACTTACTGAATATTGATCAGCGATATTAAAAACCCTCAAATAACAAAAAATAAAGTGTTTTGTGAGTCGAAATTTTTTTGCGCCTTTTAGTCTCAATATATCACACTATCAAGTTTCGTCAATTTTTTTTTGTTTGATTTCATAATAATCCTTCCAAATTATTGATCAGCGATATAAAAAACCCTCAAATAACTAAAAATAAAGTGTTTTGTGAGTCGAAATTTTTTGCGCCTTTTAGTCTCAATATTTAAGACACTATCAAGTTTCCTCAATTTTTTTTTGTTTGATTTCATAATATTACTTCCTGATTATTGATCAGCGATATTAAAAACCCTCAAATAACTAAAAATAATGTGTTTTGTGAGTAGAAAATTTTTTGCGACTTTTAGACTCAATATATAAGAAACTATCAAGTTTCGTCAATTTTTTTTTGTTTGATTTCATATTAATACTTACTGATTATTGATCAGCGATAATAAAAACCCTCAAATAACTAAAAATAAAGTGTTTTGTGAGTCGAAATTTTTTTGCGCCTTTAAGTCTCAATATATCAGACACTATCAAGTTTCGTCAATTTTTTTTTTTTGATTTCATAAAAATCTTTCCAAATTATTGATCAGCGATCTAAAAAACCCTCAAATAACTAAAAATAAAGTGTTTTGTGAGTAGAAAATTTTTTGCGACTTTTAGACTCAATATATAAGAAACTATCAAGTTTCGTCAATTTTTTTTTGTTTGATTTCATATTAATACTTTCTGATTATTGATCAGCGATATTAAAAACCCTCAAATAACTAAAAATAAAGTGTTTTGTGAGTAGAAAATTTTTTGCGCCTTTTAGACTGAATATATAAGAAACTATTAAGTTTCGTCAATTTTTTTTTGGTTTGATTTCATATTAATACTTACTGATTATTGATCAGCGATATTAAAAACCCTCAAATAACTAAAAATAAAGTGTTTTGTGAGTCGAATTTTTTTCGCGCCTTTTAGTCTCAATATATGACACTATCAAGTTTCGTCAATTTTTTTTTATTTGATTTCATATTAATACTTTCTGATTATTGATCAGCGATATTAAAAACCCTCAAATAATAAAAATAAAGTGTTTTGTGAGTAGAAAATTTTTTGCGCATTTTCGTCTCAGTAAAAAAAACTATCAAGTTTCGTCAATTTTTTTTTTATTTGATTTCATATTAATACTTACTGATTATAGATAAGCGATATTAAAAACCCTCAAAAACCTCAAAATAAAGTGTTTTGTGAGTTGAAAGTTTTTTGCGCATTTTCGTCTCAATATAAAAAATTATCAAGTTTCGTCAATTTTTTTTTTGTTTGATTTCGTATTAATACTTACTGATTATTGATCAGCGATATTAAAAACCCTCAAATAACTAAAAATAAAGTGTTTTGTGAGTCGAATTTTTTTCGCGCCTTTTAGTCTCAATATATAAGACACTATCAAGTTTCGTCAATTTTTTTTTTATTTGATTTCATATTAATACTTACTGATTATAGATAAGCGATATTAAAAACCCTCAAAAACCTCAAAATAAAGTGTTTTGTGAGTCGAAATTTTTTCGCGCCTTTTAGTCTCAATATATCAGACACTTTCAAGTTTCGTCAATTTTTTTTTGTTTGATTTCATATTAATACTTTCTGATTATTGATCAGCGATATTAAAAACCCTCAAATAACTAAAAATAAAGTGTTTTGTGAGTAGAAATTTTTTTGCGCCTTTTAGACTCAATATATAACAAACTATTAAGATTCGTCAATTTTTTTTTTGTTTGATTTCATATTAATACTTACTGATTATTGATCAGCAATATTAAAAACTTACTGATTATTGATCAGCGATATTAAAAACCCTCAAATAACTAAAAATAAAGTGTTTTGTGAGTCGAATTTTTTTCGCGCCTTTTAGTCTCAATATTTAAGACACTATCAAGTTTCCTCAATTTTTTTTTGTTTGATTTCATAATATTACTTCCTGATTATTGATCAGCGATATTAAAAACCCTCAAATAACTAAAAATAAAGTGTTTTGTGAGTAGAAAATTTTTTGCGACTTTTAGACTCAATATATAAGAAACTATCAAGTTTCGTCAATTTTTTTTTGTTTGATTTCATATTAATACTTACTGATTATTGATCAGCGATAATAAAAACCCTCAAATAACTAAAAATAAAGTGTTTTGTGAGTCGAAATTTTTTTGCGCCTTTAAGTCTCAATATATCAGACACTATCAAGTTTCGTCAATTTTTTTTTTTTGATTTCATAAAAATCTTTCCAAATTATTGATCAGCGATATAAAAAACCCTCAAATAACTAAAAATAAAGTGTTTTGTGAGTAGAAAATTTTTTGCGACTTTTAGACTCAATATATAAGAAACTATCAAGTTTCGTCAATTTTTTTTTGTTTGATTTCATATTAATACTTACTGATTATTGATCAGCAATATTAAAAACCTTCAAATAACTAAAAATAAAGTGTTTTGTGAGTAGTAAAATTTTTGCGCCTTTTAGTCTCAATATATCAGACACTTTCAAGTTTCGTCAATTTTTTTTTGTTTGATTTCACAATATAATACTTCCTGATTATTGATCAGCGATATTAAAAACCCTCAAATAACTAAAAATAAAGTGTTTTGTGAGTAGAAAATTTTTTGCGCCTTTTAGACTGAATATATAAGAAACTATTAAGTTTCGTCAATTTTTTTTTGGTTTGATTTCATATTAATACTTACTGATTATTGATCAGCAATATTAAAAACCCTCAAATAACTAAAAATAAAGTGTTTTGTGAGTCGAATTTTTTTCGCGCCTTTTAGTCTCAATATATAAAACACTATCAAGTTTCGTCAATTTTTTTTTTATTTGATTTCATATTTATACTTACTGATCAAGTTTCGTCAATTTTTTTTTGTTTGATTTCGTATTAATACTTACTGAATATTGATCAGCGATATTAAAAACCCTCAAATGACTTAAAATAAAGTGTTTTGTGAGTCGAATTTTTTTCGCGCTTTTTAGTCTCAATATATCAGACACTATCAAGTTTCGTCAATTTTTTTTTGTTTGATTTCATAATAATACTTCCTGATTATTGATCAGCGATATTAAAATCCCTCAAATAACTTAAAATAAAGTGTTTTGTGAGTAGAAATTTTTTTGCGCCTTTTAGACTCAATATTTAAGAAACTATCAAGTTTCGTCAATTTTTTTTGTTTGATTTCATATTAATACTTACTGATTATTGATCAGCGATATTAAAAACCCTCAAATAACTAAAAATAAAGTGTTTTGTGAGTAGAAATTTTTTTGCGCCTTTTAGACTCAATATATAACAATATATATGACACAGGGATTATCCCCCAAGATTGGTTAACATCATTATTTATTACTATACCCAAAAAACCAAACCCAAGAAAATGTAATGACTATCGTCTTATAAGCCTTATGAGTCATATACTTAAACTATTTCTGAAGATTATACATGCAAGAATAAGACTGAAATGCGAGCAAGACCTGGATGATACCCAGTTTGGGTTCAGAAATGGCTTCGGTACCCGCGAAGCGTTGACTACAATAAATGTTTTACTCCAGAAATGCCATGATCAAAGAAAAAATGTTTATAGTTGCTTTATTGATTATGAAAAAGCATTTGACAGAGTCAAACACACAGAGTTGATAAAATTGCTTCAAAGATGTAATGTAGATGATAAGGATGTGAGAGTGATTAAAAATCTGTACCGGGACCAAAACGCTGTTATCAGACTTGAAAATGGAACCACTTCACAAAGTATTCCCATTCAGCGTGGAGTTAGACAAGGATGTGTACTCTCACCTACTTTGTTCAACATGTACTCTGACTTTGTCTTCAAGCAGGCGCTGACTGATATAGATATCGGCGTCAAGGTCAACGGTGTAGTCATCAATAACATTAGATATGCTGATGACACGGTTCTACTGGCAGATAGTATAGAAGACCTTCAACAGCTTTTGGATAGGATCAGTTCCACCGGTGAGCATTATGGTTTGAACATTAATGTCAACAAAACTAAGCTGATGATTTTCAGTCGAGAAAGTCATCCAAATGCAAATCTTCGGCTGGGTGGTGTCAATATTGAAAGGGTAAAGCAGTTTAAGTACTTGGGCAGCATCATCACTGAGAATCTGGACCCCGATATAGAAATTAAATGTAGAATAGAAGCAGCTCGTGCAGCTTTTAATAAAATGAAAAATCTTCTCTGCAACGATAATATAAATTTGAAGCTCAGACAAAGAATGATCAAGTGTTATGTGTGGTCAGTTTTGCTTTATGGTGTCGAGGCATGGACCCTCAAAGTTAATATCATTAACCGCTTGGAGGCTTTTGAAATGTGGATCCACCGAAGGATGCTAAGAATATCCTGGACTGACATGATTAGCAACGTTGAAGTATTGCGTAGAGCAAATACACAGAGAGAATTGTTCACAACAATCAAGCTCCGTAAGACTTCATATTTTGGCCACATAATGAGAGGTGAAAAGTATGCAATCCTACAACTTGTCATAAAGGGGAAGATTGAGGGTCGTAGAGGAGTTGGAAGAAGGCAGCACTCCTGGCTTCGGAACATTAGAGAATGGACCGGGATGAGAGGTGTGGAGGAGCTGTTCCGTGCTGCCCAGGACAGACAAGGTTTCTCCCAAGTGATCGTCAACGTCGGGGGGACCCGGCAGGACACATGAAGAAGAAGAATATAACAAACTATTAAGATTAGTCAATTTTTTTTTGTTTGATTTCATATTAATACTTACTGATTATTGATCAGCAATATTAAAAACCCTCAAATAACTAAAAATAAAGTGTTTTGTGAGTAGTAAAATTTTTGCGCCTTTTAGTCTCAATATATAATAAACTATCAAGTTTCGTCAATTTTTTTTTGTTTGATTTCATATTAATACTTTCTGATTATTGATCAGCGATATTAAAAACCCTCAAATAACTAAAAATAAAGTGTTTTGTGAGTCGAAATTTTTTCGCGCCTTTTAGTCTCAATATATCAGACACTTTCAAGTTTCGTCAATTTTTTTTTGTTTGATTTCACAATATAATACTTCCTGATTATGGATCAGCGATAATAAAAACCCTCAAATAACTAAAAATCAAGTGTTTTGTGAGTAGAAAATTTTTTGCGCCTTTTAGACTGAATATATAAGAAACTATTAAGTTTCGTCAATTTTTTTTTGGTTTGATTTCATATTAATACTTACTGATTATTGATAAGCGATATTAAAAACCCTCAAAAACCTCAAAATAAAGTGTTTTGTGAGTTGAAAGTTTTTTGCGCATTTTCGTCTCAATATAAAAAACTATCAAGTTTCGTCAATTTTTTTTTTGTTTGATTTCGTATTAATACTTACTGATTATTGTTCAGCGATATTAAAAACCCTCAAATAACTAAAAATAAAGTGTTTTGTGAGTCGAATTTTTTTCGCGCCTTTTAGTCTCAATATATAAGACACTATCAAGTTTCGTCAATTTTTTTTATTTGATTTCATATTAATACTTTCTGATTATTGATCAGCGATATTAAAAACCCTCAAATAATAAAAATAAAGTGTTTTGTGAGTAGAAATTTTTTTGCGCCTTTTAGACTCAATATTTAACAAACTATCAAGTTTCGTCAATTTTTTTTTTTGTTTGATTTCATATTAATACTTACTGATTATTGATAAGCGATATTAAAAACCCTCAAAAACCTCAAAATAAAGTGTTTTGTGAGTTGAAAGTTTCTTGCGCATTTTCGTCTCAATATAAAAAACTATCAAGTTTCGTCAATTTTTTTTTTGTTTGATTTCGTATTAATACTTACTGATTATTGATCAGCGATATTGAAAACCCTCAAATAACTAAAAATAAAGTGTTTTGTGAGTCGAATTTTTTTCGCGCCTTTTAGTCTCAATATATAAGACACTATCAAGTTTCGTCAATTTTTTTTTATTTGATTTCATATTAATACTTTCTGATTATTGATCAGCGATATTAAAAACCCTCAAATAATAAAAATAAAGTGTTTTGTGAGTAGAAATTTTTTTGCGCCTTTTAGACTCAATATTTAACAAACTATCAAGTTTCGTGAATTTTTTTTTGGTTTGATTTCATATTAATACTTACTGATTATTGATAAGCGATATTAAAAACCCTCAAAAACCTCAAAATAAAGTGTTTTGTGAGTTGAAAGTTTTTTGCGCATTTTCGTCTCAATATAAAAAACTATCAAGTTTCGTCAATTTTTTTTTTGTTTGATTTCGTATTAATACTTACTGATTATTGATCAGCGATATTAAAAACCCTCAAATAACTAAAAATAAAGTGTTATGTGATTCGAATTTTTTTCGCGCCTTTTAGTCTCAATATATAAGACACTATCAAGTTTCGTCAATTTTTTTTTTATTTGATTTCATATTAATACTTACTGATTATAGATAAGCGATATTAAAAACCCTCAAAAACCTCAAAATAAAGTGTTTTGTGAGTCGAAATTTTTTCGCGCCTTTTAGTCTCATTATATCAGACACTTTCAAGTTTCGTCAATTTTTTTTTGTTTGATTTCATATTAATACTTTCTGATTATTGATCAGCGATATTAAAAACCCTCAAATAACTAAAAATAAAGTGTTTTGTGAGTAGAAATTTTTTTGCGCCTTTTAGACTCAATATTTAAGAAACTATCAAGTTTCGTCAATTTTTTTTGTTTGATTTCATATTAATACTTACTGATTATTGATCAGCGATATTAAAAACCCTCAAATAACTAAAAATAAAGTGTTTTGTGAGTAGTAAAATTTTTGCGCCTTTTAGTCTCAATATATAATAAACTATCAAGTTTCGTCAATTTTTTTTTGTTTGATTTCATATTAATACTTTCTGATTATTGATCAGCGATATTAAAAACCCTCAAATAACTAAAAATAAAGTGTTTTGTGAGTCGAAATTTTTTCGCGCCTTTTAGTCTCAATATATCAGACACTTTCCAGTTTCGTCAATTTTTTTTTGTTTGATTTCACAATATAATACTTCCTGATTATGGATCAGCGATAATAAAAACCCTCAAATAACTAAAAATCAAGTGTTTTGTGAGTAGAAAATTTTTTGCGCCTTTTAGACTGAATATATAAGAAACTATTAAGTTTTGTCAATTATTTTTTGGTTTGATTTCGTATTAATACTTACTGAATATTGATCAGCGATATTAAAAACCCTCAAATAACAAAAAATAAAGTGTTTTGTGAGTCGAAATTTTTTTGCGCCTTTTAGTCTCAATATATCACACTATCAAGTTTCGTCAATTTTTTTTTGTTTGATTTCATAATAATCCTTCCAAATTATTGATCAGCGATATTAAAAACCCTCAAATAACTAAAAATAAAGTGTTTTGTGAGTCGAAATTTTTTGCGCCTTTTAGTCTCAATATATGACACTATCAAGTTTCCTCAATTTTTTTTTGTTTGATTTCATAATAAAACTTCCTGATTATTGATCAGCGATATTAAAAACCCTCAAATAACTAAAAATAAAGTGTTTTGTGAGTAGAAATTTTTTTGCGCCTTTTAGACTCAATATATAAGAAACTATTAAGTTTCGTAAATTTTTTTTTGTTTGATTTCATATTAATACTTTCTGATTATTGATCAGCGATATTAAAAACCCTCAAATAACTAAAAATAAAATGTTTTGTGAGTCGAAATTTTTTCGCGCCTTTTAGTCTCAATATATCAGATACTTTCAAGTTTCGTCAATTTTTTTTTGGTTGATTTCACAATAATACTTTCTGATTATTGATCAGCGATATCAAAAACCCTCAAAAACCTCAAAATAAAGTGTTTTGTGAGTTGAAAGTTTTTTGCGCATTTTCGTCTCAATATAAAAAACTATCAAGTTTCGTCAATTTTTTTTTGTTTGATTTCGTATTAATACTTTCTGAATATTGATCAGCGATATTAAAAACCCTCAAATAACAAAAAATAAAGTGTTTTGTGAGTCGAAATTTTTTTGCGCCTTTTAGTCTCAATATATCACACTATCAAGTTTCGTCAATTTTTTTTTGTTTGATTTCATAATAATCCTTCCAAATTATTGATCAGCGATATTAAAAACCCTCAAATAACTAAAAATAAAGTGTTTTGTGAGTCGAAATTTTTTGCGCCTTTTAGTCTCAATATATGACACTATCAAGTTTCCTCAATTTTTTTTTGTTTGATTTCATAATAAAACTTCCTGATTATTGATCAGCGATATTAAAAACCCTCAAATAACTAAAAATAAAGTGTTTTGTGAGTAGAAATTTTTTTGCGCCTTTTAGACTCAATATATAAGAAACTATTAAGTTTCGTAAATTTTTTTTTGTTTGATTTCATATTAATACTTTCTGATTATTGATCAGCGATATTAAAAACCCTCAAATAACTAAAAATAAAATGTTTTGTGAGTCGAAATTTTTTCGCGCCTTTTAGTCTCAATATATCAGATACTTTCAAGTTTCGTCAATTTTTTTTTGGTTGATTTCACAATAATACTTTCTGATTATTGATCAGCGATATCAAAAACCTCAAAATAAAGTGTTTTGTGAGTTGAAAGTTTTTTGCGCATTTTCGTCTCAATATAAAAAACTATCAAGTTTCGTCTTTTTTTTTTTGTTTGATTTCGTATTAATACTTACTGAATATTGATCAGCGATATTAAAAACCCTCAAATAACTAAAAATAAAGTGTTTTGTGAGTCGAATTTTTTTTTGCGCCTTTTAGTCTCAATATATGACACTATCAAGTTTCGTCAATTTTTTTTTATTTGATTTCATATTAATACTTTCTGATTATTGATCAGCGATATTAAAAACCCTCAAATAACTAAAAATAAAGTGTTTTGTGAGTAGAAAATTTTTTGCGACTTTTAGACTCAATATATAAGAAACTATCAAGTTTCGTCAATTTTTTTTTGTTTGATTTCACAATATAATACTTCCTGATTATGGATCAGCGATATTAAAAACCCTCAAATAACTAAAAATAAAGTGTTTTGTGAGTTGAAAATTTTTTGCGCATTTTCGTCTCAATATAAAAAACTATCAAGTTTCGTCAATTTTTTTTTGTTTGATTTCGTATTAATACTTACTGAATATTGATCAGCGATATTAAAAACCCTAAAATGACTAAAAATAAAGTGTTTTGTGAGTCGAATTTTTTTCGCGCTTTTTAGTCTCAATATATCAGACACTATCAAGTTTCGTCAATTTTTTTTTGTTTGATTTCATAATAATACTTCCTGATTATTGATCAGCGATATTAAAATCCCTCAAATAACTAAAAATAAAGTGTTTTGTGAGTAGAAATTTTTTTGCGCCTTTTAGACTCAATATTTAAGAAACTATCAAGTTTCGTCAATTTTTTTTGGTTTGATTTCATATTAATACTTACTGATTATTGATCAGCGATATTAAAAACCCTCAAATAACTAAAAATAAAGTGTTTTGTGAGTAGAAATTTTTTTGCGCCTTTTAGACTCAATATATAAGAAACTATTAAGTTTCGTAAATTTTGTTTTGTTTGATTTCATATTAATACTTTCTGATTATTGATCAGCGATATTAAAAACCCTCAAATAACTAAAAATAAAATGTTTTGTGAGTCGAAATTTTTTCGCGCCTTTTAGTCTCAATATATCAGATACTTTCAAGTTTCGTCAATTTTTTTTTGGTTGATTTCACAATAATACTTTCTGATTATTGATCAGCGATATCAAAAACCCTCAAAAACCTCAAAATAAAGTGTTTTGTGAGTTGAAAGTTTTTTGCGCATTTTCGTCTCAATATAAAAAACTATCAAGTTTCGTCAATTTTTTTTTGTTTGATTTCGTATTAATACTTACTGAATATTGATCAGCGATATTAAAAACCCTCAAATAACTAAAAATAAAGTGTTTTGTGAGTCGAATTTTTTTTTGCGCCTTTTAGTCTCAATATATGACACTATCAAGTTTCGTCAATTTTTTTTTATTTGATTTCATATTAATACTTTCTGATTATTGATCAGCGATATTAAAAACCCTCAAATAACTAAAAATAAAGTGTTTTGTGAGTAGAAAATTTTTTGCGACTTTTAGACTCAATATATAAGAAACTATCAAGTTTCGTCAATTTTTTTTTGTTTGATTTCACAATATAATACTTCCTGATTATGGATCAGCGATATTAAAAACCCTCAAATAACTAAAAATAAAGTGTTTTGTGAGTTGAAAATTTTTTGCGCATTTTCGTCTCAATATAAAAAACTATCAAGTTTCGTCAATTTTTTTTTGTTTGATTTCGTATTAATACTTACTGAATATTGATCAGCGATATTAAAAACCCTAAAATGACTAAAAATAAAGTGTTTTGTGAGTCGAATTTTTTTCGCGCTTTTTAGTCTCAATATATCAGACACTATCAAGTTTCGTCAATTTTTTTTTGTTTGATTTCATAATAATACTTCCTGATTATTGATCAGCGATATTAAAATCCCTCAAATAACTAAAAATAAAGTGTTTTGTGAGTAGAATTTTTTTTGCGCCTTTTAGACTCAATATTTAAGAAACTATCAAGTTTCGTCAATTTTTTTTGGTTTGATTTCATATTAATACTTACTGATTATTGATAAGCGATATTAAAAACCCTCAAAAACCTCAAAATAAAGTGTTTTGTGAGTTGAAAGTTTTTTGCGCATTTTCGTCTCAATATAAAAAACTATCAAGTTTCGTCAATTTTTTTTTTGTTTGATGTCGTATTAATACTTACTGATTATTGATCAGCGATATTAAAAACCCTCAAATAACTAAAAATAAAGTGTTTTGTGAGTCGAATTTTTTTTTGCGCCTTTTAGTCTCAATATATGACACTATCAAGTTTCGTCAATTTTTTTTTATTTGATTTCATATTAATACTTTCTGATTATTGATCAGCGATATTAAAAACCCTCAAATAAATAAAAATAAAGTGTTTTGTGAGTTGAAAATTTTTTGCGCATTTTCGTCTCAGTATAAAAAACTATCAAGTTTCGTCAATTTTTTTTTTATTTGATTTTATATTAATACTTACTGATTATAGATAAGCGATATTAAAAACCCTCAAAAACCTCAAAATAAAGTGTTTTGTGAGTTGAAAATTTTTTGCGCATTTTCGTCTCAGTATAAAAAACTATCAAGTTTCGTCAATTTTTTTTTTATTTGATTTCATATTAATACTTACTGATTATAGATAAGCGATATTAAAAACCCTCAAAAACCTCAAAATAAAGTGTTTTGTGAGTTGAAAGTTTTTTGCGCATTTTCGTCTCAATATAAAAAACTATCAAGTTTCGTCAATTTTTTTTTGTTTGATTTCGTATTAATACTGACTGAATATTGATCAGCGATATTAAAAACCCTCAAATAACTAAAAATAAAGTGTTTTGTGAGTCGAATTTTTTTTTGCGCCTTTTAGTCTCAATATATGACACTATCAAGTTTCGTCAATTTTTTTTTATTTGATTTCATAATAATACTTCCTGATTATTGATCAGCGATATTAAAAACCCTCAAATAACTAAAAATAAAGTGTTTTGTGAGTAGAAAATTTTTTGCGCCTTTTAGTCTCAATATATAAGAAACTATCAAGTTTCGTCAATTTTTTTTTGTTTGATTTCACAATATAATACTTCCTGATTATGGATCAGCGATATTAAAAACCCTCAAATAACTAAAAATAAAGTGTTTTGTGAGTTGAAAATTTTTTGCGCATTTTCGTCTCAATATAAAAAACTATCAAGTTTCGTCAATTTTTTTTTGTTTGATTTCGTATTAATACTTACTGAATATTGATCAGCGATATTAAAAACCCTAAAATGACTAAAAATAAAGTGTTTTGTGAGTCGAATTTTTTTCGCGCTTTTTAGTCTCAATATATCAGACACTATCAAGTTTCGTCAATTTTTTTTTGTTTGATTTCATAATAATACTTCCTGATTATTGATCAGCGATATTAAAATCCCTCAAATAACTAAAAATAAAGTGTTTTGTGAGTAGAAATTTTTTTGCGCCTTTTAGACTCAATATTTAAGAAACTATCAAGTTTCGTCAATTTTTTTTGGTTTGATTTCATATTAATACTTACTGATTATTGATCAGCGATATTAAAAACCCTCAAATAACTAAAAATAAAGTGTTTTGTGAGTAGAATTTTTTTTGCGCCTTTTAGACTCAATATATAAGAAACTATTAAGTTTCGTAAATTTTGTTTTGTTTGATTTCATATTAATACTTTCTGATTATTGATCAGCGATATTAAAAACCCTCAAATAACTAAAAATAAAATGTTTTGTGAGTCGAAATTTTTTCGCGCCTTTTAGTCTCAATATATCAGATACTTTCAAGTTTCGTCAATTTTTTTTTGGTTGATTTCACAATAATACTTTCTGATTATTGATCAGCGATATCAAAAACCCTCAAAAACCTCAAAATAAAGTGTTTTGTGAGTTGAAAGTTTTTTGCGCATTTTCGTCTCAATATAAAAAACTATCAAGTTTCGTCAATTTTTTTTTGTTTGATTTCGTATTAATACTTACTGAATATTGATCAGCGATATTAAAAACCCTCAAATAACTAAAAATAAAGTGTTTTGTGAGTCGAATTTTTTTTTGCGCCTTTTAGTCTCAATATATGACACTATCAAGTTTCGTCAATTTTTTTTTATTTGATTTCATATTAATACTTTCTGATTATTGATCAGCGATATTAAAAACCCTCAAATAACTAAAAATAAAGTGTTTTGTGAGTAGAAAATTTTTTGCGACTTTTAGACTCAATATATAAGAAACTATCAAGTTTCGTCAATTTTTTTTTGTTTGATTTCACAATATAATACTTCCTGATTATGGATCAGCGATATTAAAAACCCTCAAATAACTAAAAATAAAGTGTTTTGTGAGTTGAAAATTTTTTGCGCATTTTCGTCTCAATATAAAAAACTATCAAGTTTCGTCAATTTTTTTTTGTTTGATTTCGTATTAATACTTACTGAATATTGATCAGCGATATTAAAAACCCTAAAATGACTAAAAATAAAGTGTTTTGTGAGTCGAATTTTTTTCGCGCTTTTTAGTCTCAATATATCAGACACTATCAAGTTTCGTCAATTTTTTTTTGTTTGATTTCATAATAATACTTCCTGATTATTGATCAGCGATATTAAAATCCCTCAAATAACTAAAAATAAAGTGTTTTGTGAGTAGAATTTTTTTTGCGCCTTTTAGACTCAATATTTAAGAAACTATCAAGTTTCGTCAATTTTTTTTGGTTTGATTTCATATTAATACTTACTGATTATTGATAAGCGATATTAAAAACCCTCAAAAACCTCAAAATAAAGTGTTTTGTGAGTTGAAAGTTTTTTGCGCATTTTCGTCTCAATATAAAAAACTATCAAGTTTCGTCAATTTTTTTTTTGTTTGATGTCGTATTAATACTTACTGATTATTGATCAGCGATATTAAAAACCCTCAAATAACTAAAAATAAAGTGTTTTGTGAGTCGAATTTTTTTTTCGCCTTTTAGTCTCAATATATGACACTATCAAGTTTCGTCAATTTTTTTTTATTTGATTTCATATTAATACTTTCTGATTATTGATCAGCGATATTAAAAACCCTCAAATAAATAAAAATAAAGTGTTTTGTGAGTTGAAAATTTTTTGCGCATTTTCGTCTCAGTATAAAAAACTATCAAGTTTCGTCAATTTTTTTTTTATTTGATTTTATATTAATACTTACTGATTATAGATAAGCGATATTAAAAACCCTCAAAAACCTCAAAATAAAGTGTTTTGTGAGTTGAAAATTTTTTGCGCATTTTCGTCTCAGTATAAAAAACTATCAAGTTTCGTCAATTTTTTTTTTATTTGATTTCATATTAATACTTACTGATTATAGATAAGCGATATTAAAAACCCTCAAAAACCTCAAAATAAAGTGTTTTGTGAGTTGAAAATTTTTTGCGCATTTTCGTCTCAATATAAAAAACTATCAAGTTTCGTCAATATTTTTTTGTTTGATTTCGTATTAATACTTACTGAATATTGATCAGCGATATTAAAAACCCTCAAATGACTAAAAATAAAGTGTTTTGTGAGTCGAATTTTTTTCGCGCTTTTTAGTCTCAATATATCAGACACTATCAAGTTTCGTCAATTTTTTTTTGTTTGATTTCATAATAATACTTCCTGATTATTAATCAGCGATATAAAAATCCCTCAAATAACTAAAAATAAAGTGTTTTGTGAGTAGAAATTTTTTTGCGCCTTTTAGACTCAATATTTAAGAAACTATTAAGTTTCGTCAATTTTTTTTTGTTTGATTTCATATTAATACTTACTGATTATTGATCAGCAATATATAAATCCCTTGAATAACTAAAAATAAAGTGTTTTGTGAGTCGAAATTTTCTCGCGCCTTTTAGTCTCAATATATCAGACACTATCAAGTTTCGTCAATTTTTTTTTGTTTGATTTCATAATAAAACTTCCTGATTATTGATCAGCGATATTAAAAACCCTCAAATAACTAAAAATAAAGTGTTTTGTGAGTAGAAATTTTTTTGCGCCTTTTAGACTCAATATATAAGAAACTATTAAGTTTCGTAAATTTTTTTTTGTTTGATTTCATATTAATACTTTCTGATTATTGATCAGCGATATTAAAAACCCTCAAATAACTAAAAATAAAATGTTTTGTGAGTCGAAATTTTTTCGCGCCTTTTAGTCTCAATATATCAGATACTTTCAAGTTTCGTCAATTTTTTTTTGGTTGATTTCACAATAATACTTTCTGATTATTGATCAGCGATATCAAAAACCCTCAAAAACCTCAAAATAAAGTGTTTTGTGAGTTGAAAGTTTTTTGCGCATTTTCGTCTCAATATAAAAAACTATCAAGTTTCGTCAATTTTTTTTTGTTTGATTTCGTATTAATACTTACTGAATATTGATCAGCGATATTAAAAACCCTCAAATAACTAAAAATAAAGTGTTTTGTGAGTCGAATTTTTTTTTGCGCCTTTTAGTCTCAATATATGACACTATCAAGTTTCGTCAATTTTTTTTTATTTGATTTCATATTAATACTTTCTGATTATTGATCAGCGATATTAAAAACCCTCAAATAACTAAAAATAAAGTGTTTTGTGAGTAGAAAATTTTTTGCGACTTTTAGACTCAATATATAAGAAACTATCAAGTTTCGTCAATTTTTTTTTGTTTGATTTCACAATATAATACTTCCTGATTATGGATCAGCGATATTAAAAACCCTCAAATAACTAAAAATAAAGTGTTTTGTGAGTTGAAAATTTTTTGCGCATTTTCGTCTCAATATAAATAACTATCAAGTTTCGTCAATTTTTTTTTGTTTGATTTCGTATTAATACTTACTGAATATTGATCAGCGATATTAAAAACCCTAAAATGACTAAAAATAAAGTGTTTTGTGAGTCGAATTTTTTTCGCGCTTTTTAGTCTCAATATATCAGACACTATCAAGTTTCGTCAATTTTTTTTTGTTTGATTTCATAATAATACTTCCTGATTATTGATCAGCGATATTAAAATCCCTCAAATAACTAAAAATAAAGTGTTTTGTGAGTAGAAATTTTTTTGCGCCTTTTAGACTCAATATTTAAGAAACTATCAAGTTTCGTCAATTTTTTTTGGGTTTATTTCATATTAATACTTACTGATTATTGATAAGCGATATTAAAAACCCTCAAAAACCTCAAAATAAAGTGTTTTGTGAGTTGAAAGTTTTTTGCGCATTTTCGTCTCAATATAAAAAACTATCAATTTTCGTCAATTTTTTTTTGTTTGATTTCGTATTAATACTTACTGAATATTGATCAGCGATATTAAAAACCCTCAAATAACTAAAAATAAAGTGTTTTGTGAGTCGACTTTCTTTCGCGCCATTTAGACTCAATATATAAGAAACTATCAAGTTTCGTCAATTTTTTTTTTGTTTGATTTCATATTAATACTTACTGATTATTGATCAGCGATATTAAAAACCCTCAAATAACTAAAAATAAAGTGTTTTGTGAGTCGAAATTTTTTCGCGCCTTTTAGTCTCAATATATCAGACACTATCAAGTTTCGTCAATTTTTTTTTGTTTGATTTCATAATAGTACTTCCTGATTATTGATCAGCGATATTAAAAACCCTCAAATAACTAAAAATAAAGTGTTTTAAGAGTCGACATTTTTTCTCGCCTTTTAGTCTCAATATATCAGACACTTTCAAGTTTCGTCAATTTTTTTTTGTTTGATTTCATATTAATACTTACTGATTATTGATCAGCAATATTAAAAACCCTCAAATAACTAAAAATAAAGTGTTTTGTGAGTAGTAAAATTTTTGCGCCTTTTAGTCTCAATATATAATAAGCTATCAAGTTTCGTCAATTTTTTTTTGTTTTATTTCATATTAATACTTTCTGATTATTGATCAGCGATATTAAAAACCCTCAAATTACTAAAAATAAAGTGTTTTGTGAGTCGAAATTTTTTGCGCCTTTTAGTCTCAATATATCAGACACTTTCAATTTTTTTTTGTTTGATTTCACAATATAATACTTCCTGATTATTGATCAGCGATATTAAAAACCCTCAAATAGCTAAAAATAAAGTGTTTTGTGAGTCGAATTTTTTTCGCGCCTTTTAGTCTCAATATATAAGACACTATCAAGTTTCGTAAATTTTTTTTTTATTTGATTTTATATTAATACTTACTGATTATAGATAAGCGATATTAAAAACCCTCAAAAACCTCAAAATAAAGTGTTTTGTGAGTTGAAAATTTTTTGCGCATTTTCGTCTCAATATAAAAAACTATCAAGTTTCGTCAATTTTTTTTTGTTTGATTTCGTATTAATACTTACTGAATATTGATCAGCGATATAAAAACCCTCAAATGACTAAAAATAAAGTGTTTTGTGAGTCGAATTTTTTTCGCGCTTTTTAGTCTCAATATATCAGACACTATCAAGTTTCGTCAATTTTTTTTTGTTTGATTTCATAATAATACTTCCTGATTATTGATCAGCGATATTAAAATCCCTCAAATAACTTAAAATAAAGTGTTTTGTGAGTAGAAATTTTTTTGCGCCTTTTAGACTCAATATTTAAGAAACTATCAAGTTTCGTCAATTTTTTTTGTTTGATTTTATATTAATACTTACTGATTATTGATCAGCGACATTAAAAACCCTCAAATAACTAAAAATAAAGTGTTTTGTGAGTCGAAATTTTTTCGCGCCTTTTAGTCTCAATATATCAGACTCTATCAAGTTTCGTCAATTTTTTTTTGTTTGATTTCATATTAATACTTACTGAATATTGATCACCGATATTAAAAACCCTCAAATGACTAAAAATAAAGTGTTTTGTGAGTCGAATTTTTTTCGCGCTTTTTAGTCTCAATATATCAGACACTATCAAGTTTCGTCAATTTTTTTTTGTTTGATTTCATAATAATACTTCCTGATTATTGATCAGCGATATAAAAATCCCTCAAATAACTTAAAATAAAGTGTTTTGTGAGTAAAAAAATTTTTGCGCCTTTTAGACTCAATATTTAAGAAACTATCAAGTTTCGTCAATTTTTTTTGTTTGATTTTATATTAATACTTACTGATTATTGATCAGCGATATTAAAAACCCTCAAATAACTAAAAATAAAGTGTTTTGTGAGTCGAAATTTATTCGCGCCTTTTAGTCTCAATATATCAGACTCTATCAAGTTTCGTCAATTTTTTTTTGTTTGATTTCATATTAATACTTACTAAATATTGATCACCGATATTAAAAACCCTCAAATGACTAAAAATAAAGTGTTTTGTGAGTCGAATTTTTTTCGCGCTTTTTAGTCTCAATATATCAGACACTATCAAGTTTCGTCAATTTTTTTTTGTTTGATTTCATAATAATACTTTCTGATTATTGATCAGCGATATAAAAACCCCTCAAATAACTAAAAATATAGTGTTTTGTGAGTAGAAAATTTTTTGCGCATTTTAGACTCAATATTTAAGAAACTATCAAGTTTCGTCAATTTTTTTTGTTTGATTTTATATTAATACTTACTGATTATTGATCAGCGATATTAAAAACCCTCAAATAACTAAAAATAAAGTGTTTTGTGAGTCGAAATTTTTTCGCGCCTTTTAGTCTCAATATATCAGACTCTATCAAGTTTCGTCAATTTTTTTTTGTTTGATTTCATATTAATACTTACTGAATATTGATCACCGATATTAAAAACCCTCAAATGACTAAAAATAAAGTGTTTTGTGAGTCGATTTTTTTTCGCGCTTTTTAGTCTCAATATATCAGACACTATCAAGTTTCGTCAATTTTTTTTTGTTTGATTTCATATTAATACTTACTGATTATAGATAAGCGATATTAAAAACCCTCAAAAACCTCAAAATAAAGTGTTTTGTGAGTTGAACATTTTTTGCGCATTTTCGTCTCAATATAAAAAACTATCAAGTTTCGTCAATTTTTTTTGTTTGATTTTATATTAATACTTACTGATTATTGATCAGCGATATTAAAAACCCTCAAATAACTAAAAATAAAGTGTTTTAAGAGTCGAAATTTTTTCTCGCCTTTTAGTCTCAATATATCAGACATTATCAAGTTTCGTCAATTTTTTTTGTTTGATTTCATATTAATACTTTCTGATTATTGATCAGCGATATAAAAACCTCTCAAATAACTAAAAATAAAGTGTTTTGTGAGTAGAAAATTTTTTGCGCCTTTTAGACTCAATATTTAAGAAACTATCAAGTTTCGTCATTTTTTTTTTGTTTGATTTCATATTAATACTTACTGATTTCATATAAATACTTACTGATTATTGATCAGCAATATTAAAAACCCTCAAATAATTAAAAATAAAGTGTTTTGTGAGTTGACATTTTTTTTGGCATTTTAGTCTCAATATAAACAACTATCAAGTTTCGTCAAATTTTTATGTTTGATTTCGTATTAATACTTACTTATTATTGATAAGCGATATTAAAAACCCTCAAATAACTTAAAATAAAGTGTTTTGTGAGTCGAAAATTTTTTTGCGCCTTTTCGTCTCAATATTTAAGACACTATCAAGTTTCGTCAATTTTTTTTTGTTTATTTTCATATTAATACTTAATAATTATTGATAGGCGATAATAAAAACCCTCAAATAACTAAAATTAAAGTGTTTTGTGAGTCGAAATTTTTTTGCACCTTTTAGTCTCAATATTTAAGACACTATCAAGTTTCGTCAATTTTTTTTGTTTGATTTCATATTTATACTTACTTATTATTGATAAGCGATATTAAAAACCCTCAAATAACTAAAAATAAAGTGTTTTGTGAGTCGAAATTTTTTTGCGTCTTTTAGTCTCAATATATAAGACACTATCAAGTTTCGTAAATTTTTTTTTGTTTGATTTCATATTAATACTTACTGATTATTGATCAGCGATATGAAAAACCCTCAAATAACTAAAAATAAAGTGATTTGTGAGTTGAATTTTTTTTTGGCATTTTCGTCTCAATATAAACAACTATCAAGTTTCGTCAATTTTTTTTTGTTTGATTTCGTATTAATACTTACTTATTATTGATAAATGATATTAAAAACCCTCGAATAACTAAAAATAAAGTGTTTTGTGAGTCGAAAATTTTTTGCGCCTTTTAGTCTCAATATTTAAGACACTATCAAGTTTCGTCAATTTTTTTTGTTTGATTTCATATTAATACTTACTGATTATTGATCAGCAATATTAAAAACCCTCAAATAACTAAAAATAAAGTGTTTTGTGAGTCGAAAATTTTTTGCGCCTTTTAGTCTCAATATATAAGACACTATCAAGTTCCGTCATTTTTTTTTTGTTTGATTTCATATTAATACTTACTTATTATTGATAAGCGATATTAAAAACCCTCAAATAACTAAAAATAAAGTGTTTTGTGAGTTATAATTTTTTTTGGCATTTTCGTCTCAATATAAACAACTATCAAGTTTCGTCAATTTTTTTTGTTTGATTTCATATTAATACTTAATAATTATTGATAGGCGATAATAAAAACCCTCAAATAACTAAAAATAAAGTGTTTTGTGAGTCGAAATTTTTTTGCGCCTTTTAGTCTCAATATTTAAGACACTATCAAGTTTCGTAATTTTTTTTTGTTTGATTTCATATTAATACTTACTGATTATTGATCAGCAATATTAAAAACCCTCAAATAACTAAAAATAAAGTGTTTTATGAGTCGAAAATTTTTTGCGCCTTTTAGTCTCAATATATGACACTATCAAGTTTTAGTCAAATTTTTTTTGTTTGATTTCGTATTAACACTTACTAATTATTGATAAGGAATATTAAAAACCCTCAAATAACTAAAAATAAAGTGTTTTTTTGAGTTGAAATTTTTTTTGGCATTTTCGTCTCAATATAAACAACTATTAAGTTTCGTCATTTTTTTTTGTTTGATTTCATATAAATACTTACTGATTATTGATCAGCAATATTACAAACCCTCAAATAACTAAAAATAAAGTGTTTTGTGAGTCGAAAATTTTTTGCGCCTTTCACTTTCAATATTTAAGACACTATCGTTTCGTCAATTTTTTTTTGTTTGATTTCATATTAATACCTACTGATTATTGATCAGCAATATTAAAAACCCTCAAATAACTAAAAATAAAGTGTTTTGTGAGCCGAAAATTTTTTGCGCCTTTTAGTCTCAATATATAAGACACTATCAAGTTTCGTCAATTTTTTTTTGTTTGATTTCATATTATTACTTACTTATTATTGATAAGCGATATTAAAAACCCTCAAATAACTAAAAACAAGTGTTTTGTGAGTTAAATATTTTTTGCGCGCATTTTCGTCTATTGAGACTAAAAACCTTTCAAGTTTAGTCATTTTTTTTTTTCTGATTTCATATTATTATTAACTTATTATTGATAAGCGATATTAATAGCCCTCAAATAACTAAAAACAAGTGTTTTGAGAGTTAAATATTTTTGGTGCATTTTCGTCTTTTGAGACTAAAAACCTTTCAAGTTTAGTCAATTTTGTTTTGTCTGATTTCATATTATTACTTACTTATTATTGATAAGCGATATTAAAAATCCTCAAATAACTAAAAACAAGTGTTTTGTGAGTTAAATATTTTTTGCGCATTTTCGTCTATTGAGACTAAAAACCTTTCAAGTTTAGTCAATTTTTTTTTGTCTGATTTCATATTATTATTAACTTATTATTGATAAGCGATATTTATCACCCTCAAATAACTAAAAACAAGTGTTTTGTGGGTTAAATATTTTGTGCGCATTTTCGTCTATTGAGACTAAAAGCTTTCAAGTTTAGTAAATTTTTTTCTGTCTGATTTCATATTATTACATACTTATTATTTATAAGCGATATTAATTACCCTCAAATAACTAAAAACAAGTGTTTTAAGAGTTAAATATTTTGTGCGCATTTTCTTTTATTGAGACTAAAAACCTTTCAAGTTTAGTCAATTTTTTATGGTCTGATTTCATATTATTACTTACTTATTATTGATAAGCGATATTAATAACCCACAAATAACGAAAAACAAGTGTTTTGGGGGTTAAATATTTTGTGCGCATTTTCGTCTATTGAGACTTAAAACCTTTCAAGTTTAGTCAATTTTTTTTGTCTGATTTCATATTATTACTTACTTATTATTGATCAGCGATATTTAAAACCCTCAAATAACTAAAAACAAGTGTTTTGTGAGTTAAATATTTTTTGCGCCTTTTCGTCTATTGAGACTAAAAACCTTTCAAATTTAGTCAATTTTTTATGGTCTGATTTCATATTATTACTTACTTATTATTGATAAGCGATATTAATAACCCTCAAATAACTAAAAACAAGTGTTTTAGGGGTTAAATATTTTGTGCGCATTTTCGTCTATTGAGACTTAAAACCTTTCAAGTTTAGTCAATTTTGTTTTGTCTGATTTCATATTATTACTTACTTATTATTGATCAGCGATATTTAAAACCCTCAAATAACTAAAAACAAGTGTTTTGTGAGTTAAATATTTTTTGCGCCTTTTCGTCTATTGAGACTAAAAACCTTTCAAATTTAGTAAATTTTTTTTGTCTGATTTCATATTATTAACTTGATAGTTTTTTTATTTTGAGACGAAAAGGCACCAAAAATATTCAACTCAAAAAACACTTTTTTTAAGTCATTTGAGATTTATTAATATCGCTTATCGATAGTTAGTAAGTAATAATATGAAATCATACAAAAAATGTACTAAACTTGATAGTTTTTTATATTGATTCGAAAATATTCAACTCACAAAACGCTTTTTTCAGTTATTTGACAGTTATTAATATCGCTTATCTATAATTAGTAAGTAATAATATGAAATCAGGCAAATAAAAATAGCATATATTGACTAAACTTGATAGTTGTTTATATTGAGACGAAAATGAGCAAAAAATATTCAACTCACGAAACACTTTTTTTTATAGTTATTTGGGGGTTATTAATATTGCTTATCAATAATTGATCAGTAATAATATGAAATTAGACAAAAAAAAATTAGCATATATTGACTAAACTTGACAGTTTTTATATTGAGAAGAAAATGCGCAAACAATATTCAACTCACAAAACTCTTTTTTTTTGTTATTTGAGATTTATTAATATCACTTATAAATAATGAGTTAGTAATAATACTTAATCAGACAAAAGAAAATTGGCATATATTGACTAAACTTGATAGTTTTTTATATTGAGTCGAAAATGGGCAAAAAATATTAAAAAATTGACAAAACAAAGTATCTGTAAACAGTTTTGATGAATGTGTAATTAGGAAGTGTATATTATAGTATATATGACTTTCACATCTAAGAAAAAATGTTGCCTACATCCCTTAATTGTTTCCAGTGTTGCAAGAATCAATTTATTTTAATGGATCTGAGTCAATCCTGAGAAGAATAATAGAAAAATGGATTTCGATGGCATGCAAGGCAAGACAATTTAAATATTTTGAGGGAAAAACCAGACATAGTATTTAAATTAATATCATATTTAAGGGCAGTCAAACAATAACGAGAAGCAGGTAGAAAAATCGTGTACACGGATGAAACATTTGTTCATACTAGCCACGCGGCATCGAGAGCATGAAGGGACGAATGTGAAGACGGATTTCGAAAGCCCATTTCAAAGGGATCCCGTTTCATTATTGTACATGCTGGAAGTGAAAAAGGTTTCATACCTAATGGCTCTACTCATATACAAATCTCACAAAAAAACTGGAGACTACCATGATGACATGAACTACAACAACTATCAGAAATGGCTTACGAAAAAACTTATTCCCAACTTAGAACCGAGATCTGTGGTGGTAAATGATAACGCTTCATACCATAATAAAGTAATGAATCCTGCACCAACATCAAATCCCAAGAAGGCCGATATGATTCAATGTCAGACTCAGAGGAGTATCCCTTTTTCAAGTGAAATGCTTAAGCCAGAATTATATCGGTTAATCTTAAGACACAAAAGTGTCCTTCCTTCCGTGGTTGCAGTCCTAAGACTGGTTTGCAGCAATTTGAACTCTTCTCCTCCATTCCCCCCTGTCCTGTGCGGCTCTCTTTAAGTCTGTATATGTTGAGCAGCGCACGTCCACCAACAGGTCCTCCAGGTACTCTCGACGTGGGCGTCCCCTAGAGTTTGTCCCCTCGGTCATACCCTCCATTATGGCATGCAAGAGGCCCTCTTGTCGTATTATATGACCGATCCATCTTGCACGCCTTTCGGACAGGATCCTGAGCAGGTGCCTTCCTCCTTCGATTCGTTGGAGAACCTCTTCATTTGTGATGCGGTCTCTCCAGGAAATTCCTAATAGTCTTCTATAGGACCACATCTCAAAAGCCTCTAGTCTTCGTCTATCTCTTTCGGATAGGCACCATGTCTCGCAGCCGTACATCAAGATACTCCATACATAGGTCTTGATGAGGAGTATTCTCAGTTTTAGGTCTATATTATTTGATTCTATTATTTTCGACCTTTTATTAAATGCAAGTCTAGCCTGATGTATACGGCTGTCGACCTCGCTCTTGGACCGACCGTCCCATGTTATTTTGCTCCCGAGGTAGACAAACTCCTTGGTGTTCTTTAGTGGTTTACCCGACATCACTATTCTCATCTGGTGCTGCGCTCGGCCTACAGTCAGCACAAAAGTATATTCAAGGAATATGCCATCGATAGGTTATTTCAGAATAATGGACACGATGTTTAACGGCTTCCACACTACCATCCAGATCTTAATCCAATAGAAAAGGTTTGGGCTTCTATCAAGGGATATGTGGGCTCTAGAAACACTGATATGACGTTGAATTCTGTTGAAAGGTTGGTCAAAGAGAAGGTTTCTTTGATTTCAAGCGACGAGTGAAGTAATGTTTGCCGGCATGTACAGGAAACGGAATTCAAATACTGGGAAAATGAAGTAGCTGTGGACAGTACGAGTATTACTGATCTCAATCAATTTTTAATAAATATCAATTCAAGCGACGATAGCGACGATTAATTGGTCTTAGTATTTATTAGTGTTAATTGTGTTTTCTTTGCATTTTGAATAAATAATTTAATTTTACATTTACCATTGATTTCATTATAGTCATTAGGTACATACCTCAATCTGATATTATATTATTATTATTATGGTAAGTAAGTATTTTATTGGAATAAAAAATATCAGATAGACAATATTTAAAAATATATTGTATAATAATATATTACAAAATAAATTAAAACATGGTCATCCTAGACCAGCAGTGCAAACTATCGTGAAACCCACTCTACAGCTAGTAAATAATAATAATTTTAATAATAATATAAAACACTTAATAATATTGAAATAATATCAATTATTATTAATAATAAATAATTATTAATATTAAAATAATGTATAAATAAATATAAATATTTAATAATAATATAATACACAGTTTCACTTTTCGTGACGTTCAGGTCAATTTGCCCTATCGCGCCTATAGAAGTTCACTTCAAAAACTTAAATATCTTTTATAAGTTTATCTTTTATTGTTCCCTTATAAATAAGTTCAAATTAATTTATAAATCTTTTCCTAAATATAACACACACTTCTTTAACTTGCGTACTTATGGCTTCTTCACGTCTTTCGTCTGAACCCAATCTTTCCTATTTCAAATCGAGACTCAAAACGTCACTCAAATATTTGTAATGTTTGTATGTGAATTTCTTGGGTATATATATAAATTAGCTACTTCAGAATAAACAATGAATCTTGTAAGATGACTGATATATAAAATTTGTTTTCCCCAAACCCTTCTGCTATTTTACAGGTAAAATTAGAGAAAAACTCTCTCATTTATTCAAGATAAAATATCTTGTCTGGAAAAAACCTGGAAACTTTCAGCGCATTTCACACCATTCCTAATATAGTAAAATAACGTGACTTGTGAAATTCTAATTTCAAATAATTTCCATAATACAGCTATCAGATCAGACGGTATAGAGCCAAGAACCGTTACAGATGGGACTCTATTGAATTAGCCTAGCCCAGTAACTGAGACGGCTTTGCTGAGAGGGATGGAAGACGATGCATTCAACATGTGCAACGGAGACGAGGCATTGTTTTGTTTCAAAGAATATTGCCTTTGAGTGGAAGAAGCGGGTAGAAAATTGTTCTAGAATGTGGGCTGAGTTAAGTGTAAATAATAAACATTTTACAAGAAAAAAATGCTTAAATTTTTTTTTCATAAAAGTTATATGTATCTATTTTATAGTCATACTGTACCACCCTTGAAGTGAAACTTCTATAGGCGCGGTAGGGCAAATTGACCTGAACGTCACGAAAAGTGAAACGGTGTATTATTTTATTATTATTTATTATTATTAATAAATTATTATTAATTATTATAATATTTATTTATTATTAATAATAATTAATATTATTTTAATATTATTAAGTGTTTTATATTATTATTGAAATAATTATTTATTATTAAAATTATTATTATTTATTATTAAAAATAAAAATTTCAAATGTTATTTTAATATTAATATATTTAATAATTATATTTTTTTTTTGTATCAAATTATTTTATTTTATATTTATTTTAATTTATATATTAAATTTTTACTATATAATTAATATTTAATATTTAATCAATATGGGATCTTCACGAATATTATGGTTAAAGGGGTCTTCATCGAAGTCCGCTGGTCATCCGGAACGATCCATGTCTTTCAGGTCGAAATTACCGTCTTTGAAACGCAAAAATCATTGACGAGCTGTCCTTTCAATTATAGCATCTTCACCGTACACTTCGCAAATATCGCGAGCAGCTTTATTCCTTCGATTGAACGCGAACAGGAGGAGGTGTCGAAAATGCTCACTTTCGTCTACTTGACATTCCATGTTGAAGTCTTGGCTTGCTTTGAAGGAATGATGTGTAACATTTACCAATTTGGTTTACTTTTGGTGCTTATTTTTAGATTTGAAAAAACGGACACAATTTATATAATATTTACACCTAATATTTGATTAAAGACATAGACATGTTATCCTTATGCCCCCGAATACTACGCGGAAAAATGTCTGTTTCATTAGTGTGGTAGCATAGTACGGTGATCGAACCGGCGACCTTCCGCACTGGAGTCCAGTTCGTTACCGCGCGGCCACGCACCTCAATATATAGTACAACCTTGTATATAGTACAACCTGGGAGAAGGGTTCCCATGTGGCAATCTCTTTCAGCCAACAAGAAAGTTTTTTTTAATATGCATCAAGAGAAACTCACTTAGTATTTTTTGTATTACAATTCTGTTACGGGAGTAGTCGTACGAATTGTATGGGAAGGTGTATGCATATACTCGTAGAAGTGGGGAAAAATCTGTGTCAAGCTCAAGGAAGAGTGTGTTAGTTCAGTTGTATATAGTACAGTGTATTACCCTGTGGTGATCTCTTCCAGCCAGCCAAAGATAAATATGTTTAAGAGGTTTTAGCGGATGGTTCTAGTGCGACGCGCTGATGATTTTGATTGTTTGGTATTTAAAATAAAATACGTCGATTAGCAATGCGGAAAGTGAGAGTGAATAATCAATGAATAGTAAACAGTGATGAATGGTCAAATGATTAATGATGCTTTATTTATCGGTAAGTAGGTATATATATACATTTCAGAACGGGGCGCGTGAGTGCACCCGCAATATATTTTTATCTCACTCCTGTGCGTGCAGAGGTGGTCGCAGACGTCGCGAATAATATTGTGGGTAGATAATTTGTTGGCGAAAACGGCGAGACAGCGCGATGCGTTCTCTTTCTACTGTGGAATGTATCGTAAATAGTATTTGCGGGTAAACAATATCAATGTTCTGGTATGCGACCTTTGGACATATCCGAAGGTCGTTTCATCGGTCGTTGACCGTGCGTGTTGACAATATTCAGAGACGACCGTAGTTCCTACAAGGTCTTATATGAAATACAAAAAATCCTATTTTAAAAAAGTCAGGGTCCCTTATTAGAACACATTCTTCGCCCTTTCCACATCTGTATACCTAATTATACTATTCCAACGATTTCTCAGACTTTTAACAAACCTTGAAAAATTCCATTAATTTGATCCCCCCATATTTTCCTTGATATTCCTCTACCCCGGCTTCCACTCTCTATTGAACTGTATAGTTGTTTTGTTGGTCTTCGTTCACTCGTTTTATATGCCCAAACCATTTCAGAGTGTTCTACTTTATCTTACTTAACATTCACATTCATCCCTAATCCCTTCATTCCGTATTTTGTCACATGAATGTTTTATTCCCTTAGTGTACGGATTTCTACAGCATTTGTTCAACTATTGGGTGTTAACATAAGTTTGTCCGTTTTTTTCCCCAATGAAGAGAACAAGAGGACACAACAACAAAAATTACAACAAATTATTCAATAATGTATTCTCTTTCATTACTTACAACTTCTTGCCAACGTTCTACAAGTTTTTCAATGCCTATGCGATAAAAACTATCCGGTCTTGACTCGAGGAATTCGTCCCACCATGTCCGCAATTCGACGTCATTATTGAAGGAAAAACCCTCGACGAGCTATCCTTTGATTCATAGCATATTCACCGTACACTTCGCAAATATCGCGAGCAGCTTTATTCCCTCGATTGAACGCGAACAGAAGAAGGTGTCGAAAATGCTCACTTTCGTCTACTTGACATTCCATTTTGAATGCTTGTAATAAAATAAAATAATATATGTAACGTAAAAGCAAACACAATGTCTTGTAGAGCAGAAGATTTTCTTTCAAATGACGTATAACATTTACTATTTTGTTTTACTTTTGGTGCTCATTTTTAATTTTGGAAAAAAAACGGACACAACTTATGTTAACACCTAATACTTTAAGTCTTTTCCACGCCCACGTTTCAATTATATATATCAAAGTTAATACTTAAATGTTGATACTATCCGGTTCGATTATATATGTTTAAGAGCCCTATTGACTTTGTTTCCTATCGTTACCGGTAATTTGATACATCTCCTAACGCAACCATCACCTGAAAAAATACGACCTAAATAGCATAATTCGTGAACTTGCTCCAATCTTCCAGTGTTCACCCATATACATATCGCATTAACTTTTTCTTTCTCATTTTTCTACCCCTATAACTTTGGATTCAGCAACATTCGTCATACATTCTCAACCCCGTGAATACACGGGGTTGAGAATGTATGACGAATGTTGTTCGTTCACAGAGAATACGTTCACAGAGAATACTCTGTGAACGTTCAATATAATACTGTTGTATATTTTCATCTTAGCAGATTTTGATAACGCCCGGTTTAAGTATACACAGGTCTGTTAATATGAAACCGGATTTTTTTTAATGGAAAATACACATTTATTGTATGAAAATGTAAAAAATATTTTATTCAAAGTATTGCCCATCATATTAATAAGTGAAAAACATGAAGACTTGCAAAATAGTCTGGAAAGGTGGAGAAGAATCTTGGAGGACAATGGATTGAGACTGAGCAGAAAGAAAACAGAGTATCTGTACCTACCATTCGAGAACACAAATGCTGTCACTCCCGTAATGCAAATGGATGGAGAAACATTACCAAATTGTGACTCCTTTAAGTATCTTGGGTCACTCATTCATAGCGATGGAGGATGTGCAGCAGATGTAACACATAGAATTAGTGTGGGAGGGATGAAGTTTAAATCAATTACGGGAGTTCTATGTGATCCGAAAATGCCAGTAAAGTTAAAAGGAAAAGTATACCAAACGATTGTCAGACCCGCACTTCTCTATGGCTCCGAATGCTGGACGACGTATAACTCTTACGAGAAGCGATTGAGATGGTATGGGCACGCTGGACGCAGAGCACTCGAACACATTGTGAACCAGGCAATCTCCATGGATCTTCCTTGAATAACAACCAGAGGAAGACCAAAGAATTCATGGGTGGTGCAAATAGATAACTTGATGCAGAGGCGCGGCCTGGGAGACGTAGTCCGGGACAGAAGAGCATACAACCTGAGGACGGGGAGAGCTGACCCCAACAGTCTTCGCAGACAGTGAGTTGGGATGGAGCCAGGGAGAAGAAGATTCAAAGTATTGCCCATCGATACCTACATATTTTTCCCATCTCTCTAGCAATTTGTGGATGCCACGCCAAAAAACTGTTGCTCTTTTGAGGCAAACCAATCATCGAGCCATTTTCGTAAGAAGTGAAGCGCTGCTCAGCAAGTGCGTGTCCCATCGATGCAAATAAGTAGTAATCGGATGGATCCAAGTCTGGTGAGTAAGCCGCATGCGAAAGTATTTGCCAACTAAACGCCTCAATCGTTTCCTTGACCGGTTTTGCTGAGTGCGATGGTGCATTATCATGGAGCGAAATCCCTTTGTGTTGCCTCTTTTGATATTCTGGTAGTTTTTCACGCAATGCTTGGTTCAAATCAGTAATTTGTTGTCGATAGCGTTCGGTATTAACGGTTTCGCCAGGTTTTAGCAGCTCATAATAGATAACACCCTTCTGATCCCACCAAACACAGAGCATTGTCTTCCTTCCATAGCGATTTGGTCTTGCAGTCGATGTTGCTGGTTCGCTTGAAGTTACCCATAATCTTTTACGCTTAGAATTCTCGAAATATATCCATTTTTCATCGCAAGTCACAATTCGATGGAGAAATGATTTTCTTTTGTACCTGGCGAGCAACATTTCGCAAGTGGTTTTTCGGTTTTCCTGCTGTCTTTCATTCAGTTCATGTGGAACCCATTTTCCCACCTTCCGGATCTTTCTCATGGCTTTCAAACGTATGGAGACGGCTTCTCGGGTCACATTTAATTGATCCGTGAGTTGTTGTTGCGTTTGAGCGTCATCCTCATCCAGCAATGCTCGCAATTCGGCGTCTTCAAACTTTCTCGGTGGTCTTCCACATTCTTCGTTTCTCACGTCAAAATAGCCACTTTTGAATTTTTTAAACCACTCGAAGCACTGTGATTTAACAAAAACATGCTCACAAGCAAAGCTTTGACAAGCATTCGATGCGATTTTGCAGCAATTTTCTTCAAATGGTAACAGAAAATCAATGCTGTCCGCAAATCGTAGTTTTCAGGCAAAAAAACAGATATGTTCAACGCTATGAAAACATATGTAGTTGTATTAAACTTGTATTGTTGCGAGTTAAAAGTCTATGACAAATGCAAACACAAGAACAAGGCGCCGATGACGCGGTTCGACAGTTACTACATTGACAACTAGAGCCATCTATGAGTAAATTCCGGTTTCATATTTACAGACCAGTATATGTTTATTAAAATGTTGTTTATAGTTAAGGTATTAACGTTGTGGACGTTTAAAGACATTGTAATTTATTTTTATCAAACACTGTTTATTCCACTTTTTTTTTAAGTGGAATAAACAGTGTTTGATAAAAATAAATTACAATGTTTAGTAAAATATTTCGTCTCAGCTAAAAATGAGATTGGTTCAGTTTCCCTTGCACAGTGCGTGCCACAAAGAGCAAAGTAAAAGGGTAATCTTGCAAGGAGATTGTGTTTGGCGGAGAACACAGCATCCTCCATTGATACAGCGGGATCATAATAATTTCGTTTAGCCAGGACAAAGTAACAGCACGGAGAGAACACATACATACACTGGTATGAGATAAACCCAGACTAAGGCGTTGCAGCAGCCTGAAGGTCGGTTCATGAATTTTCGCCATACTCAAGTCCACAGGTGTAGAGAGCTCGACGCAACAAAGCGTAATGTTGTGAATTTGTTTTTGATGTGAAACTTCTATAGGCGCGGTAGGGCAAATTGGCATGAACGTCACGAAAAGTGAAACGGTGTATTTATATTATTATTTCATTATTATTTTATTCTTATTAAATTTTTATTCATAATTATTAAATTTTTTTTTTATTATTAAATTATTATTTATATATAACTTATATTCAATATATAATTATAATAATATATCATATACGTTATTATAATATTATTATTTTTATATAATAATTAATTATAATATAATTAGTTAATAATATTGTTTATAATATAAATAAATTATTAAATAATTATTCAAAAATAATCAATTTAATAATTAATAAGAACATAAAAGTATTAATTTACTTGATAATGAAACATTTTTATTTTATATTAGTAAGTGTTTTATATTATTATTAAAATTATTATTTATTATTAAAATTATTATTATTATTAAAAAAATAAATGATTATTTAATTAAGAGAGATTTTATTGAATTAAATTTCACATAACCATTTCCTAATCCTAAAAAAAATCGTAAACCAATGGAAAAAAAGCAATGCATAAAATCAACTTTTCCTAGGAGCTAAGAAGTTTCACTTCTACCACGCGAGAGTCTCACGCATCTGTTTTTTTTAAATCTTTGTATCGTGCAATAAAAAAATTGCATAGAATCAAAATCTGCTACGATGATGTCAATTCCAGTATTTTAGTACTATCATTTATGTCAGGGTAACTCAAGCTCTGTGCATTGATATGTCGTATTTCTGTACTGTCATTTATGTAAGGGTAACTCAAGCTATGTGCATTGATATGTCGTATTTCTGTACTGTTATTTATGTAAGGGTAACTCAAGCTCTGTGCATTGATATGTCGTATTTCTGTTCTGTCATTTATGTAAGGGTAACTCGAGCTCTGTGCATTGATATGTCGTATTTCTGTGTCACAGGATAATCACTGCAAAGCTGCAGTCCATGTTGGATTGAGAGCGAAACCGGTCCTACATAATTATACGCAACCGGTACAACAAATTTGGAACGTTCGACTCTTAATCCCACTTTGTATTGTGTCCTAAATTATACTGGTCACGGGTTATAGGCTATCATTCATTCTTATGCATGGAAGTAAAACGTGGGCATGGTAAAATGCTGAAAAAAGTCGAATAAATTATGTAGAAATGCGTGCACTTAGAAAAACCCATGAGGTGACAATTTACGACAGAATACGAAATAAAGCAATTATAGATGAATGTGAACTTGTGCTGTTTTTTTTGGTTTATGGGAGAAAAACGTAGATGTGAATGAAAACTGAAGGAATTCGAATAAATGCTGTAGAAATGCGTACACTTTGAATAATACATGAGGTGACATTTTACAACAGAATATGGAATTAATGTAAACTTAACAGTTGATATTGTAATTTGTTTTATCAAACACTGTTTATTCCACTTTTTTGTAACGGTATAACTATACCGGTTTTAAGGCTTTCAACTCATCATCAGGGGAGCACAAACAAGACTGAATTTTGTTGGAACTGATACCGAGATGCACGCTTCTAACAGTAAACATTCGGGTTGAGGACTGGGAGTCGAGGAAGGGGTGAGACAATCTCGGCGAGCAGCGGAGGGATTCTTGTGATATATTTGTTTGCCAGATGTTCACCTCGATGCACTGACTTAGAAATATCTAGGGCCTCTAATCTGTCCAATTTATTTCTGTTACTACTGATATGTAAGAATTTGGCATCATCGATAGAAAATGTGTGGTTTTCACGGTGACAATGATTACCCATATCAGAATAAATTAGAGGATTCATTAACCTTTCCTTCCCTGTGTTGGGTATCTTCTACACGTTGCTTCAAATAACCATCAATATCTCTATAAATATAATAAATACAAGGTTAAGATTTTAGGTATTCCTCCATAATATATAAACACATTGATTTAAAAAATAATATTAATAATAATCAGAATTTATCGACTACATCGTAAGTATTTTCTGAATATCGGAAACAAATTCACATTTAAACGCTGTGAGTGCCTCGATCTTGGGTCTTGACGATAGGTGAAAAGTATACGGGAAACGCGACACTATATTCGCATCTCACTTTTGCATACGTCACTGAATAGCAAGGAGCGCAATTGTCTCAACCTCGCAAGTGTAAGCCACGCCCGATTTAGCCACCAACCCTGCCGCGGCGCAGTAGCTGTTGAGCTGGCAACGAGACTAGACCTACGCCCGTTCCGTGAGCGGTGCCAGATGGTTTTTTAATGTTTTCAGCAAATAAATCTCAATTATTATTACTTTTAACTTCAATTATAATTAATTAAGTGGATTATCTATTAATGTTCTTATTTTTCCGATTTAAAATCACTAATTTTTTATCGCGTACTCACTAACCAACACCGGAACACGCGTTTCATTTTTATCACCGTAAGGGAAGAGTTAAGGTGGATTTGTGTTCACGAAATCTATTTTCAAAACATCTTCCTGTCTTTCCTATATGAAAATTATCACAGTCAGCACATAAAAGTTTATACACACCACTGTTGCTAAGTATTCCATTTTTGCCTTTCCCGTTAAATAAGAGTTTCCGGAGATTAAAATTAGTGTAAAAAGCTGACTTTATGTAACTTGGATTTTTTGGTGATTTCGTATGATATGTATTTTTATAAATAGGACTTGGCTCCATTTACTATACAGATATGATTAATATATTGTTCAGTGTCACATCAACCGACGAAAGTTTAAAAAAGCAATTAATAACAATAAAAAACAGCTACAAATAATGGCTATCCTGAAAGCATCGTGATTCACATTGAAAAAATAAAACAAAAAAGAAACTTATAAAATATCATATATTTAACGACACCTATAAGCATGTCTGTAAATATCCTACCGTAAAATCACAACAAACCCCTAATCTCTGCCCTGGAGGTTTACGAGAGTAAATCCAAACTATCTTTCTGCTAGAAGCACAGGCTTCCGAAACCTCATATGTTGCCTGACTAGTCCACATAGATTATTAGCTGGGAGGACCAAGGTCTCAGTGAATGTGATGGAATACAAGTAGCCTGAACGAGTGGACTTGTTCTTGCTAAATAATTAGTTGTAAGAATTGTTATCTAGTTATAAGTAGTATGTAGGTGTTAACTAATTCAAAGAAATCATATATTAAGATTATAAAAATGAAAATAAAATGACATGTAAGAAATTAAAATTAAGTTAGTTTATAACTATAATATTTCATATAAATAAGATTAATTAAGATATAAATGCATATATAGGTATAACCTCTGGCAAATATTTGTATCATGTATTACTTTGTTAAATAAAAAAAAACATGTCTGTTAATATATTACTTTGTTAAATTTAACTATATTCTTCTTCTTCCTAGCGTCATGCCAGGTCCCCCCAACGTTGACCCTCACCTGAGAATAAGCATCTTTGTCCCTGGCAGCCTGAAAAAGATACCCAACGCTCATTATATCAGTCCAATCACGTATATTGCAGAGCCAGGAGATTTGCCTCCTGCCAACACATATTCGACCCTCTATTTTGCCTTGGATGATCAGGTGCAGTAATTTGTATTTTTCTCCTCTAAGTACATGACCCAAATAGGACACCTTTCGGATTTTAATATTAGTCAGCAACTCTCTATCAACTTTGGCTCTTTGAAGAACCCTCGTGTTGCTGACCATATCCGTCCAGGGTATCCGTAGCATTCTCCGGTGTATCCACATTTCGAATGCTTCCAGTCGGTTCATACTACCAACTTTGAGGGTCCACGATTCCACTCCATGCAATAACACTGACCAAACGTAGCATTTGACTAACCGTTGTCGAAGTTTCAAGTGTAGATTATCATCGCAGAATACGCTTCTCATTTTATTAAAAGCCGCACGAGACGATTCAATTATTATTTGTTAAATTCAAAAAAAATCAACCATATTCTTCTTCTTATTTTAGACCTGTTGGCCTGTTATGGTCCTGCATTATTGTTTGCCTCTTGCGACGTCGACTGCCAGCTGTCTTTCCATCTTTTGGGAGGTCGTCCTGGAGGTCTGCTTGCTTGGGAGATACTGCCCCTGGCCATTCTTACGGCTCTTGGTTCCGCCATTCTGGATACGTGTTCATTCCAGAACCTTCTTCTCTGTCGTCCCCATTTGACAATATCTTCAACTTCGCACGTCCTTCGGATTTCTGTGTTACGTACTATATCACGAAGGGTTTTGCCAGCGATACTCCTGAGTACCTTCATTTCGCTGGTTTGAAGTAGGTTTTTGGTTCTGACAGTGGTTCTGACAAATAGCTCCACAAGAATTCGCGCAGACGGAGAACTCTCTAATGACGTTCCAACACCAACCGGAGTAAGACAAGGAGATAGTTTAAGCCCATTTCTATTTAACTTGGTTATGGATAAAATTATAGAAGAAGTTGTCGAACTTAACCTGGGATACAAGATGGGTGACAATATGCTAAACATCATATGCTATGCTGACGATGCCACCATCATAGCCGAATCAGAGGAAGCCCTGCAACAAATGCTACATCGTTTCCCAACTGCTTCCAAAAAATACAACATGTTTATCTCCATCAGCAAGACTAAATGCATGACTCTAGCCAGAGAGCAAGTTGGATGCAGTGTGGCGATCGACGACACACCGATTGAACAGGTAACAAAATTTAAATACTTGGGTGCTAGCATAATGTGCAATAATGACCTCTATGGCGAAGTGCTTGAGCAATCACGAAAGGCCGCAGCTATTTCCGGATGTCTAAAGAATACTGTATGAAAAAACAAGCCTATGAACATCCAAAGCAAGGTGAGGATATACAAGACCTGTGTCCGCCCCATAATGACATACAGCATAGAGTCCAGAGCCTAACATAACGCATTACAGGAAAATTAAACCAAACAAGACAATTCCCATTTGAACAAAACAAAAACAGACCAAACAAAACAATTCATGGTTAAACCACTGGTTTGAACTGATTGGCGTATTCTAATTTTCACAAGCCAAGGTGTCTGCGGGTGTCAATTAAACACCAATATCCACGCAGATGAGTATAGGGTTGATTACTCCACCTTGGGAAATTGGTTGCGCTCAATTCTGACGTGTCCTGAATATGGAATCAGCGTCGATTCGCAGGCTTTGTCTGTTCATGTACAGAACAACCTTTATAACTGGTAATTTAGATATGCGTATCACTGTTATTTTTTGGAGTTTAATATTATTTGATATTAAGAATGTTATGCCGTGCTCAGTGCTTTATTTTATTATTCAAGTAATTGTTCGAGTAACTCATACAAAGAAATTATTAGTTCAATCAAAGCCAAATTATTTTAATTAATGTCAAATAACAAAGATTTATGGACAAATTACAGCGTCTTCAAAATGTGTGTCTAAGATTTATTTTCAACTTACGAAAGTACGATCATATAACTTCATACCAGAAGGCATTGAACTGGTTGAATGTTAGAAATAGACGCCAAATTCACATACTGTCTCTATTGTATTGTATAATATCCTTAACTTTCCCGCCGCACCCTCTTATCTCGCCGAAAATTTTAAGCGTCTTTCCAATCATGGATTAGCGCTACGCTCAAACAGATATTGTTCATTGGCCTTTCCAGTTCACCGCTCCTCTTTCTTTACGTCGTCCTTTACTGTCCATGCAGTGAGACTCTGGAATCAGTTACAAACCAATATAAGACTCGCTCCGTCCTTGGCATGCTCTTAGAAGCAACTGAAAAAACTCTTAATTTCTAGTCAGTAAAATAACGTGTTTCATTCCTGATTTTTCTTTTCCTTTCCTCTCCACCATCGTTTCCTGTCCTTTTGATTGATGATATCTCACTTTATATGAAAAATAATGTTCGGGTGATTGTCCGTCTTTGTGGGGTTCGTGGGTATGTTCTCACTTATACGTTTATGGATTTCGTGGGGATGGATAGTCATTTGAATGATTTATGCGACCACGTAACTTGCTTCATTTACTTTTGTCTGGTTGGTTGGAACAGATTGCCACCTGGCAATAAACCCGACAGATTGTATTGCAATAAAAGTGTTAAATAAAATAAATAAATAAAGATGTTTCTATAGCTAGGATTTCTTAATTTTTGGTATCAAGGGTAATGAATTTTTCGATTCTTTGATAAACGAAATATGTTCAACCGATCGCATTATTTTTTTACTATTTTGAAATGAGTAGTAGGTATGTATTGTACTGTTTTTAAATTCTGACTAAACAGGCCGTCTTTTGTTGTCACTTGCCAGGTTAGCGTTGTACATTATTTTTACAGTATGATGAGTTAAAGTTAGCTGATAAAAATATTATTTTTTATGATCGGACAAAAACAATTTCTTTCGAACGTGCAGGTTTTTTTTTGTTTTATATCGGACTCCGACTAATAGCGTGGTTATCTAGGATTGCGATACAACCATTAAAATAATAAAATATGGTAATTTGTAGTCACAGCATATAAGTATTTGGCGCAGGGTAGCTACTTTCTCAATTTTCAAAGAAATGCCTATAACTCGAAAAGTATAAGGCTTTTGCAAGAATTTTTTTAAACTCTGAACCTTCATAAGCTGGCCTTTTGCTCGATACCGGATTGACGTTGAGGCACGGAACAACCTGTAAATAAATCCATCTATCCCTTTAAAACTATGGTTTAATACAACAAGAATTCAAAAGATAGTAGTGTCAGTTATGTGTCGCTTACGAATTGGCCACTGGGTGGTGGGTAATCACCTTTACAGATTTTTCGTATATAAACATTTGATTTGAACGTTTGTTATCAATAGTCAAACAACAATTTAGAATCGGTTTGAAAGCAGTTTCTCCTCAAGGGCGCTGTAACTCGGGGTTCAAACCCACTGTCATTGACAGATTAAAATATTACAAAAAAATTACACGTTGAGTGTAAATATAGGAAAGTTGTGACTACAGACATTAGATAACGTACTTACCTGCATCTGCATATGTTAAGAAAAAACATATTTGTTAACCTTTCCTTTCTTGTGTTAAAAAAATCCGCGCATTCCGGTGCAGTGTATTTAATGCACATAAATACAGATGTAAAAATGAGCGATTTAAAATCAGAAAAATAAGAATATTCATAGCTAGTTGCCTAAATTAATTAAATTTGATCCTCTTTTGCCCAAAGGCCATATGTTTATTTGGCTCCCATTACATACAATGGCTTGCCGACTTCAATAAAGGTAAAGGTAGGAAAAACATTTCGACAATCGATCGGAGCGTGGTTGTTATTGCGACAGGATTTTGAGTACTTGGGCTTTCAGGATGAATGACGAGTGGAAAGGATTTGTGTGGGTTTCTTATTGTTGTTTTTGTATTTGTGTTTCTGTGTATTTTTTGTTTTAATTTTAATTCTTATTCTTATGATTGTGTGCGGTATATTGTGGGATGAATATTTTTGGTGTTTCTTGAGTGATGATGTGTGAGGAGTTGAGTTGAATTTCGCAAGATGTTTCCTGTTGTAGTTGAGTGTCACTGTTTGTCAGGTTGATGAGAGCGTGCAACGGGGTTTTGTTTTTGTGTAATCAAAAATCGGAAAGAAGTATCGATTTATTTTTTCATGCTAAATATTCTCAGTGAGATACAGGCAAAAGCCTAGTTTACTGGGGATACGACAAATGAAAGGCAACAAACCCAGATCCATTAAAATTGTATGTCCAAATCAAATTACCTGTTGTTTTTTCGCAAATTGTGTACATTTCTTGTCATGTGTAATAATAAATAATAAATAAAATAAATAAATAATTGAAATTTAATTGCTGAAAACATTAAAAAAATATCGGCCGACGTTCACAAAATGGGCGAAGCGACCACCTCAAATGGATGCCCGAAGGCAATAAGGCCCGAAGGATGAAGCGAGAGAAGCGAGTGAAATGGTATTTTATTTCTTGCGTTCCCATATACTGAAGTAGAGTGAGAGTGAGACGTGAATAGCGTCGCTTCCTTACCCATAGTGGTTTTTTTAGAATGAATATACCTACGTCACACACGTTTAATTGTATTGGTGAATTTATTCCCGATTTTCACAAAATATCTCTGATGTGTTATGGAGTAATACCTAAAATCTGAATTCAGTATTTATTATATTTATAAAGATATTAAAATGTTTAGAAGCAATGTGTACTAGTTACACATCACAGGGAAGGAAGGGTTAATATCTTTATTTGTTGTTTTTTTGTTATTTTTGTGTATTGTTAAACTACAAGTCTTTTACAAGTTTATTCGAATACAAGAAAGTGTATCAAAGTGGAGGATTTCTTAGTTTACTAATTCCGTAATACCAATGATTGTTTTAATGAAAAAGTTACTTTTAGAGACTAGTCAGGAATAAAAGACCTAAAAAGATATCAAAATGTAGTTTGATAATACTCACAATATAGATAATACAAGAAGAAGAACAAGAATGAAAAAAGAAGTTTTGAAAGGAAGAAAAATATTTTCCATACAATGGGGATGTCGTCCCATCCAATCTTTGACTGTCACTCCGATTATCTCTCCTCACATCTCGGCTTGAGGAAGGCTGGGCCGGCGTTAAGGGTGGACTGCGGAAGCCCTTAATGCTGCTCCACGTAGAAAAAATGTGGAAAAGTGGAATAACTATTTCATGTCGCGAAAAGGGTCTTGCCACGGTGGTCTCACTATGCGTCATGAGATTGGACCACATCCGAGTTGAACAAATTTAAGGTTCAATTAAAGTTGTGCCAATAGTAGATAAAGACTTTGGTATAATCACGTGCAACGGTGGGATGAAGGGTCTACGCTAAAAAATGGCAAGGGTGATTGGAGATATCGAGAGAAATGGAGGAAAAAGGTCGAAGCAGCCGATTCCAAATGGATGGGCTAAGGCAAAGAAAGAAGGCAAAAAACGTGCTTAGTGATTTTTTACTTCATTAGAAACAATTTCAATTATATTATTTATAGTTAAAGCATTAATATTGTAGAAGTTTAAAGACATTGTAATTTGTTTTTATTAAACACTGTTTATTCCACTTTTTGTAACGGTATAACTCTACCGGTTTCAAAGCTTTCACGTCATCATTAGGGGAGCACAAACAATACTGAATTCTGTTCGAACTGGTACCGAGATACATGCTTCTTACGGTAAACATTCGGGCTGGGGACTGGGGGCTGGGGGGAGGCATGGGACAACCTCGGCGAGCAGCGGAGAGATTCTTGGGATATATGTGTTTACCAGATGTTCATCTCGATGCGCTGACTTTCTAGGGTCTCTAATCTGTCCAATTTATTTCCGTTACTACTGATGTGTAAGAATTTGGCATCATCGATAGAAAATGTATGGTTTTCACGGTGACAATGATTATCTATTTCATATTCACGGTGACAATGATTATCTATATTCACGGTGACAATGATTATCTATGTAAGAATTTGGCATCAACGATATAAAAAGTATGGTTTTCACGGTGACAATGATTAGCAATTTCAGAATAAATTAGAGAATTTGTTAAGGCGGGTTTGTGTTCACGAAATCTCTTTTCAAAGGATCTTCCTGTCTTTCCTGTATATAAATTATCACAGTCAGCACATACAAGTTTATACACATCACTGTTGCAAAACATTCCATTTTTGCCTTTCCCGTTAAATAAGAATTTCCGGAGATTAAAATTAATGGAAAAAGCTGCAAAAATTGGAATAAACAGGGTTTGCTAAAAACAAATGACAATTTCAATTATATCTAAGAAACTTAATTACTCAATAACGGGACCCAATTAAATAAGTTAGATGCCAAATTGAAATGCCAGGTGGAGGATTTTTTAAGATGGCATCAGTTTTCTGCAATAATAACTTGAATCTTAAACTTCTGCAATGCATGATTAAGGGCTATATATGGTTTATTTTACTTAACGGTGTTGAAACATGGACAATGACGAGAATGGTAAATAGTTGGAAGTATAAACAATGTGGATTTATCGGGGAATGCTCGAAATTTATTGGTTTCATCATATTTCAAACACCGAAATACTCCGTCAATCAGATGCATAACGCGAGCTCTTTAATGTCATAAGTTGTCGAAAGATTGTATATCTGTGTCAAATATTAAAAGGAGAAAAAATAAGGGTCGACGCGGAATTAGTAGAGGGCAACATTCACGAATGGACAGGATTCCAGAGAATTGAGGAGCTCTTTCGTGGCGCCAAAGACAGATATTTTCTTAAGAGTGATCGCCGGATAAGGACTGGACATGGCACATTAAGAAGATACAACTTAAATGCTAAAAGTAAAACTTTGTCTTTTGAACTGTACCGTTAAATGTATCTGAATTTATGGTTCATATATATTAAGGAACGTGGTCTGGAGACAACGTTGTTCTTAGCCCCAGTAATCGAGTGTTTAGGTTTAGAACCACTGTAGTAGGCACGGAACTCGCGAATCGTCATTTCACATGTTGGCAATACTACCGCACGTAAATAGGCAACAGCACTCGCAATGCACTCGGCGCGTGCGAGTATTGTTACCTAACAAATTATTTACCAGACAGAGGAACTTTTTTTCTTAAAATTTTCGTATTATTGGGCATCAAAACTGAGTTTTACCGAACAGGGCATGAAGTTCGGCATAACAACAATCAAATAACAACTAACACAGTGCTGTTTATAGTTAAGGCATTCACGTTGTGGAGGTTTATATACATTGTAATTTATCAAACACTGTTTATTCCACTTTTTTGTAACGGTATAACCCTACAAAACAAACAATACTAAATACTGTTCGAACTGGTACCGATATACACGTTTCAGCGGTTGGGGGCTGAGGGAGGCACGATCCGAACATCTGGTGAACAGTTATATCCCAAAAATCTCTCCGCTCTTGGCCGAAATCGTACTATGCCTCCCTCACCCCTCAGCCCCAACCGTTGAAGCGTGTATATCGGTACCAGTTCGAACAGCATTTAGTCTTGTTGTCGCTCCCCTGAAGATGAGGTGGAAGCCTTGAAACCGGTAGGGTTATACCGTTACAAAAAAGTGGAATAAACAGTGTATAGTGGTGTTTAGATATCAGACTCGTCTCAAGGGCGTTTTAAAAAGAGATCGACTGGATTATCGATTTTTTCGGGAATCGAACACACTTTTTTTTTGTTTTAAGAATAGATATGACCGTAGGCATAGGTATCCTTATACCCTCAAACACTAGGCGGAAAAAGTGGCTGTGTCGTTCGAGGGAAGTATCACAGCGCGGGGTCCGATCCGACAACCTTCCGTTCGGAAGTTAAGCGCTTTACCGCTCGGCCATGCACACTATTATTCAAAGATTAAAATTTTATAAAAAAATTAATAAATCGAGTATGAAGAAAGAAATATGGTGGCAGCAATACCTATATTGGTTACTTCCTTGCATTTTAATTCGTTTAGAAAAACATTTTCTGTAAAAAAAAAACCGCACGAAAACATGTCAAAGAAAGACTACAAAGAAATCTTTATAGATACATGATATATTTTTATTTTTTTATTTAACACTTTTATTGGAAACACAATCTGGCACCAGGTGGCAATCTCTTCCAACCAACCAGACAAAAGTAAATGAAACAAGTTACGTGGTCACATAAATCATTCAAATGACTATCCATCCCCACGAAATCCATAAACATATACGTGAGCACATGCCCACGAACCCCACAAAGACGAACAGTCACCCGAACATTCTTTTTCATATAAAATGAGATATCATCAATCAAAAGGAAAGGAAGGGATGGTGGAGAGGAAAGGAAAAGAAAAATCAGGAATGAAACACGTTATTTTACTGAATAGAAATTAAGAGGTTTTTCAGTCACTTCTTAAAGCATGCCAAGATAGGAGCGAATCTTATATTGGTTTGTAACTGATTCCAGAGTCTCACTACAGACAGTAAAGACGACGTAAATAAAAAGAGGAGCGGTGAACTGGAAAGGCCAATAAACAATCTCTGTTTGAGAGTAGCGCTAATCCACGATTGGAAAGACGCTGAAAATTCTCGGCGAGATAAGACGGGGTGGCGGGACAGTTAATGATATTATACAATAGAGACAGTATGTGAATTTGGTGTCTATTTCTAACATTCAACCAGTTTAATGATAGTAACTAATTCGGATTTAATATTTATTAATAAGTAGGTATCGTTAAAATTTTAATTTCTCTATTTGTACAAAATAAAAAACCGTCACTTGAATACATAACACTTATTACACATAATCCAGTGTCGGTCCTGAGGTCCAGTGTAAAGCAAGACAAAGGTGGAGGAAGGGACGTCTTAATTATTTATCTGCCGGGATGGGCTCCCGACTCTGCGAGACACATGGCCGATCCTATCTCTGTCTCATTATATCCTCTTTTCAAGGCGGTCATTACATTTTATTTAATACCGAACTTGGGCGTTTCACTCCTCATTTGATGCTCTTCTGGAAACACTTTGCATCTCAACAAAAATATTATTTTATGTTCATTTTAACTAATCTTTTTCAAACGTACTTTTTTTATATTTGTACCTGTCTGCTAACCTCTAAAAGAAATTATCAACACTAAAAAAAATGCTTGTCTTTTATTTTCTTTCGCTTTATTTATAAAAAAAATAACTATACACATTTCAATACATACTGTGTTGTGACCTTCTTAGGTGAGTAAAATACCAATAAAGTCCAAAAGCTTCTTATCCTGAACGAGTCAGAACATGTATGGACAGGTGCCAAGGAATAAGTTAGACGATATTTAGATGCGGACGTCACGTAAACCTTCCTTCCCTGTGATGTGTAACTAATACACATTGCTTCTAAAAACTTTAATATCTCTATACATATAATAAATACTGGGTTCAGATTGTAGGTATTCCTCCGTAATACAATTACGCATTGAATGAAAAAAATAATATTAATAATAATTAGCACTTATCGGCCATATCAGAGATATTTTGTGAAAATCGGGAATAAATTCACCAATACAATCAAACGTGTGCTAGTGTGTGATGTAGGTATATTCATTCCAAAAACCGATATGGGTGAGGAAGCGACGCTATTCACGTCTCAATCTAACTCTACTTCGGTATAGGGGAACGCAAGAAATATAATTTCAGTTCAAGTTGTGTTTCTTCCTTCGAGGTATAACATACACAGTGTTAGTAGTCCCGTCTCATGTCTCAGTAGCTCTCGGGCATCCATTTGAGATGGTCTCTTCGCCCATTTTGTGAACGTCAGCCGATGTTTTTTTCATGT
The DNA here is from genome assembly GCA_949825065.1 of Odontocerum albicorne. Classification (NCBI taxonomy): domain Eukaryota; kingdom Metazoa; phylum Arthropoda; class Insecta; order Trichoptera; family Odontoceridae; genus Odontocerum; species Odontocerum albicorne. The sequence goes on along the minus strand of OX463850.1, from coordinate 42,783,542 downwards.
TTTCAGCAATAAAATTTCAATTATTATAACTTTTTAATTCAAATTTAATTAATTTAAGCGATTGGCTATGAATATTCTTATTTTTCCGATTTTAAATCGCTCATTTTTACATGTGTATTGAATGCACAGCACAGGAATGCGTGGATTTTTTTGGCACAGGAAGGGAAAGGTTAATATGTATCTGTCAAAATATAACGAAACAATACGTCTTCTATTAATTTTAGTTGATATATTACTGTGTGCCTGTGCCTATAAGGGTTAAAGCATTCTAAGGACGGAGCTAGTCTTACATTGGTTTGTATGAACAAAATTAACATTGAATGAGGATTGTGGAACTATAAAGAACTCACAACACTTACTAACTAGTCCGAACAACATAACTACATGCTCTGGGCAAGACCTGATTTACGTAAATAATAGGACTTTGGGATGTCTGTTGCTGTAAACACATGGCATAATTAATATAATTAATGACCTGAATGAATTGAAATATTTTTGATATGCCGCTTAAGAAAGCACTCAAAGACAATCTTCATTGGAAGGCCTTGTTAAATTTGTATAAAGCTATATGACCACTACATACATACACTACACCTAGAGCTCTGCGACAGACACGCTCCACTTAAATTTACTTACTTAAAGCATAGACCTGCCCCATGGCTGACTGACGACATTAAAAAAAACATGGCAAGACATGACAAAGCGAAAAGAAACTTCAAGTCTAATCTCAATGATCAATTATGGGAGATTTTTCGACGAGTTCGCAATAAATGTACACAATTATGTCGGAATGCAAAAAGAAAACACTATTTTGACACCCTTCAAAACTGTCAGCCTGCAAAAAGGTGGAAAATCCTGAACTCGATGGGTGTCAAATCCTCGGACACCTCAAGTAATTTCACATTAGATGTTAATAATCTTAACAGACATTTTGCAGCACCATCACTCAGTTTAGACTCTAACACAAAGGAGAACACTCGCCGAAAAATTCATGAAATGCCTCGACCCAATGTTCCTGAGCTCCACTTTTCGGAGGTTGATGTAGGTGAGGTTCGTCGTATTCTTTTGACTATATCCTCAAAAGCGATGGGTGATGACAATATTTCGATTGTATTCATCTCCCTCATTATCGATGCTATTCTTCTTATCATAACACATATTATAAATTTTTCTTTGTCTACTAGCAGCTTTCCTAGTGCATGGAAGAAGGCTCTGATCATTCCGATCCCTAAAATGGGCTCACCCACGTCATATAAAGATTTTAGGCCCATATCTATTCTGCCCACATTAACTAAAGTTATTGAAAAAAATATTCATTTACAAATTGACTCCTACCTTAATCAATTTGAATTGTTTAATCCGTTGCAGTCAGGATTTCGTCCAAGACATAGTACCACTACCGCACTGGTCAAGATCACGGATGATGTGAGACATGGAATGAGCTTTAAGCAGCTGACATTGTTATGTCTATTGGATTTCAGCAATGCATTCAATACTGTAGACTTTGATCTGCTTATGGCTCGAATGCTTTCATTACGATTCTCTGAATCCGCCATTGTCTGGTTTTCGAGCTATTTAAAGGGAAGACAACAATCCTGTAAATACCAAGAGCGTATACCTGAATGGACTGATATCTCTACAGGCGTTCCCCAAGGTGGAATTCTCTCTCCACTCCTTTTTTCTATATTCATCAACTCAATAACATCGTCTCTTAATATATTCATCAACTCAATAACACTCCTCTAAGGCTCCGAATGCTGGACGATGTATACCTCTTACTCTAGGCAACTAGAAACTTCTGAAATGCGCATGCTAAGATGGTCAACAGGTGTGTCCCTAAGAGACAAAATAAGAAGCTCACACATTCGTGGAAGCCTGGGTGTTACAGACATCAACAGCAAGATGGAGGAGAGGCGATTGAGATGGTATGGGCACGTTGGACGCAGAGCACCCGATCACATTGTGAACCAGGCAATCTCCATGGATCTTCCTCGAATAACAACCAGAGGAAGACCAAGGAATTCATGGGTGGTGCAAAGAGATAACCTGATGCAGAGGCACGGCCTGGGGGACGTAGTCCGGGACAGAAGAGCATACAACCTGAGGACGAGGAGAGCTGACCCCAACAGTCTTCGCAGACAATGAGTTGGGATGGAGCCAGGGAGAGAATAACATCGTCTCTTAAATGTTCTTATCATCTGTATGCGGATGACCTGCAGATAAATATTCATTTTGATCTAAATTCCTTTCACGCGGCTTTGAACAATTTAAATGCGGACCTTCAATCGATCTCGGAGTGGACTGGGGTGCATGGCTTACTCATAAATCCTAAGAAGTCTCAAGCGATCCTCATTGGCAGCCCTCAGCTTCTTGGTAAATTCAACACTGACTTATTTCCTCCAATATTACTTGATGGCTCTATCATACCATTACATAAAACTGTTAGAAACGTAGGAGTGCTAATAGATAACACTCTCTCATGGCGAGATCAAATAAATGAGGTAAGCTGAAGGATCTTCTTCAGCCTTCATTCCCTTAAAGTGTTGCAAAGATTCCTACCAACTAAAACCAAAATTTTACTTGTACAATCTCTGCTCTTTCCGATTCTAGACTATGCGGACGTATGTTACTTGCATGTTACAGAGGATCAGCTGGACAAATTACAGCGTCTTCAAAATGTGTATCTAAGGTTCATTTTCAGCCTACGTAAGTACGATCATATAACTTCATACCAGAAGGCATTGAACTATCTCTATTGTATAATATCCTTAACTGTCCCGCCCCCCTTTCTTATCTCGCCGAAAATTTTCAGCGTCTTTCCAATCACCGCTCCTCTTTCTTTACGTCGTCCTTTACTGTCCATGCAGTGAGACTCTGGAATCAGTTACAAACCAATATAAGACTCGCTCCGTCCTTGGCATGCTTTAAGAAGTGATTGAAAAAACTCTTAATTTCTAGTCAGTAAAATAACGTGTTTCATTCCTGATTTTTTTTCCTTTCCTCTCCACCATCCCTTCCTTTCCTTTTGATTGATGATATCTCACTTTATATGAAAAATAATGTTCGGGTGATTGTCCGTCTTTGTGGGGTTCGTAGACATGTGCTCACGTATATGTTTATGGATTTCATGGTGATGGATAGTCATTTGAATGATTTATGCGACCACGTAACTTGTTTAATTTACTTTTGTCTAGTTGGTTGGACGAGATTGCCGCCAAGTAATAAGCCCGCCAGATTGTATTTGCAATAAAAGTGTTAAATAAATAAATACACTACACCTTAAGTCAAATGTGTTTCTATCACATATCGGAAGATCGACAAAGGTTTCTTTGTAGTTGTGTCAGGCTTTTTTTATCAAATATATTTTTCTAAACACATGCAGATGTGGAGAAGCGCCCAATCCAATAACTGTAGTCACCATCTTCCTATCATTACACTTAACCCTACAATGCGCGATTTTTTTATATCAAAAATAAAAATATATTTATGCATTAAATAGGTACTGGTACATGAAAAATACAATAAGACACTTTTTTTTGTTTTTATATATTTATATTTTAAAAAAAGAGGGTTTATATATGAATCACTGCGCATTTGTAAGTTAATTATATGATATAACGATATAAATGAAATTATATATTTAACTTCACTTATTTTACACATATGTACTTAAGAACGTGTGACGAGGACACAAAGGATGCTCTCTGTCACCTGTTCTTTTTAACGCCTATATACAGAGCGCGATTGACGACTTGAGAGAGAGAATGAGTCACAGAGAAGGTGTAAAGATACACGGGCAAAAGGTGGATATGATAAGGTTCGCTGACGATATTGCTATGGTTGCTGAAAGTGAAGAGGAACTACAAGAGGCCTTAACAACTATGGAAAGCATTCTTCAAAATAACTACAGTATGAAGATAAATAAAGACAAAACAATGCTGCTGACTGTAGGCCGAGCGCAACACCAGATGAGAATAGTGATGTCGGGTAAACCACTAAAGAACACCAAGGAGTTTGTCTACCTCGGGAGCAAAATAACATGGGACGGTCGGTCCAAGAGCGAGGTCGACAGCCGTATACATCAGGCTAGACTTGCATTTAATAAAAGGTCGAAAATAATAGAATCAAATAATATAGACCTAAAACTGAGAATACTCCTCATCAAGACCTATGTATGGAGTATCTTGATGTACGGCTGCGAGACATGGTGCCTATCCGAAAGAGATAGACGAAGACTAGAGGCTTTTGAGATGTGGTCCTATAGAAGACTATTAGGAATTTCCTGGAGAGACCACATCACAAATGAAGAGGTTCTCCAACGAATCGAAGGAGGAAGGCACCTGATCAGGATCCTGTCCGAAAGGCGTGCAAGATGGATCGGTCATATAATACGACAAGAGGGCCTCTTGCATGCCATAATGGAGGGTATGACCGAGGGGACAAACTCTAGGGGATGCCCACGCCGAGAGTACCTGGAGGACCTGTTGGTGGACGTGCGCTGCTCAACATATACAGATTTAAAAAGAGCCGCACAGGACAGGGGGGAATGGAGGAGAAGAGTTGAAATTGCTGCAAACCAGTCTTAGGACTGCAACCACGGAGAGAGACTTAAGAACAAAAGAAAAAAAATAAGATTACCTTGATCACTGGAACAAATCACAAAAGTCATCTACGCGCAACAAGTCAAACTTCAACTGCCAAATTGACCGGTAAAACAGTTTTCTATTAAACCTATGTGGTTTTAAAGCATGGAGATTATTGTATCACATTAGTAACAGCGCGTGAGTCGTTGTTTATACCACTCAACATAAAAATATTTATAAAAACTTTGGTTGATTCATATGTGCATCATTACGCACTGTAGGATTAAGTTGTTTTTTTTTACGTAATATTTTTAATTTGTCGATAAAAGTGTGTTTAAATCCCGTGTTAGAGCGCTCTTTAGAAGGGTTTGTTCGTTTAACGGCCCTATGTAAATTGTCTTTCTATTATTATTTTTATATTCCTTAACCCCAAAAATCGATGACTGTTGATTAAATTATGACCTTTAGGAACTCAAGCTACCTTTCCGTACCCCCTTCGTAGACTCGAATTGTTTTGTCTGTTTTTATTTCGCCGGCTCTGTATTGGTCTCCATTTGGAAGAATGGCTGGTCTTGCTGGGTAGGGCAATCTCTTAATTGCCATTGTTTCACGGGCCCGCTCTTCCCTATCTCCCCTCCCACCCCTTATTTTATCCCGCACTCCTTTCTATCTTGTCTTACTTGCTATCCCTTCTCGCATACCCCTTTCCTGCCTCTCTTATCGAAGATGAGCACAAAGGCCAATGAGCTGAACTAATTTACTTTTTACGGGATACAAATACTTCGTGTAAGGAAAACTTCTAAAATTGTTAATAAACGGGCTACCACTATACACTGAGTGTTTACCAGATCTTTAATTTTCTAACTTTATAAATTTTTCTAACTTAGGAAATGATTTTGATTAAAATAATTACTTAACTGATAAAACCTGTTGCTACAAAACATGAAATGAATAATTCTACTGTTGTGTCGACTTCGTGGTATTGTTTGTAAGACGTGTGTCTTCCATCCAGGGAACATTTCCTGTTACATATACATACGTCGTTACCCTGCCAGGGTAGGCAAAGATGACATATCGCTAAACTTTCCTATCGCGATACAAATATTTCGCTTACTTCATAAACCCTCTCGTACAATTCCTAAGATATCTCTGAATTTTTACATTTCCTTCTTTAAAAATATCATTCACTAGCCCCAAATATAATTCCCTTGGTCTTACCACGTTTCCACTCATATTTGCTCTGTATTATAGTTTTGCAAGTCTTCTTTCATTAATTTGGTGTACAAACCCAAACAGAATTAGAAGGTTTTATACAATATTTTTCGTCTAACTTAATATATCACTATCATGTTTACACTCAACTCTAATTAATTCATTCCATGTTCTGTCATACATTGTCACCCCATGTATTATTCTCAGTGCACGCATTTTTACAGCATTCATTCGTCAACTTTCAGTATTTTTCTAAGCTCACGTTTCACCCCCCTACATTTAAATTGTTACTAAACCACTGTTATGGGCTATATTTTTTGTATTGTAATTAAACTGTAATTAATTGTAATTAAGGTACTATTAATTAATAACTTTCTTGAATAATTTCGTATTTTTCAACGAGTCTGGAAATTGTCACGTCGGTTGTTCCTGTTGGGCCTGGAGTTGCTAACATAGGCTACAAACTAGTGTTTATCTGGTTAGTTTTATGTTATGTAATACACACATTTATAACTTATAGGAATATCCAGGATATAGTACCGCAAAGCTTTGGTTCTTCTAAATAAACCATTATCTATTGTAAATAAATTGTTTTTATCAAATGAAGGATGAGAATAGGACACTGTCTGAAAGGAAGTTACCTTTGCAAAATCAATATCAAGAAGAACTCTGTGCATGTGCTTGTGAGATGGGAGAGAAAACACTTGACCACGTTTTCTTTAAGTGTCCTGTACGTGTCACATATGATATTGTGGGAACCACGGTCATCGCTGAATATTGTCAACACATACGGTCAACGACCGACGAAACGACCTTTGGATATGTCCAAAGGTCACATACCAAAACATTGACGCGGCCGGACATCGCGCCGGTTCCGTAAACAAATTGTTTACCCACAATACTAACTACGATACATTCCACAGTAGAAAGAGAATGCATCACGCTGTCTCGCCGGTTCCGTAAACAAATTGTTTACCCACAATACTATTTACGGTGTCTACAATACTTCAATCGACCATCTCTGCACGCACAGAAGCGAGATAAAAATATATCGCGGGCGCACTCCCGCGCCCATTCTGAAATGTATAAATACCCACATACCGATAAATAAAACATTCATTTACTCTCTCCTTCCGCATTGCTAATTGACGTATTTTATTTATTTACCAACAACTACTATCATCATCTCTTCAGATAAGAAGCATTCCGCTAAAATATTTAAGTGTTCTGTACGTGCCACATATGATCTTTAAGTGTCCTGTACGTGCCACATATGATATTTAAATGTCCTGTACGTGCCACATATGATATTTAATTGTCCTGTACGTGCCACATATGATCTGTAAGTGCCCTGTACGTGCCACATATGATATTTAAGTGTCCTGTACGTGCCACATATGATCTTCAAGTGTCCTGTACTTGCCACATAAGATAAATCATGTCCATCGGGTACAAAAAATGAGTTGATAAAGCAGATTTTTTCTTATCGATGGTACGGAGCCGTTTAACATTTTCATTTCAATGAAAAAATCACATAAATCATTTTAAAATCATAATAAAAAACCAGAATTGTTTCAAAACGAATCTTGTCCAGGCTTCTCAGACCCATCAAACAAGATCACGTCCGAATTGACCAATCATAGCTTTCCGATTGTGTCTAACTTCATACCAGTTCACCAGCAACTGTCAGTTTTAAATCGTACGTGCAGTGTAATGTCATTACACAGCTTTATCTACTTACATATATTAGTCTGGCGTTAGCCAAACTGGAAAGATAAGGATAAAAGGAATGTTACTCACGGTTGGTAAAGATCGATGATGGCGTGGATGACGGGATTCGGAGGTCTCGGCTGATGATGAGAACTCCTGGAGCGTGGTCGCGTCTGGTAAAATAATTCGTCCCAGGTTTCTTCTGATGAAGCGTATTGGTCGCTAGCCGAGAACCCAACCGCACTGGTTCGTCGTTGATGGGCCGGGCCGCCCGGCCGGCCAGCCCGTTCCGTGGATGTCCTCCCACTCGTGTGGTCTATATGCAAGTGAACGAGACCCCGGCTGATGTCGTCTTCATGTCAGACGACCTACACACGCGACAATACTCTCCTTCAATCTTGTGCGAATACGCTCGACGGGACCGGGAGCGATGACGATGCGGCCAGCGCGCGACCGGCCGAGATAAAAGAGCGCCCCCACATTCCGCGTCACGTTATGGCGTGAACATATATTCATAGTTTTATAGTAATATTTCTTCGTGTTTTGTAACACTTTACTTATTTTATTTGATTAAAATAAAAATAAATTACTCTCCCCAATTGCTTTTTGATTATTTTTTGTAAAATATTTTTGAAATTGAACAAAAAACATCATATCCCAGACATTTTCAATAAAAAAAAGATTAAAGTAGAATTGTTCACTCAAAAAGGATCATGTCCCTATTTTAAACTAGAATGACTATTTTAATTATTATGATTCGATTTTAAACAACAAATCAAGTCACCTTAAGCGATTTTAAGGATTTCAGATATTTTTACAATGAATTATTATGTCATATATTTTTAATGCAAACAGTTTTTTGGAATTTCCCAGCATTCTGATTTGGTGGACACGTTCTTATTTTAATATTACCTCATGTGATATTTAAGTGTCATGTACGTGCCACATATGATCTTAACTCAAGTATAAAGGTCTACCACTCATTGTACGTGCCCTTTTTTTTTATTTATTAGAATTTTTAAATTTTTACCATGAAATATATAATACAAAGTACTCTTATGTGTAACTAGACATATATCCGTACTAAGGCAGGCGGGTTTCACGTAACAAAATTTAAAAATATGAAACGTGTATATATTAGTCAAAAGCATAAAAATCCTGCTTTAACAGAAAACAAATTAAATGTAACCGTAATCACATAATACAAAGAAAGAGTATTTAAACTATTGAAACAACATTAAATTGTCAAATTATTAATTGATGTTTTATAGACACAAAAATTGACAAAACAATATGTTAAAGATATTGCCATTGCAAATGTCAACAGAGTTCCATAATTATCGGAAATACCCAATAAATATTTACATTAAAAAACTTGAAATTTCTTAATTGTCAAATTCATTCATCCCCCGAAGATTTAAAATGTATAGATTCCCAAATGTCAGAAAGCACGAACAAAAATTCTGAAGTAAAACCAGTTTGAAACGTATTAAAAATTGAAACCAGAGGATGATAATGATTATCAACTATGCTAGTATTAGACCAAGGACACTGACATATACCACCCACCTCTTCATATTAGACCAAGGACACTGACATATACCACCCACCTCTTCATATTAGACCAAGGACACTGACATGGACCACCCACCTATTCATATTAGACCAAGAACACTGACATAGACCACCCACCTCTTCATATTAGACCAAGGACACTGACATAGGTGACCCACCTCTTCATATTAGACCAAGGACACTGACATGGACCACCCACCTTTTCATATTAGACCAAGGACATTGACATGGACCACCCACCTCTTCATATTAGACTAAGGACACTGACATAGACCACCCACCTCTTCATAGTAGACCAAGGACACTGACATATACCATCCACCTCTTCGTAAATTAATAAAAAAAGTATGTAATAAAATAATCCATTATCAACAAGCTTTTAACTTTATAAGACAATGACTATCCTAAGAAAAACATGGGTACATCTCAGTTCGACGTATTTCTGCAAATACTATCCAACTTAAATTAAGGATGTTTGATATCTCGGAGGAAATGTTAATAAAAAAAATATGACGAGGTTTGACTATGACATACGAATTTTAACGGCTAAATAACATTTTACCGACTAAATAATATTTTACCGTGTAAAAGACATTTTATCAGCTAAATAACATTTTTCCGGCTACATAACATTTTACCGGCTAAATAGCACGTTATCGGCTAAATAACATTTTGCCAGCTACATAACATTTTACCGGCTAAATAACATGCTATCGGCTAAATAACATTTTATCGGCTAAATCACATTTTACCGGCTTAATAACGTTTTGCCGGCTTAATAACGTTTTACCGGCTTAATAACATTTTACCGTCTAAATAACATTTTACCGGCTACATAACATTTTACCGGCTAAATTACATTTTACCGGCTTAATTACATTTTATTGGCTAAATAACATTTTATCAGCTAAATAACATTTACTGGCTAAATAACATTTAACCGGCTAAATAACATTCTATCGGCTAAATAACATTTTACCGGCTACATAACATTTTACCGACTAAATAACATTTTATCGGCTAAATAACATTTTATCGGCTTAACAACATTTTACCGTCTAAATATCATTTTACCGACTAAATAACATTTTATCGGCTTAACAACATTTACCGGCTAAATAACAGTTTATCGGCTTAATAAAATTTTACCGGCTACATAACATTTTACCGGCTACATAACATTTTACCGGCTAAATTACATTTTACTGGCTAAATAACATTTTATCAGTTAAATAACATTTTATCGGCCAAATAACATTTTACCGGCTACATAGCATTTTACCGACTAAATAACATTTTATCGGCTAAATAACATTTTATCGGCTTAACAGCATTTCACCGTCTAAACAACATTTTACCGACTTAATAACATTTTATCGGCTAAATAACATTTTATCAGCTAAATAACATTTAACCAGCTAAATAACCTTTTACTGGCTAAATAACATTTTATCGGCTTAACAACATTTCACCGGCTAAATAAACTCATGTATTATTTTCAGTACGCGCATTTCTACAACGTCTTTCAGTATTTTTCCTCGTCTACGTTATTCTCTCGTTAAGACCATAGTTCATATCAGCATTTTAGTGCTAAGCCAACGTTAGCACTAAAATGCTGATGTGAACTATGGTATGTGAACTATGATGTGAACTATGGTTTTATCATACTCATTAAATTTATACAAAAAAAAAAAACTTTTTTTTTCTGGTTTAGATCATTGTAGCATAATTCTTTCAGTTATGGAAATATTATTTTATTGCCCTGGTTATTGCTTTATTCCTCATCCAGAAAGTTTTCCCATTACATAACGGCAAACTTTGGGAATTGCCAGCCATTAAAATCAATGTGAGAGAGCTTCAGGAATATATTAAGCACTGCAAAGTGCAACTACATTATTCCATTAGTCTAGTCAGTGCGGGGGTATTATGCGATAATGTCATCAACTAACTATTCCTGTATTTATTAAGTGTTTATCGACTATCGGAAAGCTGTCGTCTTGATACATTCAAATCGAATAATATCAAGATCTGCATAAGTGATTCATCACGACAGGGTTTTAGTGCCCACATTGATGCATGGGAGTGAAACGGGAATGTGGATAATAAAGACACAGGCAAAAAAAACTAGTTTATTAGGAACATGACCAATGATAACAGTCAATTCAGATCCATATATCATAAATATAGAGTCCATTTTAAATTACATGTTTGTCTTGTTTTTCATAAACTATGCATTTATACAATTACGTGTCATGTACATAAATTAATCAAGTCTAATAAGAATTGTGTAACTGAGTGTACAAAGGAGAATATGTGGTGTCAATGTATGATGAAGTAAGGCCTACTACTTTTATGTACTCGAATTTACCACTTCGCCCCCATACCATCAAGCTATCAACATTAATGTATTCGAATTTACCACTTTGCTCACAGAGCATCAAGCTATCAACATTAATGTACTCGAATTTATCACTTCGCCCACATACCATCAAGCTATCAACATTAATGTACTCGAATTTACCACTTCGCCCATAGAGCATCAAGCTATCAACATTAATGTATTCGAATTTACCCTTCGCCCATAGAGCATCAAGCTATCAACATTAATGTACTCGAATTTATCACTTCGCCCACATACCATCAAGCTATCAACATTAGTGTACCCGAATTTACCACTTTGCTCACAGAGCATCAAGCTATCAGCATTAATGTACTCGAATTTATCACTTTGCCTACATACCATCAAGCTATCAAAATTAATGTACTCGAATTTACTATTTCACCCACAGAGCCTGAAATATTAACTATTTGGTAATTTACAAAATATGTTTGCCGACCGCTGACCTAGTTTGTAATACTCGTATGCTCGTATTCCATGCCGGGGATTGTGGGTTCGATTCCCGTTCATTATGCTTTAAGAAGCGACTAAAGAACTCTTAATTTGTTGTCAGTAATAAAACGTGTTGCATTCCTGATTTTTCTTACCACTCCACCATCCCTTCCTTTTCCTTCGATTGACGATATCTCACTTTTGCTTTAATATGTATATGTCCATAAATAATAATTTTAGTGGATTTATTTACTTTTGTCTGGTTGGCTGGAAGAGATTTCCCCCTGGCAATAAGCCCGTCAGATATTTTTTTTGTAATTAATAAAAATCAAGTAGATTTCGTCTGTCTGTGAAAGGAAAGAATATTTCTCGTTTTATGGTTTCCGTGTATGTACTCGATAATTTCTCTTTAACAACTTGCAATGTTCTATAGGAAATATTTTATCATACACTGGTTATAAGTAAATATGAAGATACAATTGTTATTGGAGGGTAGTTTCAGAGTCTCCTGATCAATGTTATTGAAGGTAGTTTCAGAGTCTCCTGATCAATGTTATTGGAGGGTAGTTTCAGAGTCTCCTGATCAATGTTATTGGAGGTAGTTTCAGAGTCTCCTGATCAATGTTATTGAAGGTAGTTTCAGAGTCTCCTGATCAATGTTATTGGAGGGTAGTTTCAGAGTCTCCTGATCAATGTTATTGGAGGTAGTTTCAGAGTCTCCTGATCAATGTTATTGGAGGGTAGTTTCAGAGTGTCCTGACCAATGTTATTGGAGGGTAGTTTCAGAGTCTCCTGATCAATGTTATTGGAGGTAGTTTCAGAGTCTCCTGATCAATGTTATTGGAGGGTAGTTTCAGAGTCTCCTGATCAATGTTATTGGAGGTAGTTTCAGAGTCTCCTGATCAATGTTATTGAAGGTAGTTTCAGAGTCTCCTGATCAATGTTATTGGAGGGTAGTTTCAGAGTCTCCTGATCAATGTTATTGGAGGTAGTTTCAGAGTCTCCTGATCAATGTTATTGGAGGGTAGTTTCAGAGTGTCCTGACCAATGTTATTGGAGGGTAGTTTCAGAGTCTCCTGATCAATGTTATTGGAGGTAGTTTCAGAGTGTCCTGACCAATGCTATTGGAGGGTAGTTTCAGAGTGTCATGACCAATGTTATTGGAGGTAGTTTCAGAGTGTCCTGATCAATGTTATTGGAGGGTAGTTTCAGAGTCTCCTGATCAATGTTATTGGAGGGTAGTTTCAGAGTCTCCTGACCAATGTTATTGGAGGGTAGTTTCAGAGTCTCCTGATCAATGTTATTGGAGGTAGTTTCAGAGTCTCCTGATCAATGTTATTGGAGGGTAGTTTCAGAGTGTCCTGATCAATGTTATTGGAGGTAGTTTCAGAGTCTCCTGATCAATGTTATTGGAGGGTAGTTTCAGAGTCTCCTGACCAATGTTATTGGAGGGTAGTTTCAGAGTGTCCTGACCAATGTTATTGGAGGGTAGTTTCAGAGTGTCCTGATCAATGTTATTGGAGGTAGTTTCAGAGTCTCCTGATCAATGTTATTGGAGGGTAGTTTCAGAGTCTCCTGACCAATGTTATTGGAGGGTAGTTTCAGAGTCTCCTGATCAATGTTATTGGAGGTAGTTTCAGAGTCTCCTGATCAATGTTATTGGAGGTAGTTTCAGAGCCTCCTGATCAATGTTATTGAAGGGTAGTTTCAGAGTCTACTGATCAATGTTATTGAAGGGTAGTTTCAGAGCCTCCTGATCAATGTTATTGGAGGGTAGTTTCAGAGTCTACTGATCAATGTTATTGGAGGGTAGTTTCAGAGTTTCCTGACCAATGCAATTTTATCTCTATTCCCGATCAATGATTCTTTTAATAAGCATAAAAAAATATTTAAACTTAATATTCAGCCGTATTTGTCACATTTTTGACACTTCCACTTGAATATCCTAATGTAAGGACCACGATTCCATTATGAACAGCGAAATTAGCTTGTTTTGAAATATTCCAATCGGTAAACACATCGCATCACCCATATTGCCTTCTGCTAATATTATTTCAATATAAATAACCTCAGAACGCATAAAAGTGGAGTTGGGTTCATTTTGCATAATTACAATAAATTATTTTTCTCAGTGACCCAAAAACATTTTTAAGTGTTTTCACAATTCAAGTATTTTCCTCTTAAAGCGATATAATCAGAAATTATCTCGAGGAATAGAAACGGGGGGGAATAATTCAAAGGTGAAGACAAAAATAATTGTCGTTAACATTTTTTTTTTAAATTCGCCGAAATAAAAATTTGCAAATTTGACTAATTATAATAGAATCTTGTTTTTGAATTAACATTCGTAAATTGCTTTTGGGCTGCGTTTCCCAAATGCTGTTTCCCGAACCCTGAAAATAAAAATAATAAATATTGAATTAAAAAAAAATCTTTCCAAGACCAGTGGTTGGGTATATTCGTGCAAAGTGGAAGAATCTCCTAACTTTCAAAACATAGCTTTAACGTGTTCCTCGCGGGAAGTACAAACGCCTGTGATCTGACGACGACAATCCAAGTTTCAAATCACAAATACTTAAAAAGAATGACACAAAACCGGAATGAAAATGGAACTAAAATTTAAAATAATCTTTATTCTAGCGACATCTCCGAAAACCTTGTCAAATAATATATTAGTTTATGAGATGTTGTTGAATAAACAGAGCGCCGAATTTTTTTGGTTTCTCAATATTTCCAGCTATTGCGTCACATGTAACGACCTGTCACGCGGATCGAGTCCTGCGATGAGTCTCTCTTACGTAAATAAACATTACTAAGTCTCTCTTACGTAAATAAACATTACTAGTGCTATATGCATTTGATTGGGTGAGTGTAATGAATCATTGCTTTGATCGCAGAATTCCTTTGTTTATTTTACGTAATGTTTAGTTTATCTCCTTTATTTAATGAGTCTCCTTAAGAGTAATGACTGTTATTTATTATCAGAAAATTACTTATGTGTCATGTTTACTTGGTGTTGTAATCAAATATCAGTGGTTCTAAACAAAATACGTATTTAAACTTAGAAATTAAAAAACGCCGAAATTATGCCGCGCACAGGATTCGTGGAATTTGATTTTTAACGCGGTGAACAGATTAATATGATTGAAATGATCCTTTTCTCAATGGTATATGTGCACAGTTGACGATCTCTATGTTCTAGTTGGTAAAACGTTTTGCTTCAGCTCAGGTGTTTCGAGTTCGTTTTCCGATAGTACCCAAAAACAAATTAAGAATCCCAGTGTCGTAAAAGAGTTCGTCATAAATTGCTGTGAGGTGCATGGTCGCCGGTTCAAACCCCGCGCTGTGCTCCCCGTGATGTACTACCTCTCGACTAACACAAGCATTTTCTCCGTCTAGTATTCGGGGGTATAAGGATGCTATACTTGAGAAAATTTAGCGTGGTCCCTGTGACATTTGAAATGCCATGTCTCAAAGGGATTTGGAAAAATTGTTTGTTTTACAAATCGAATCGTTTTTTTATAAATCGAAAAATTGTTTTTCTCTAAACTGACGTTTAAATTCCTAATTTTCATTACACTGTTCTTTTTAATGTATTTTTGATTTGTATCTATCCTTAAATAGGCCAAGATCCACTATGAATTAATATTGATTACGAACATTTAATTTTAGGTATAAAAAATCGAAAATCCAATTATCGTATACCCCATCCCTAGACAATGTGGACTAACGTAGTGACTTTTGACAAACGTCACCAAATATTTTTTGATTTTAACAAACTGACATATTTTTGCTAATTTGTAACATAAGACGTATTAATTTGTTATTATTGTTAGTTTTATGTAATGTATTTACCTAAATAACTTGATATTTATTAGAATTGAGGCTTATATCAAAGTTGATAAAATAATTAAAATTACTGAACGTCGTTACAAGGTTGTATTGGGGCCAATTTGTGAATTGTCACAGGGTCATGCCACATTTTCTCAAGTATAACTAACTTCGGTCATATATATATATCATATTATTTTTTTAAAAAGTGAAAAAAAAAACAACCAGGTAGCGGTGTGCTTCTATCGCCTCACTTCGTTCTGCCGTTCGATCCAGTATAGCGATGTGGCCGGTGAGTTTGCTGGTGTGGAACGGCTCATTCTCTTTAAAAGAAACAATAAAAATTCCACGGCACAACTTCGCTTTCCAATTGAATTGCCGTTGGAATGGCGAAGGGATGCTTGACTACGCTGGCGACGATTACGAATACATTACTTTCGCCTCCTCTACATTTATACATCTCGTTAGTACAATCTTCTATTATTCATATTTCTCACTTTTCCTTCTTTTAAAATCTGGCATAGTTGATCCAGCCACGTTTTCATTGATCTCCCTCTTCTACCCACACCGTGCACTTCTGACTAATATACTCGCTAAGTCATTCTTTCGTTATTCAATCCCTCCACATGTCAAAACCACCTTAAATTTACTTTCTGCATCTTGTTTAAACTTTCCTTCCCTGTGATGTGTACTCGTAACTAGTGCACATTGCTTCTAAAACCTTTAATACGAGTATCTCTATAAATATAATAAATACTGGGTTCAGATTATAGTTATTCCTCCATAATACATTTACGCATTGAATAAAAAAATAATATTTATTGTATAATAATTAGCACTTATTGGCCACATCAGAGATAGTTTGTGAAAATCGGGAATAAATTCACCAATACAATCAAACGTGTGCCGGTGTGTGACGTAGCTATATTCATTCTAAAAAAGTGGAATGGGTGAGGAAGCGACGCTATTCACGTCTCACTCTTCCTGTACTTCGGTATATGGGAACGCAAGTAATAGAATCTCAGTTCACTCGCTGCTTTCGCTTCAGTAGCTCTCGGGCATCCATTTGAGGTAGTCTCTTCGCCCGTTTTGTGAAGATCGGCCGATGTGTGTTTCATGTTTTCAGCAAATAAATTTCAATTATTATCACTTTTGACTTCAAATTTAATTAATTTAAGCGATTGGCTATAAATATTCTTATTTTTCCGATTTTAAATCGCTTGTTTTTAGATGTGTATTAAATACACACCACCGGAACGCGTGAATTTTTTTAGCACAGGAAGGGAAAGGTTAAAACATTGATTTTATTCATGCATTCATTTCTAATGTCTGCATTCCACCTTCTTTCATACATTGACACTTCGCAAATTTTCCTTAGTGCACCCATCTCCATTGCATTTATCTTACTTTTGTCTTTCTATTAAAGTCTAACTAATATTTTCCGATCAAAATATAGATACCATTTTTTTCCTTAAACAGATACTCATCAATTACGATGATGATTTCGGAAATAAATTTTGTATTTTAACTCGTTCACCGCGTTAAAAATCAAATTCCACGAATCCTGTGCGCGGCACAATTTCGGCATTTTTTAATTCCTAAGTTTAAACGCGTATTTTGTTTAGAACTACTGATATTTGATAACAACACCAAGTAAACATGACACACAAGTAATTTTATGATAATAAATAATAGTCATTACTCTTAAGGCCAAATTCAAAAGCAAAAAAAGGATCACGGCTCTAGAACACGAAATGAAAAATGGGTCATGTGGCGTTGATATACAAAAACACTTAGCAGCTTTTTCACAATGATGAAATTGATAGGGTTCCATGGATACATAAAATTGGAAAACACTGTTCCAGGGCAGGGGTGTGTCGAGTTCGGAGCCCCATAATAATAATGATAATAAAGGCACCCGCACAAAATGTCAATTATTTTGAAGCACTTTGATGCTAAATGGTCCATTTCTTCATTTTAATAAAGTGATCTCTATTTCCACACAATTAAACTTAACGCCCTGCCCCTGCCCTGACCCGACCCCACTCTGCAGACAAACAGTCCTTATTCCTTCACACCCTTAGCCACATTATTCCTTCTGTCGTTCTCGCCTTTCCTTCTTTCCCTCTTGATTTGACCCGATATTTCAATGGGACGTGTATTTGCATATAATATCCAACCAATAATACAAATTCTATCAGTTAATTGGAAATATCGAACGAGAATATCTAAATCATGATAATATCATCGTGCAAAACATAAACTAGAGTATCTCATGTTTTAGCGGAAATTAGTTATTACGAAACGAAACATTAGAGATAGTCGAGGAATTTTGTACCTGGGAAGCATGTTCACAGTAAAGGGGCAATTTATATAGCACTGTTTAGAAATCAGCTTTTCCTCAAGGGCGCTCTAACTTAGAATTTGAACCTACTATTATTGATGAATAAAAAAAAATTTACAAAATAAATATATTAAAGTTTACTGTGAGAATAGGAATGTGGTGACTGCGGCCATAAGAACAAGAATATCCCTGTAACTGCATATATTAACCCTTCCTTCCCTGTGATGTGTAACTAGCATCGCTTCTAAAAACTTGAATATCTCTATAAATATAATAAATACTGGATTCAGATTTTAGGAATTCCTCCTTAATACATTTACGCGTTGAATGTAAAAAATAATTTTAATAATAATTAGCACTTATCGGCCACATCAGAGATATTTAGTGAAAATCGGGAATAAATTCACCAATACAATAAAACGTGTGCCAGTGTGTGACGTAGGTATATTCATTCCAAAAACCGCTATGGGTGGGGAAACGACGCTATTCACGTCTCACTTTCACTCTACTTCGGTATATGGGAACGCAAGAAATATAATCTCTGTTCGCAATTGTGTTTCTTCCTTCGTGGTATAATAGTCTGAGACCGAGTCCCGTCTCAGCTCTCAGTAGCTCTAGGGCATCCATTTGAGGTGGTCTTTTCGCCCATTTTGTGAACGTCGGCCGATGTATTTTTCATGTTTTCAGCAATGAAATTTCAATTATTATAACTTTTGACTTCAAATTTAATTAATTTAAGCGATTGACTATGAATATTTTTATTTTTTCGATTTTAAATCGCTTATTTTTACATGTGTATTGAATACACAGCACAGGAAAGCGCGAATTTTTTTTTTGGCACAGGAAGGGAAAAGTTATGAAAATCTTATTTGGTAATAAAACCACAGAAAACTTACCAAGGGAAGACGAACTACAAAGAAACCTTTGTAGGCCTTCTGACATATGATAGTAACACATTTGTATTTAGTTGTAGTGTAGTGTATGTGTGTATGGTTCATGTACAATTGTAAATTTTGGCAAGGCTTTCCAAAAAGGGTTGTTTCCTTAACCTTAACGTAATACATTCAGTTTAAGTTGTAGTGTACTCGTATATGTGAGATATTCATATAAAATCATTAATTTTGAAACGAGCTCCCGAAAAGAGTTGTATTCAAGTACTTCCTAAAGCTGCACACACTACCCATTTATCGAGCAATTAGAGGTAGACCATCCACGCAACAGCAATAGCAATAACCGTAGCATATGGTATTAATACTCCGTCCTATTGAATGGTTCAGTAAATAATGAATATCATTATTGTCTGATAGGTTTAGCGAAGTCTGGTTTCATTTGTAACAATTTACCCCTGCTAAGCTAGGTTTTTAGCGGTTGTAATAATAATAAAAGAACAATATTTATAGCTCCATTTAGAGTCAACTTTCCTTAACGGCGCTCAAACTTAGGATTCAAACCCACCCATTTTTTTTTATAAGACCTCTTAAAAAGAATTGTCTTAAGTGTTTCCTAAAGCTGTACACACCACCCATATCTCTGACACTAGGAGGCAGACAATTCCAAACGAGAAAATCAGCAACGGCAAAAGCTTTATCATAATACTCCGCCCTATTGGATTGATTTTTTTTTTTTTTATCCACTTTGCACGGATTTCTCCTGTTACACAAAGATGGTCTGCTTCTAGCGTTAGCTTATTCGTTAGGAATAATATCAGCCAGGATTCTTCTCATACTGCTAGACGGTACCGAGAATATATCAACCGTGTCATTCAGTTGGTTCAATATCTCTATACCACGCGTGACTGAGTGTTTAGTCATGATATTCGTCCTATAAGTTGGTATGTAGAACAGAGGGTGATTCGTTGCACGGCTTTATTTATTGGGTACATATAAACTTAGTGCTTCTAGAATCGCGGGACAGTTAAATGAACCTTGGAAAACCTTTATTAGGAATATCGCAATGGATTCTTGCCTTCTTGTTCCGAGGCTTCTATAGTTACACACCGTGAGAAGTTCGGCATGGTGAGCATATTTTGGGTAATCGCCCTTTGTTCTGTACCATAGATATCTGAGGATTTTTTTTGTATTTGTTCTATGTTGTTTTTATATTTGAGCTGATGAGGAGCCCAAACCGTAGATGCATATTCTAATTTGGTTCTAATTAGATAATTGTATAAGTTTCGGAGGATATCGGTGCTGTTAAATTCTCTTGATATTCTCATTATAAAATCGAGTAGTTTGTAGCAGTCCGATATCAAACGTGAGACATGGTTAACGAATGTGAGTCCGACATCGAAGGTTACGCCCAAATCCTTGAATTCAGAAACTCTGTTTAGTGCCACTCCCTGTATAGTATACTGATGGTGGATTGGTGTAAACGATCGACTATATGATACACAGACACATTTATTAATGTTGAACAGAAGATGATTTTGCTCACTCCAGGAGAAAAGGGAGTCTAGGTCCTGTTGTAACTGTGCACAGTCGTAACTGTGCAACTGTGCACAGGTGAATTGATCTTTTTGAAAATTTTCAAGTCGTCAGCGAACAATAAACATGATTTGGAACAACCAATTTATTAGATGAAGAGGAAATCGATCTCAAAATTCTTCTTCTCTCCGAAAGAACATCTCTTAGACACAGATTCGAAAGATACGATGGAGAGATCCCATTAAGGGACTTGAATACAAAGAGACAAAGTTTGAAATCAATCCGTTCTCAATACTTAAGCTGGTGAAGCTTTTTAGAAGCAGTAGCTGTTTTAAAAATCAAATATCGCTCAAAACTCAACATTAAACATGAAATGAGGGTAGCTGTGTCTAGTTTGATTTCAAAATTTGATTAACTGTGTGGTGAACAACAGCAGGCTGACCCATCCCACCAATTAGGCCGAGGCCACACCAAAGTACTTCGTTAGGTGCTAAGCTAGGTTTTACGTGACTCATATACTAGATGACTTCATGCCTGGCCACACCAAAGTGCTACGCACAAATTCATTTGACAGTTGGGAGCGGTTGAGTTAACACACGATGTCACTCTCAAAACTAACCAATTTCATTACAACTTACCATCTTTATTTAATTCTGTGCAACTTCATTCCAAAGTGATTTTATTACAGGTACATTTTTCTATAATTCGCTCGATGGGTTCCACAAAGGCTCCCTTTTATACACATCTGTCATTAAAACTTCCGCCATCTTGTAAATTAACCAACACGTCTGTTCGCTAGGAGATTCACTCGATGACTAATCGTCATACAACGTGGCGCGAAGCGTGCAGTGTCGCCACTGCGATAGTATGCGGTACGTCGCCTAACTCGCAACATAGATCGAAGCATCAAGCGAGGCTCCTACCTTTCAAAATATAAATTAAGCCGTTTCAAAATATAAATTAAGGGCGCCGTAAAACAAAAAAAAATAAAGTAACTAGTTTTAGTTATTCCTCCTAAATCATGTGCCAACAATCGTTTTATTAAAATCTGTCACTATTCTCTATTGAGTGTTCCATATCGTCTGTCTCAGAATAATCCTGATACATTAATTAACTTTAAAAAAAATCTAAAATTTGTCCTCAATTGAGGAGGTAACATTAAAGAAGATCGTATCCATCGGATACAAAAAAAATGTCGATAAAGTAGATTTTTTCTTATCGACCGTACGGAGCCGTTTAACATTTTCATTTTAATGAAAAAGCCAGGGCTGTGGAGTCGGATGAAAATTTACCGACTCCGACTCCGGCTCCGGCTTTATTTTATACTCTGGCTCCGACTCCGAATCCGACTCCAACTCTTGACTCTGACTTCAATTTTTATTTTATTTTATAATTTACTGCGTCTACTTAATGTATTTATATTGACTTATTAATAATGGATACAGGTATAAATAAATAATTAATTATATTCGTACACAAATGAAACAATTTAATAAAAAAATATATAAACAATACGCATTAAGCAATATCTTCACACAAAAATAATATTAAAAATATATATTAATATTTAAAAAAAGAATTAAATAAAACTTTTAAAATAATTAGAAAAACAACACAGGTAGGTATTAAAAAAAATAAGAAAACACTTTAAAATTAAAAGGTTGCTTCATTTGTTTTCATACGTTAACTAAATCTTATTTATATTGTTTATTATTTTTATTTATTTTCCTAGAAAATCCTAGGAATCTAAGTGCAGGAATTTACTATTTGTACGGCTGCAATAAACTGAACGTAATCCCCTTTTGGGGTTTATTGCGATTATAAAAGTGTGCATAGTATCAGGCATGAAACGAATGAGAGTTTAACTGGTTAACACATACCGTAACGTTATTCATTAAAGAAAATGTTAAAATAATTAAACGGAGTCGGAGTCGGTCGATTTTTTCCAACTCCGACTCCGCCTAAAATGTTCCGACTCCACGACTCCGGCTCCGACTCCGACTCCGACTCCACAGCCCTAGAAAAAGCACATAAATAATTTTAAAATCATAATAAAAAAACAGTATTTTTTTCAAAGAGAATCTTGTCCAGGCTTTAAGCCAATCAAAAAAGATCATGCCCGAATTGACCAATCATAGCTTTCTGATTGTGTCTAGCTTCATACCAGTTCACCAGCAACTGTCAGTTTTGAATCGTACGTGCAATGTAATGTCATTATACAGCTTTATCTACTTACTATGATATTTATAGTTTTATAGTAATATTTCTTCTTATTTTGTAATACTACTTATTTTTTTGATTAAAAAAAATTACTCGACCCAATTATTTTAACACCTGTATAATATTTTTGAAAACGAAAAAAAAAATATCATGTCCCAGACCTGTTCAACCAAAAAAGATTAAAGTAGAATGGTTCACTCAAAAAGGATCATGTCCATATTTTAAACTAGAATAACTATTTTAATTATTATGATTCGATTTTAAACAACAAATCAAGTCACCTTAAGCGAACTTAAGGATTTCATATATTTTTGCAATGAATTATTATGTCATATTTAAAATTTTGTTTTTTATTTATTTATTATTACACATGACAAGAAATATACACAATTTGAGAAAAACAACAGATAATTAGATTTGGACATACAATTTTAATGGATCTGGGTTTGTTGCCTTTCATTTGTCGTATCCCCAGTAAACTAGGCTTTTGCCTGTATCTCACTGAGGATATTTAGCATGAGAAAAATAAATCGATACTTCTTTCCGATTTTTGATTACACAAAAACAAAACCCCGTTGCACGCTCTCATCAACCTGACAGTGTCACTCAACTACAACTGGAAACATCTTGCGAAATTCAACTGCTCACACATCATCACTCCAGAAATACCAAAAATATTCATCCCACACTATACCGCACACAATCATAAGAATAAAAATCAAAATCAAAACAAAATTAAAACAAAAAAAAAAAAATACACAGAAACACAAATACAAAAACAACCAAAATTAAAACAACAAGAAGAAACCCACACTCACGAGCTTACATAAATCCCTTCCACTCGTCATTCATCCTGAAAGCCCAAGTACTCAAAATCCTGTCGCAATAACAACCACGCTCCGATCGACTGTCTAAATGGTTTTCCTACCTTTACCTTTATTGAAGTCGGCACGCATTGTATGTAATGGGAGCCAAATAAGCATATTGTCTTTGGGCAAAAGAGGTTTTAACTCTAGGGATGGTGAACATTTCATTAGTTGCCATGCGTGTCATGTGTGTCTGCTGAGTCTGCATCTTCCCCTCCTCTCGATGGTAGTGCCAGAGAATGGATTTGAGATGTAAATTGGCTATGTTCAGGACCTGATACTCTCTGAAAAGCTCCGCCGTGGGATACCGAGCAGGAAGTTTATTAATTAATTATTAATACAAACGGGTTTTTTTGTGATTTCCCAACACTCTGATTTGGTTGACATGTTCTTTTTTTAATATTGCCTCCTCAATTATGATATTAAACTCTAAATAATATGCTCCCAGGCAAACACCTCACCAGATCAGCGTTTCTCAAAAAGGATTCCGTGAAACCCTGGGGTGAAGTTAAAGGTTACAAGAAAATAGATACACATTACACGATAAACATATTATAGGTACGTTCTTTTCTGACAGACGAGACAAAATTTGAGTCAGGTCGCTTTTACCGCACTTCTTGTGTACTAAATTGTAATTATAATCCAGAGTTTACATTTTACTATCGCGCCTGCTTACCTAAATACAATGAAATGGCTGTGATTGGTTACGCACCGTGTTTGGATCCGTATTTTGCATAATCAGAAACTGCCCTTACCATAATCAAGAGTAATCATATAATTAAAAGCAAAAGATTCCATTTTCTTTTGTAACAGTCTGGCTTAATTTTTTAACGAAGCATGAAAGAAAGCAAAACATGTAGTGGCCTTCCCCTGGTAAAAT
Organism: Odontocerum albicorne; assembly: GCA_949825065.1. NCBI lineage: Eukaryota > Metazoa > Arthropoda > Insecta > Trichoptera > Odontoceridae > Odontocerum > Odontocerum albicorne. The sequence continues at coordinate 42,759,068 of OX463850.1, read as the reverse complement.
GTTGCTTTCTATTTAACAGTATTTGACCTTGCATCATGAAAATATTTGTAAGGGGCTTCCTTAAAATATAAAAGGGTTCCTTGACTAAAGTTATGTGAGAAACACTGCACTGCATTATCAATTCGAATGTAATACTAAGGGCACTCTCCACAATAAATCACCTTGACAAAAATATCAAAAACAAAATGTTTATGTTCTTGAACAAATTTAAAACGAAAATTTTAAGATTTTGCAAAAAATCATGTACAAAATATGAGTTTTTATTGAAACATCTCTTGGAAAAAAACGAAACTAAAATAACTTTTTGAAATGGTTTGAAACAATGATAAACAATGATAAATTGAAATGGTTTGAAACAATGATAAGAGATGTCACTAGTATATTTGTAGACGAATATTAGAAGAATTTTATTTTGGTGGTAATTTCGCAGTGAATTTTTCTATAAGTACTATCTCCGTGTGTTCCGTGCTCCTGTCAACAATCTGATCAAATGTCATGAAAACATATGCGTTTTGCAACCGTCAAACGTCAAATATTCACGTAAATCGCCAAGTGAAAGTGTCCAAGTGTTTATCGGTTAATATATAAAAATACAGCAGGCCATATTAAACGCTATGACATTTTGTAAACAAATCAAAAATTTACTTGTGTTCCGTTTATTTTTTTAGTTTATACAATAGTTAATGTAAAATAAACTATGGCAGGGGATGATTCTGGTTGGAGAGCAACTATTATTAGCCGACTGAATGAAAGAAATAAGTTAGAAACTGGCTGTTTTCAAGATCTCATAGCTTTGCGTAAGTGATAACATAACCTTAAGTTTTGTTTTGATATTCTAATCCTACCAAGTATAAGGCCATTTTTGACAATTGAACTGTCAAATTATTTTTAATACGTGTTTTTCATAACATTCTTTAAATTTTAGCATACCTTTATTTTTTTAAGCATACATTTAATTAACTTTTTCATTAAAAATTATATTATTTAAATAAAATTCAATGAACTGAGATTTTTAACAAACAAAAGATTAATTACCATAATAATTAACTTTCTCTTGTTATTTTAGGTAAGTCTAAAGCCCTGGTATTTTTTATATTAACCATATTTTCCCTCTTATTGTATCTTCAATTCAAAAAACTTCACAACTGCTCTGTCTTCCTGTCCTAACTTCTCGGATAACCTGCTGATTTTCTTTCCAAATCTCTTACGAGTTCTGCTATGCTATTTTTTTGTTAAGTAATGCATTGAAACTAGCACACTTTCTATTCACAAGCTTTTATGTAGCTCCATCACTAATTTCTCACAGCTGCTTATTTAAAAGTTCTAACATTTAAAGTAACATTATAAACAATGATTGTTATCAAACAGAAATTGTATACTGACTTTTCAGGTTTATCATTCTTTCATTATTCATTCATTTCTATGTCATATAGTTGCGATGTTCGGACTAACTAGCATATATTGTGAGTCTTGTATATCCCTACAATCACATTCAGGGGCAATTTTGTTTAAGAAACTCCATCTTTGTATATATATACTAAAGAAAATGTAGCATGGCCCCTATAACGTTTTACAAATTTGCCCCAATACTACCTTGTAACGACGTTCAGTAATTTTTATTATTTTATCAACTTTAATATAAGCCTGGATTCTCATACATAGCAAGTTATTTAGATAAATACATTACATAAAACTAACAATAATGACAAATTAATACATCTTGTTACAAATTAGCAAAAATATGTCAGTTTGTTAAAATCAAATAATATTTGGCGACATTTGTCAAAAGTCACTACGTTAGTCTGCATTGGCTAGGGATGGGGTATACGATAATTGAATTTTAGATTTTTTTTTATACATAAAATTAAATGTTCGTAATTAGTATTAATTCATAGTGGATGGCCTATTTAAAGATAGATACAAATCATACAATACATTAGAGATCAGTATAATAAAAATTAGGAATTAAAACGTCAGTTTAGAAAAAAACAATTTTTCGATTTATAAAAAAACAATTCGATTTGTAAAAAAAAAAACCATTTTACTCCATCCCTATGAGACATGACATTTCAAACGTTACAGGGACCATGCTACATTTTCTTGAGTATAGTAATCCTTACTTGGAATCTATTCAGTGATCTCCAAATAGGCCAAGGCAGTTGGTCTCCAGGTGCCATCTTTTCCGACAGCCTTATTCAGTCGTCAGTTATTTTTTTTCCATTTCAGAAAATGCATCTGAAATTAAAACGAATACACTTGACAATTGATGGAGCTCTCGGAAAATATGGCACCTGAAGACCAACTGTCTTGGACTTCTAGGAGATCACTAATAGACTCCGAGTAGGAGTTATGAGACTTATGCTTTCTGATCAATCGTCAGTTCTTGCACTCTCTTCATGAAACCATTCCTGGATTTCAATCTCGATGTTGCTGACTGGTGACTATCAAAGAAAAGGTGTCTTGGGTCCTGAATTTGTTTAGTTCTTTCTATATCAGCTGCAACACTTCTACAGATCTCGGGTTAGATGATACCAATCAGTTGGTATATTTTATCCAACTGATTGTTATCACCTAACCCGAGTAGTTGTTGTTTTTAAACATTTTGTTACTATCTGTTTCATTCATAGCAACGTCAACCTGTCTAGCATGTGAGGAGCCACTCCAAACTGGAGCTGCATATTCTGCTGTTGACCAGCACAGTGCAAGATCTGACACTCTTAATATGTATATCATGGCTGTCTTAACCTTTGAGGCAATAGCTCTGAACAAAGATAAATTACCACAGTGAAACCTTTCTTTCGATGGTCTTACAGCACATATCGAGCTTTGGCCTCCAACTCCTCCTGTCTTCCACCTCGACCCTCCAATCCTGCGCCTGTAGCAGCCGGATTGCCTCTCAACTTCGTCCTTCCATCGCAGATTTGGCCTGCCCACTCTCCTTCTCCCACCCAGGTGTCCCTCTAGGATTCATTTGGGTGCTCGCGATGACGGCATTCTCTGCACATGTCCGGCCTATCTCAATCTGCTCAGTCTGACATGTACAGATAGCCTGGGAGCTTTGTAGATATTATATAGCTCGTCATTGTATCATATTCCCCATGTTTCGCCATCATTCACGGGGCCCAGGATCCTACGTAGTACTCCACAGTGAAACCACTGCTTTAAATTCTTTAACCAGGATATGCATCTTCGTCCTGCACATCTGTACAGAATTTTCCTCTGTAATATCATTTGAAAAATCTCATATTATTCTGCTGCCATATATCCAAAATATTCTTACTTTCTACTTTTTATGGTGCATAATATCTTTATTAATCAGTTTCGATATATCATTATGAACTATGCTGACCTATAAGATTATCAGCATTTTTCAATATCACCACATTTCAAAAGGCTTCTGATTTCTTTATGGGGGCCTGAGTGAGTGTCGATACTTCAACACCATAAAGAAGTACATAGATTATATAGCAACACGAAATTCACATACATAAGTCAAGATTGAAATCCTTGTTGCAGAGGAGGTCCAACATTTTAAAGAAGCAAATTCTTTCGATCTATTGAGATCTCCACTCTTTTTTCCATCTCTTCATTGATCATTCAGCCAGCATCCTAAATATTATATGTATATGGTTCACTTTCTATTCACTCTCTCAAGAATTTTATTATTTTTATCGAGAGGTACCCTTGTATGTACTTTTCTTTTACGGACAATCATAAATTTTGTCTTTGATATATTCACTCTCGGCCCCCTTTCATATTGTGTTTATCAAATCATTCTCAGTTTTTCAAACAATCCTTTACCATCTTATGTTATGATAACCAATTTAATTATTGTTATTCAAACATTGGAAGTTTAATATATCTTAATTTAGTGACATTACAAATACTATATTCCGTTTATTTTCCTTCTTCTCCTTTTAACGGGCTTTGGGCAGACATTGTTAATTTTTTAAGTAATCAAACGATGGATCGCAACAGGAAACAAAACATTCTTCTCTCTTCTCCCAGTGCTTAAATCAAGAAGTGTCCACAGAAAAACAAAAATCACCCTATACAAGACCATAATTAGGATAGTAGTGACATACGAGTGCGAAGCGTGGACGATGACAGCAAGATTCGCAGAGATGCTAGACGCATTTGAGAGGAGAGTGTTACGTAAAATCCTGGGGCCCGTGAAAGGTGGCGAAACCTGGAGAATAAGATACAATGATGAGCTGTATAATATCTATAAAGCTCCCAGGCTCTCTGTACGTGCTAGACTGAGCAGGCTGAGATGGGCTGGGCATGTGCAGAGAATGCCGTCATCACGGGTATATAAGAGGATCCTTACGAGACATCCAGGCGGAAGAAGAAAGGTCGGTAGACCTGTGCTGCGATGGGAGGATGAGGTGAAAAAGGATGCGGCCCAACTGCTATAAGTAACAGATTGGAAGGCCGCGGCGGGAGACGAGAAGTTGGAGGCGAGGATTGATGGAGGCCAAGGTCCTATACGAGCTGTAGAGCCATTAAAGAAGAAGTTTAAATTATTTAAAAAAAAAATTCTAATAAGATTTTTGTTGTGTCCAAATTGTTATTTTTTTTCAATGATTTCTCAACTCATTGAATGGTAAAAAGATCATCATCACACCATGTCTCCATTGAAGTAGGCAGAGAGAACAAATCCCCAATTTATTCTATCCTAGTACATATCTTTTGCTTCTACTACATTCATACACCTGACTAATTAACTTTCACTATTAACAGTTGCTTGCTGAAGGGCAATATATTTTGCACATAAGACACGCACATGCAGGGGCCTTCCATTCACAGGATAGATGACAATCATACTCAATCACGAAGGATGTCATATCTGTTCAAATTCATGTGGAAATATCTTATAAGTTCTTAAATATGGAGAATAGTTTACAATGTTGAACCATTCTATCTACATAATTTGAAATCTTTGTTTTGCTCAGAATGTAACTCAACCTTTACTATATTTTCCAAACAAGTTGATTGTAAAGCATGTATTTTAGAAATGTTAAATGGCATATGATATATAATTTCACGGCTTTGACTGGAAATAACATTTACATAATATATTCATATATTCCTTTGATTGCAAAATTAGGTTCAGTTCTTGAATTTTCAATGAAGTTATCCATAATATTACTTTTATATAAAATTCAAAACTTTTACATTCATTTGATTGCAAAATAAAGTTCAATTTTTGAATTTTCAATGAAGTTATTAATAATCTCAACTTTTATATGAAAATTTAAAAAAATCATTCCTTTGATTGCAAAATTAGGTCCAGTGCTTGAATTTCTAATGAAGTTATTAATAATCTTAACTTTAATATAAAATTTTAAACTATTAATTAAGGCTAAGGCCACACCAAAGTGCTTCGCTAAGTGCTAAGCTAGGTGCTACGTGACTAATAGACTAGGTAACTTCATGCTTGGCCACACCAAAGTGCTTCGCACAAATTCATTTGACATTTGGGAGTGATTGAGTCAACAAACGATGCCACTCTCAAAACTAACCAATTTCATTACAACTTACCATCTTTATTTACTTCCTGTGCAACTTCATTCCAAAGTGATTTTATTACAGGTACATTTTTTTTAATTTGCTCGATGGGTTCCACAAAGGCTCCCTTTTATACACAGCTGTTATTAAAATTTCCGCCATCTTGTAAAATCACTTGTTGACACAATAAAATTAACCAACACGTCTGTTCGCTAGAAGATTCACTCGATGGCTAATCGTCATGCAACGTGGCGCGAAGCGTGCAGTGTGGCTACTGCGATAGAATGCGGTACGTTGGTTCGCTAGGATATGTCGCCTAACTCGCAGCGTAGCTCTAAGCATCAAGCGAGGCTCCTACCTGTGTGGCCGAGGCCTAAGAGTTTTAATAATATACTTGTATATAGAGTCACTAATCAGCCATGTCCACATCGGAAGGTAACAATCATTTTGCTAACAAACTTTTAACCAGACTAGCACTCTTGTTTGTGGATTGGTACCATCGGAAATGGAATCTAAAATTCCCAGGTGAAAGAGAAACATTTTACCAACCAAGCTGCGGAAGACATCTGGTAGGATTCTTCCTTAGGTAGAATTCAAACAGGCAGTGAGGATAGAGTGCCATGATCTAGACACACATATTTTGTCTCCTCTACATGCATCATCATCATCATCATTGCCAGGCCTCGCAGTCGAGGATCTCCTCGCCACTCCAACGTCAGTCCTGAACTGTTATCCCACGTCGATTGTGTGATCTTCTGTGAGAGAACAGCCCGATCCTGGATGCGCACTCCCTCCCGCAAATGCCACGGACATATGGACCCTGCTGAGCCGCCTGGCCATGTTGACGCATGTTCGCAGCACCTTGTCATACAGCTCATACGACTTCTAACTTTATACTTCATCCAACTACACTTTTTTTGGTCTTCCTTTACCACACCTTCCACTCACATTTGCATTACATGATATACTCGTATTTATTCTGTTAGTCTTTCTTCATTCATTCATTCTACATGCCCAAACTATCACACTGTCTGGTTAGTTAAAAGACATTGCCACATAGAAATAAACCCGCCATATTGTACTACCATATGAGATTGTACTACCAGATTGTACTACCATACCAATGAGAGTGTAATAAAATACAATATTGATAATGCTTAATTTTTCTTTTTCAGATAATCGTCTTTTTGACAATACCAACGCTTTAAGAGGAGAAAATCTCCAATTGAGCATTCAAAATGAGAAGCTGCGGACTTCGGGTGTTATGACTGGATCTAATGGAGGTAATTTAACAATAATCAAAGCACGCAGTGGCTCAGCAGGACCTTGACAAATTAAATGAACTAAATATTTAAAGCAGTCATAAATCAGCTAAAATAGCGTTTCCCAACTGTATCTGTGAAAAGTTATATTTATTTCCCAACTGTATCTGTGAAAAGTTAAATCTGTTTCCCAACTGTATCTGTGAAAAGTTAAATCTGTCTCTTATACTTTTCTTATGTTAAAATCTATTTCTATATACAGTAGAATCTCCAATATCCGGGGCCGCATCAACTGTGTTGCACAGTTATAAAAAAAACCTCGGTGGTTAATCTGCAACACGGGTTATTAAGAGTATACTGTCTGCTTTTCTTTTCCCTTGCCTTATCCCATCCATTTGGGGTCAGCTGCTTAACATATATACAGTACCCGGCGGTAAGTAATACACATCGGGCTTAAGAAAGAGATTGTCGGCCATAATCGGCTAACTTCGGCTTTGTAGAGCATCGTATCTGTCTCTAGAATGCTTGACAACGACTGACAAATGGCGACGGAACACGTGTATGAATGACAGACGACACTACAATGTCGAAGTTAGCCGATTATGGCCGACAGTCTCTTTCTTAAGCCCGATGGGTATTACTTACCGCCGGGTACTGTACATCACTTATACATACATCACGCTGTTTCTCTTGGCGCGCATATTTCGCCTGTTCCACGTTCTTATATAATTTCTATGATTTCTCTGACTTCTTACATTGCCTTGTTTCAAAATATCATTCACTTGATCCAACCATACTTTCCTTAATCTTCTTCTACCACGCCTTCCTACACCACATTTGTACTGTATATTTTTATTGTTAGTCTTTCTCCATTTATTCATTCCACATGTTCAAACCATCTCAGCGTCCTCTTCTTCATTTAACTTAACACATCAGCATTAAGTTGACATTCATCCCTAATGACTTCGTTCTGACCTTATTCTATCATACAAAGTCACCCCATGTATCTTTCTTATAGCATGCATTCCTACAACATTTATTCAACTCCTTTCAGTCTTTTTCCATGTTCACTCCCATGAAATAAAGTTGTCACTAAAATACTGTTGACTAACATCATAGGAAATTTTGATACAATTCAGTTTGAGTATGACCTCACATTAGACCAGCGGTTGGCAACCAGCGGCCCGCGGCCTACTTCAAAAATGCAAGATAATATAAAAAAACTTGCAAATCAAATGCAGCGACAAAAATCTCATTGATTTTACTAACTAAAATAAATGGCGTAAAAATTTGTAATTAGCGTTTTATTTTTAAAACTAAAATATTTGTACACAAATATTGTAGGTAAACTGTAATGACGTATGTCCCAAGTGCGGCCCGCACTAATCCCCACGTAAAATATTTGGCCCTCTTACAACAAAAGGTTGCCGACTCATGCATTAGACTATTATGTGGAAGGTCGCTTAGACTACGTTCAAACCTTGCACTTTGCTTCTCATTTCGAACGACACTGGCTTTTTTTCTGCCCAATATTTAAGGGTAAAAGAATGACCTATGACTAGTCATATCTAATCTGAAAAAATTGGAAACACAAACAGAGAGTTCCGATCATCTTACTTCGGTGTGCCATCGGATCCAGTACAACCGGTGAGTTTGCTGGTGTGTAACAGCTCACTCACTTTAAAAAAAGGAAGAAACTCCACAGCACAGCTTTGCTTTCCAACTGAATTGACGTTGGAATGGAAAGAGGATCCTTGACTACGAGATTTAGCCACGACAACGTTATGCTTTAGTGCCCCTTTTACTTTATTTCCTATCGTTACACACCATTCAATAACCATTACAACTTTTCCATTTGAAATAATCCTAATTTTTTAAATATTCTTTTATGATTTCTCGGTTGATGCAAGCAGCAATATCTGGAGCCAATGTAGAGCGTATCCAAGTCCTGGAGCAACGCTTGCTGTCCCAGCAGGAGGAGCTGACCAACCTGCACCGGCGGCGTGGCGAGAATGCGCAGCAAATCATCAACCTTAACACCAAACTGCAAGATGCTGAGAAGGCCTTGCAGACCAAGGATGAAAGGTACATTAAGTGAAACAAAACTGATTTTGTTGTACATATAGACCAAGAGTTCCCAAAGTGGTCGATTTGATTTTTCTAGGGGTCGATAATTTCAATAAAAAAATTTGGGGGTCGACGACAACAAAAAAAGACCCCCTTACTACTGCTATTTGTCTGTTACTTCAAAATATCTATGATTCCAATAGGTACTTAATTAAGAAGTAAAATAATTCAAAAAACACTTTTTTGATAAAAACACATTACATACCAAACTTGTGAACGAAAAGGTAAAATGTATTATTAAAAGAGTCTATTGTTTTGCTTTAATTTTCGTCAGCGCAGATTTCAATATTAAATGTTGCACAAGATAATGCAATGCATAATCCGTAGTCCCTTTATCTTTTTCAATCCTTAATTACAAGTGATTGAAATGAAAAGTTTGATATCTAGTGAAATATTTAATATCGAGTACTGTACAAACTTATTAATTTGAGTAAGTAAAGTAAATGACTAGGGGGGGAGACGGTTTTAAAATTTTTTGGTAAAGGGGTCTGCGGCTGAAAACAGTTTAAATAATTAAAGAAAAATTTACATAGTTATTGACACCATTATTGATGGATCAAAAACATTACAATATAAATACGAGGCATATCCAGAAAGTAAGTGTACTGAATTTTTGTAGGTTACAATTTTTTTTATTTAAACAAAAAAATTACGTGGTTACCGTAGTACATATGTAAGCTATTTTTCGACATAGTCGCCATTCCTCTCAATGCAGGTGGTGAAGCGGGGTATCAACTTTTTGATGCCTTCCTCGAAGTAGTTTCCCGCCAACCCCTCCGTTCACTTCTCCACCTCCTCCTTTAGCTCCTTGTTGGTTGAAAACCTTTTTCCACCCATGTACAGCTTCAGGGAGGTAAAGAGATAGTAATCTGAAGGTGCTAGGTCAGGGGAATGCGCGGGATGGTTCAGGACATCCCATTTAAACGAGGCGAGCAGTTCCTTTGTGGCGTTGCCCGTGTGTGGTCTTGCATTGTCGTGCAGCAGGCAGACTCCCTTTGTCAGCATGCCTCTCCTCTTGTTCTGAATCGCCCTCAGCAATTTTTTTAGGGTCTCACAGTATCTTGCAGAGTTGATAGTCTCCCCTTGAGGCATATATTCAATTAAAATTATGCCTTGACAGTCCCAAAACACGGATGCCATGATTTTGAACTTTTTGGCGGAAGGTGAAGAGGTGTGACGTCACTGTTGAGACTGCCTTTTGGTTTCAGGCGTGTAGTGTGCAACCCAAGTTTCATCTCCAGTAATGATGGAGCGGATAAATTCATCTTTATGGAGTTTGCAGCGCCTCAAAAACTCTTGCCTTTTTACAAAATTTCGCACTTGGCGGGAGATTGGGTTGACATTTTTCACGAAACGTGTTGTCGCGTCGACACTTCTCAACGTACTGACCTCGAACCGGTCTCGTTGCGGAGGGGAAGGGTCAGGCTACACGGAAGTGTAGCCAACATGTCGAAAATAAAATCCATTCGGTCGTGAGAGCCTCAGTACACTTACTGGATACGCCTCATATATACAAGTATTTATAAGTTGAGTGTGAGGAAAGGAATGTCGTGGCTGTGACTCTTAAATCATGCACATCTCTGCATCATGCATCAGTTTGACATAGTACTGGAAACTGGGTTGCAGATCTGTAACCTCGGAGTTATATATGATGAAAAGCTGAGTTTTGTTCTGCATACAGGTATTCGTCGACTTGCGACCGCACTCGGTTCCGATAAACAGGTCGTAAGTTGATCTGGTCATAAGTCGGCTTATGCAATAATTTCCGTATATATGTAAATTATAGAGCGTGATGATATTATAAGACTGTTGTCTATGTTCTTGTTATAATCAGTGTATCACCACTGTCATTTATCGGGGTTCTCTATGGTTTCTTTTTTTATTATTCTTCGAGTTTGTTTTTGTTCCCTTTATCATTAGTATTCCTGACATTCGGATATCTTCATGTATTGCTTTGTTTTTTATTTTTACATTTGTAAAAATAAAAAACAAAGCAATACACGAAGACAAAGCAATACACCTTACAATCTGGTGGCAATCTCTTCCAGCCAATCGGAGAATGTTAAAGAGGTTTTTAGTGAAAACCAGACTTGAATCATTTTATAAAAAAAAGAGTTCCAATGGGAATCGTACCTGCAACTTCAGGGAAGTTGTAATGTGCATCGTCGTCTGCGAACGTTCAGAAAAAAAATTTGGTAAGGAAACCGCAGAAAACTTGCCAAGGAAAGATGAACTACAAAGAAACCTTTGTAGGTCTTCTGACATATGATAGTAACACATCTGTCTTTAGTTGTAGTGTAGTGTATGTGTGTATGGTTCATGTACAATTGTAAATTTTGGCAAGGTTTTCCAAAAAGGCTTGTTTCCTTAACCTTTCCCTTCCTGTGCTAAAAAAATCTGCCCGGTCCCCGGTGCTGTGTATTCAATACACATGTAAAATGAGCGATTTAAAATCGTAAAAATAAGAATATTCATTGCCAATCGCTTAAATTAATTAAATTTGAAGTCAAAAGTGATAATAATTGAAATTTAATTGCTGAAAACATGAAAAAAACATCGGAAGTTGTTTTGGAGTGTGACTACAACTTAACACCTTGTTCCAATATTGTATTGTTTATATATTTATTTAACGCTTGCATGCAAACATGTCGATTAGAGGCCCTAGAAATTTCTAAGTCAGTGCATCGAGGTGAACATCTGGAAAACACATATATACCTAGAATCTCTCTGCTGCTCGACAAGGTCATCTCATGCCTCTCTCAGCCCAGAATGTCCCCAACCGTTAGAGGCGTGTATCTCGGTACCAGTTCAAACAGAATTCAATCTTGTTTGTGCTTCCCTGAAGATGTGTGCTCCCCTGACGACCTCCGTGGCCTGGTGGTAAGACACTTGTCTGCCGATCCGGAGGTTGCGGGTTCGATCCCCGCTGGAACCCAGATTTTTTAAAATAGGATTCCAATCTGGTTAACACTTGGGACCTATAAAAACATATTTCTGGTTGGTTGGAAGAGATTGCCACATGGCAATAAACTCGCCAGGTTAAAAAAAAAAAAAGATGACGTGAAAGCCTTGAAACCGGTAGGGTTATACCGTTACAAAAAGTGGAATAAACAGTGTTTGATAAAAAAAAATTACAATGTCTTTAAACCTCCACAACGTTAATGCCTTAACTATAAAGAATGTAATATAAGATTCATATATCTTTTTTTCTTTTTTGAAACGTAAGAATAGTGCACGTATATTTTTTTGCTGTTCGTGGAACGCACTTAAAGAATGCTTATCAAACGTCAAATAAATCAACACGTAACATCTCATTGTAATCAGATCCCAACCGAAAATGTAGCTATTTCCATTCACGATGGCTTGATAACGGAGTACGAGGAACTATTGCCTTGTTTAGACAGCACTTCCATCATTGATAACGTTATTTGAATGTAAACAGTGGAGAAACTATACTGTGTAGACGGTATATAATAATATTTTAAGCTCCTTAACACTTGCCTTACTGTGCTAAATAATTCCGCCAGCCACTATACTGGATGCCCAGCATCCACTGAAAAATTTATGTTTTAAATTAAAATTATGCAAAATCTGCTAGGTTATTTTTTGTAATTAGCTTTAAAATTATTTTATTATGTAAGTCCTGGTCACTCACTATCCATCATAGAGTGGCAAGTGTTAAGGCAAATTTTTTTGATAAGTACTCCATTAAACTTTGTTTTTTGCGTTGCCCTACTTTTTTAAATGCATTTCTCTACCTTTTCGTCTCTTAAAAACATACTTCACAAATAATAAAAAGACAATTTACAAGTACATATATAATGCCATTTACTTAGGTTGAGGCCACACCAAAGTGCTTCGTTAGGTGCTAATCTAGGTTTTACGTGACTCATATACTAGGTGACTTCATGCCTGGCCAGACCAAAGTACTACGCACAAATTCATTTGACAGTCGGGATCGGTTGAGTCAACACACAATGTCACTCTCAAAACTAGCCAATTTCATTACAACTTACCATCTTTATTTACTTTCTGTGCAACTTCATTCCATAGTGATTTTATTACAGGTACATTTTTCTATAATTTGCTCGATGTTTTCCATAACGGCTCCCTGTTATACACAGCTGTCATTAAAACTTCCGCCATCTTGTAAATTAACCAACACGTCTGTTCGCTAGGAGATTCACTCGATGACTAATCGAGTATGCGGTGCATTGGTTCGCTAGGATATGTCGCCTAACTCGCAACATAGCTCTAAGCATCAAGCGAGGCTCCTACCTGTGTGGCCGAGGCCTTACGGATCCAAACCCACTATTATTGACAGATTAAAAAATATAATATTACAAAATAAATAAATATATAAGTGGAGTGTATGAATAGGAAGGTGGTGGCTGCAGCCTTTAGATTAGTCACTTGCCCGCATCTGCATATATTTATAAAAACATGTTTAGTCTTAACTTATCACAGTAATACGAACTACAAAGCAACCTTTGTATATCTTCCGATATGTAATAGTAACACATAGTGTGTGTGTAGTTTTCATATATGATCATACATTTTAATTTGGCGTGCGAGAGGGTCTCGTTGAAGGGCATTATTAAGTGGTTAATAAATAATTTATGATTTCTAGTAATTCAATGTGGACTCACAATTTATATGTATCTGGGTTTCTTGCCTTTCATTTGTTGTATCCCCATAGGCTTACCTGTATCTTTTTGAGGAGATATAACGTAGGTTTACCTGTATCTTATTGAGGAGATATAACATAGGCTTACCTGTATCTTATCGAGGAAATATAACATGGAAAAATAAGTTTATGTTTTTTTTTACAATTGTTGATTACAATATCTCGTTGTGAGCTCTCATCAAGTTGATAAACAGTGAGACTCAATTACATATATATGTATCACGTTAAACAAGTTGATTAACAGTGAGACTCAAGTTGATAACAGTGAGACTTAATTACATATATAAATATGAGATAACAGTGAGACTCAATTACATATATAAAAGTTGATAAACAGTGAGACTCAATTACATACGAGTATATGTATCACATTAATCAGACCCCGCATACTTTATCATTCCAGACAGACCAAAAAAGTCATCTCACAATATCCCGCACATAATCACCAAAAACACACCACACTTCACAAAGTTCGCACAAACCTTTGCTACAAGCCATCTCTCCTGCAAGCCCAAACACTCAAACTCCTGTCGCAATAACAACCACGTTCCGATCCACTGCCCGAATTTTTTGCCCCCTTTGGCCAATAAATATTCATATTGACAAAATTGAATAAATGAACGTGGTACATATTAATATTTTTATAATTATTTTACCCTGGCTAAATATTTTCAGAAGTTCCACCACTGTCTGTTATTTGATATACTTAATCTAGATAATTATGTATAATATATTATAATATGAAACAACTTGAATAAATCATTTGTTTTTGGGTAATTTTTCAAATATTACAAAATTCTTCTTGTATTTTGAATTGTTTGAAAAATTTCAGTGTTTCTCAAACAAAAATATAAATACAAGTTACTTTAAAATAATATAAATACCCTTAAAGTGAACGTGATAGGAAAAATACTGAAAGGAGCGGAAATAATGTTGTAGAAATGCATGCACTTAAAAGAATACATTCGGTGACAATGTATGACAATAAGGAATGAAGTGATTAGAGATGAATGTGATATACGGGAGGGAAACATGGAAAAGACTGAAAGGTTGATTAATTTACGCAGTACGTTTCATTAACCTTTCCCTTCCTGTGCTAAAATAATCCTTGCGTTCCGGTGCTGTGTATTCAATACACATGTAAAAATGAGCAATTTTAAATCAGAAAAATAAGAATATTCATAGCCAATCGCTTAAATTAATTAAAAGTGATAATAATTGAAATAAGTCAAAAGTGATAATAATTGAAATTAAATTACTGAAAACATGATAAAAAACATCAAAAAACGGTCAAGATGACCACCTCGAACGAAAGCCGGCTGGTTACTAAACGAGAGAAGCGACCAAACTGAGATTCTGTTTTTTGCATTCCCATATACCGAAGTAGAGTGAGAGTGAGACGTCAATAGTTTCGCTTCTTCACCCATACGGATTTTTATAACGAATATACCATATAGAATCACACATTGGCACACGTTTGATTGTATTGGTGAATTTATTTCCGATTTTCACAATCGTGATAGTCTGATGTGCTCTCTGCCTGCACATGGAGACAGCGTGATGGTAAGCGTGATAGCAACCTATTCTGTTCAATAATGAACAACATTCCTTCAGATCTGTATTTTGAATAATGATTTTTCTTGCATCAAAGTATTAACACATTGATCAATAAGTCCCGGGACTAACCAACAGATGGTGCCTCTAATAACAAATCCATAACATTCTCAGTTATTACCAACCTTTAGAAGTTACGTGTCAAACTTTCGTGATATTCCGACTTTGTGTCATTGAGTTACAGTGGTTTTAGTGACGCTACTTTTGCTATTTTCAAAACAATGGAAAAAACCGAATTTCGTGTGTTGATAAAACATTGCTTTTTAATGGGAAAAAATACCGTTCAAACTCGGTGATGGCTTGAAAAGTGTTATCCGGGCTCTGTTCCGTCGAAAACAACCATTTGTCGGTGGTATGCTGATTTCAAATGCGGTCGTACAGACACAAATGATGCTGAACTCTCGTCCGAAGCAACCAAAAACTCAACAGTCGGCCGGGAAGGTTATGGCCTCTGTATTTATGGATGTGCATGGTATAATATTCATTGATTACCTTGAAAAGGGAAAAACTATCAATAGCGAATATTACATAGCGTTATTGGAGCGTTTGAAAGCAGAAATTGCAAAAAACGGCCTCATATGAAGAAGAAAACAGTTCTCTTTCATCAGGACAATGCACCGTGTCACAAGTCGATGGTAACGATGGCCAAATTGCATGAGTTGAACTTCGAATTGCTTCCGCACCCACCGTATTCTCCAGATTTGGCCCCCAGCGACTATTGGCTGTTCGCAGACCTCAAAAAGATGCTCCAGGGAAAGATATTTGGCTCCAATGAATAAGTGATTGCCGAAACTAACGTCTATTTCGAAACCAAAGATAAATCATTCTACACGGCTGGCATAGAAAAGTTAGGAAAGCGTTGGAATAAATGTATCGCTCTTGAAGGAGACTATGTTGATGAATAAAGAAGAATTTTGGCAAACAAATGTTGTTTTAGCAGTTAGTTCCGGGACTTATTGATCGATGTGTTTTTAAATAAGTGAGTATATTTATTTTCTTTGTTATTGTTTTTATGTCTGTTAAAATGCAGAACAATCAATTTTGATTTCAGTTATCTGCAAATTACTTACGGATTAATAACATCATATTGATACGACTCTTTACAACCATTATTATGATATGTGTTCATACAATATAACATCATATTGATACGACCCTTTACAACCATTATTATATGTGTTCATGCAATATAACATCATATTGATACAACCCTTTACAACCATTATTATGATATGTGTTCATGCAATATAACATCATATTGATACGACCCTTTACAACCATTATGATGATATGTGTTCATGCAATATAACATCATATTGATGCGACCATTTACAACCATTATTATGATATGTGTTCATGCACTGTTACAGTGATGTCAGAAAGGTAGTGATGTGCATTTTCTATATAAATAATTACAATTCCTTATCTATGTAATTAATCTGATTATACCTGCAAATTATGCTGATTAAAAAATATCATACACTTGAACTTTATATTATAAACTCATACATGAAAAGAAGTAAATTTTTTTTCTAAATATATATTTAAAACACTGATTAAGACATACATATACCTTAAATATATTTTTCAACACAGTCCTCTTGCTTTTTTGCTCTTTTGGTCCATTAATAATAATGAAATGACAATTTATAAAGTCCCGTTTAGAAAGTACTCTCCTCAATGGCGCTCTAACTCTGGATTTAAACCCACTGTCAACAGATTAAAAATATAACTAAAAATAATTGTTTTAGGATATGGGGTGGTGACTTTAGCCATTCGACCTGCATTTGCATACACATATGTTTAGAAAACCATATTCAGTAAGAAAACTTACCAAACGAAGATAAACTACAAAGATATCTTGGTAGATCTTCTACAAAGACACTTTTGTAGAAGAACACTTTGTGGCAGACTTTTTTTATAAGAAAACCAGACTGAAACACCTTCTCAATAAAATTGCGTACCAACGGTAATCGAACCTGCAATCTCCAAGCTGGGAGATAGACTCAACAAGTTGACCACGGATAGTTTTATTTTTTACGTAATTAAATATCGATCCAATTGAAATATTATTCAAGATAACTAATGTTGACCAATAATAAAGGTCATCAAATATTACGCAATAATAATACGACTGTTGCAATAACAATAAACGCACGAAAAATACACTGTTACCGACTAAAACCAATCAAAAAATTTACTATAAAATTAATTAAAACAACGAAAAATACACTGTTACTGACTAAAACCAATCAAAAAATTTACTATAAAATTAATTAAAACGAAAAATACATTGTTACTGACTAAAACCAATCAAAAAATTTACTATAAAATTAATTAAAACTACGAAAAATACACTGTTACTGACTAAAACCAATCAAAAAATTTACTATAAAATTAATTAAAACGAAAAATACATTGTTACTGACTAAAACCAATCAAAAAATTTACTATATAATTAATTAAAACGACGAAAAATACACTGTTACTGACTAAAACCAATCAAAAAATTTACTATAAAATTAATCAAAACGACGAAAAATACACTGTTACTGACTAAAACCAATCAAAAATTGTGAAAAATATACTTACTGACTACAAACAATAAAAAAAACTACTATGAAATTAATTAAAATGACAAAAAATACACTGTTGCTCACTAAAACCAATAAAAAAATTTACTATAAAATTTATTAAAATGACAAGAAATACACTGTTAGTGACTAAAACCAATAAAAAAATTTACTATAAAATTTATTATAATTGTGAAAAGTACACTTACCGACTAAAAACAATCAAAAAATTAGTGAAAATGACGAAAAATACACTTTTACCGACTAAAACACTCAACAGTATTTGAGTGCCAGCTTTTGTGAAACGTGGATATGGAAAAAGACTGAAAAGATTCTAATAAATGCTTAGGAATGTGTGCACTGAGAATAATATAAAGGTGACAATGTATGACGAATGAATGTGAATTTAAGACTGATGAGTTAAATCAGATGAAGAATAGCACTCTGAGATGGTTTGGGCACGTGGATTGAATGAATGAAGAAAGACTTACAAAACAAGTATGCCGTGCAAATGTAAGTGGAAGGCGTTGTAGAGAAAGACCAAGGAAATATGGATGTATCAAGTAAAACATTTTGTCTGTGCCTAAGGGTATGTATGTTGCTTTTTCTGATATAGTGATCATATTTCCTTCATCTTTTTCCAGATGCATTACATCTGATTTAGCTAAGAGGATTTTTGGGCAGTTTGGGAGGTTGGTTTTGTATCAATATGTCCCAACCAGCTGAACTGAGATTACTCTGCAAAATAACAGGATTTCACAAGTTACATAGATACCATCATTCACATCATTTCTCTGTCCGGGTAGGCAGAGAGAACAGAACACCCGACTTCCGTCTCCACACACATCCTTAGCCTCTTCTTTATATGTTTTCTTCTTTCAAAATATCATCCACTTAATCCAACTATACTAAGTCTACCTCTACTACACCCTCTCACATTTTGCACTGTTTTTTTCATTTCGTACCCTTCAATATATCCTAATTAGTGTTTAGGACATATTGAATAGCGTGGCCGTGACAATATTGTCTTCAGCAATCAAACTTTTGGACTTAGAACCTTTGGAGTAGGTACGGAACTCGCGATTCATCATTAAAAGTGTTAGCAATACTATTGCTCAGCACGCTCGAGTATTGTTACCCGACAATTTTTTTTTACCAGATATGGACACTTTTTTTTGGTTCTTTAGCTGAATGTGTCCTAGTGGGTGATGATAGTAGTTGGTAAATAAATAAAACACGTTAGATCGCAATGCGGAAAGAGAGAGTGTTTATTTTTATAGTAACGTAGGTATTTGTATGTTTTTGGAATGTGCACGAGAGTGCGCTCGCGATATGCTTCTGTCTCGCTTCTGTGAATGCAGAAATGGTTTATTGTCGTATTAGGGTATATTTTATTTACGAAACTGGCGAGACAGCGTGGTGCGTTCTCTTTCTAGTATGGAATGCGGCGCGATGCTCGGCCGGCGTCAATGGTTGGCATGTGACCTTTGGACTGTTTAATATAATTTATCGAGGTATCCGAAGGTCGTTTCATCGGTCATTGACCGTATGTATGCGACAATATTCTGCGACGACCGTGGATCCCTACAGTTCCATCAAATATGAAACCAAAAATTTGAGAATCTCGGGCTAAGAACACTCGGCTACGGAGATCATCACTACATTTGCACTGTATAGACTACCTCTGTGGCCAAGAAGGTAAGACGCTTGTCTCCCAACCTGGAGGTTGCGGACTCGATTCCCGTTAGAACCCAATTTTTTTCAAAAAGGATTCCAGTGTGTTTTTCACTTTAGGCCTCTTTAGAATCTTTCTGATTGGTTGGAAGATATTGCCACATGACAATAAGACCACCAGGTTGTACTATATACAATGTAATACAATACATTTGTTTTATTAGTCTTTTTTTCATACATTGATTCCAAATGCTGAAACCACCTCGGAAGGCTCTTCTTGAAGAATGCATGAATTAAATATAACACGGAGAGAATTAGGATAAGTCCTTTCTCTTGCAAACTTTTTATACACTTTATTTATTTATTATTACACATGACAAGAAATATACACAATTTGCGAAAAAAAAACAGGTAATTTGATTTGGACATACAATTTTAATGTATCTGGGTTCGTTGCCTTTCATTTGTCGTATCCCCAGTAAACTAGGCTTTTGCCTGTATCTCACTGAGGATTTTTAGCATGAAAAAATAAATCGATACTTCTTTCCGAATTTTGATTACACAAAAACAAAACTCCGTTGCACGCTCTCATCAACCTGACAAACAGTGACACTCAACTACAACTGGAAACATCTTGCGAAATTCAACTCCTCACACATCATCACTCCAGAAAGACCAAAAATATTCATCCCACACTATACCGCACACAATCATAAGAATAAAAATTAAAACAAAAACATACAGAAACACAAAAAAAAACAAAATTTAAAACAACAAGAAGAAACCCACACAAATCTTTCCCACTCGTCATTCATCCTGAAAGCCCAAGTACTCAAAATCCTGTCGCAATAACAACCACGCTCCGATCGACTGTCTAAATGGTTTTCCTACCTTTACCTTTATTATTAAAATACATATTCTGAAATATATGATAAGTGGATGGATTAAAAAATTGAAATGTGACATACTTAAAGGGGGACTCCAGTCCGAGTGATTCCACTTATTAATTTAGCGATAACTCAGTGCTGATTGAGTGTTGTTGATAAGTCCTAATTTGTCATTATTCAAATATGAATTAGACTGAATTTTAAGCCACTTAAGAGTGTAATCATTATTGATTATTTTTTTAATATCTTCAGCTCTAGAAAAATTATTAAGGTTGAAAGGAAATGAGGTCAGGGTTAAAATTGTATAGAGATAATAAAATTTTACATCCATATTACCCCGTTTCTCTGGTACATAGTGTAATAGCATTAAGCATTTCAAAATACACTATTTATGCAACATATTTTAAACATCATACAAAATTAATTAAAAATATACTCAAAATAGCTTTGGACAATTGGAAAACCTGTATTAAAAACTATTGGACAATTGGAAAACCTGTATTAAAAACTATTGGACAATTGGAAAACCTGTATTAAAAACTTTGGGCAATTGGAAAACCTGTATTAAAAACCATTATAAATTAAAACAGTCACATTTACGAAAACTGTTTTTTTTTTTCAAAACATGCGGCGAAGAATTGTGAGGTAGTGATAAAATATTGCCATATGGGTCCATTTCTAAAATGTCGACACTGGCTGGCTTAAATATTCTGAACGGATTGATTTCAAACTTTGTCTTTTTTTGTATTCAAGTCCCTTAATGGGATGTCTCCATTGTATCTTTCGAATATTTGAGTGAGGGGTATTCCTTCGAAGAGAAGTCGAATTTTGAGGTCAATTTCTTCTTCATATAATAAATTGGTTGTTCCCAATTAATCCAATAGGTGAGGTATTATTAAAGAGCTTTTGGCATTGCTGGTTCTATGGCGTGGAATGGTCAGCTTCTTAGTGTCAGAGATATGGGTGGCGTGTGCGGCTTTAGGAAGCACTTAAAGACAATCTTTTTTGGGAGGTTTTATCAAATTTTATGACTGGGTTCGAATCTTGGATCGCCCTTGAGGAAAGTTTGCTTTCTAAACGGCACTATATAAATTTTCCTTTTATTACTATTATTATAAGAGTTGTGGGGGAAGAATGTTCCGGACACCGAGAAAAGTATGGTTCTATCAATTGAATGAAATATTGATAGAAGGAAACTTAAGGAGTAAGAGAAGCAAAAAGAACTATGAAAAGATGTATAATTGTGCCAGAGGCGAAACAAGTATTGTATAACACTTTCATTTTATATAGTACAACCTGGTGGGCTTATTGCCGTGTGGCAATATCTTCCGACTAACCAGAAAGATGTTAAGGAGGCCTTAAGTGAAAACCAGACTAGAATCTTTAAAAAATCTGGGTTTCAACGTGAATCGAACCCGCAACCTCTGGGTTGGGAGTAAAGTTTGGCACTCCTCTTTGCCTTTCAAGGTGTGATGAAAGTATTTGTCTCTTTCTCATTAATTTGTTTCCATTAAGGTGTTTTGTGGCGTACATTCTGAAAGAATAAAGGATGTTAAAGAGAGTTCTTCTTTCTGTTTCCAGTCTGGCACAGTCCGCGTCGAGGATATCTTCGCTGGAGCTGGACGTGTCCCGCCTGCATAGCAGCCTGGCTGCGTTGCAGGACCTGGAGCAGCACTTACGTGACGAGCACCAGGCGCTCCAGATCACCTGCGCCGCACTCGAGGAGAAGCTGAGGAAGGTGCAGGTCAGTGTCCATTCTAAGTTATGTGACTTACTCAATTCTCCAGTCCAAGCTGAGAATACCTTGGAACGAATTTAATGAGCGAACTTCAATGTCTTAATTAGGGGTGGAATTGAAAGTTGGTTCACATTCTATCATGTTTGGGGTATGTTTTATGTAGCAAGAAGTATCACTTCCAACAAAGATTTTATAATACTGTACACCTTAAATTCTTCTTTGAATTTTATTATTGTAACTATTTTAATGGTTGGAAAAGACTGTAAATATATACCATCATGCCGTTACCGACAGGATTTCATATCGCGACACGCATCTTTCGCCTCTCCTTCATCCATACACCTTCTCATATAACTTCTACGATTTCTCTGATTTTTTACATTTTATTCATTTAAAATATAACTTGATCCAATGATACTTTCTTTGGTCTTCCTCTACCATGTTTGCACTGTATATTGGTTTTATTAGTCTTTTTTCATTAATTCGTTGTGACATATCCAAACCATTTCAGAATGCTCTTCTTCATCTTAATTGATACATCACCTTTAGGTTCACATTCATTCCTTATCACTTCATTCCGTATTCGGCCATACATTGTCACCCCATGTATTCTCAGTGCATGCATTTCTACAGCATCGATTCAGCTTTTAGTATTTTTTCATGTCCACTTTTCACTTCCATATTTCAAAAAATACTACTATCTTTATATTAAGTGGCTTCTCATAAATTTGGGGTGTGTCCTATGGTTCGGTGCATCTTATCATTAAAAAAATACGGTAATCAACAGTTGGTAAAAAGCATTAACCTATTTTTTCATATTTATGTCCTCAGTAAGATACAGGTAAAAGCGTAGTCTATTGGGGACATAACAAATGAAAAGCAACAAACCCAGATCCATATAAATTGAGTGTTCACTTAAAATAAATTAAATTACCTGTAATTTTTGTTTTCTTGTTTGTCTTTTTTTGTTTTGTTGTGTCTTTTTTGTTTTGTTGTTTGTCTTTTTTTGTTTTGTTGTGTCTCTTTTGTTTTATTGTTTGTCTTTTTTTCATACTATGTATTTATACTATTATCATGTAAAAAAATGAATAAATATTGGGAGTGGAAATGATCCATTGGCACCACATACACGTATATTTCCTTTGGTGTAGATCTGACATTGCAGAAAACATAAGATTTATTGCTTTTGAATAACATTGACTCATTCTTAAGTAATTTCAGTCGAGTTCTCTTTTATACAATTCTGTCACTCTTGACAGGTCTGGTGAATCACTAGGAAATCTAATTAATTCAATTGCTTTTCCTCTAACTTAAAGAAACATTAAAGCACTTTCTTGTTGAATCATTGCCAAATAAATTTTAACATTTAACGAGGAATGAATTAAATCAAGTTTTCTATAATCAATATCATCATCATTGTCAACCAGGGTCGATCCACTGCTGGATGAAGGTCTCCCCATGTTGACTCCATATAGTTCGGTTTTTTGCTCATGATGCCATGTGATGCTGCCATGCTTCCCGATTTAATCTATCCAGCGTACCTTCGGTCTTCTTCTGGACCTCTTTATGGCTCTTGGGTACCATTGGATTATTCCGGATGTCCATCGGGAGTCTGACATTCTGGCTACATGTCCTGCCCATTGCCGCTTCATTTTTTTGCACACCATTATAATGTCGTCTACCTTTGTTATATTGCGAATCCAGGTGTTTCGTTTACGGTTTCTTTTAGTATATCCCAACATGCATCTCTCCATGCCACTTTGTGCGGTCTGGAGCTTTTGTGTGTTCTTTACTGTGAGTGTCCACGTCTCGCAGTCATATGTAAGTACTCGGAGAATACACTGGTTGTAGACCCTTCGCTTCAAGGATATTGGGAGGTTACTTTTGGAAATGTTGTTCAAACGTCCAAATGTGCTCCACGCTAGTTTTGTTCTTCGTGCTATTTCCTCGGATATTCCACCTACAAAGGAAATAAGTTGCTTCAAATACACATATTCCTAGATAAATTCTAGCGGCTTTCCATCTACGTTTATTGGTTTTGGGGTAGCAAAGCTGTTCATCATATATCTGGTTTTTAATATATTCATTTTTAAACCAATTTCTTTACTGACCTCTGTCAATTCTTGCAGTTGGTATTGATGATCATTCGGGTTTTGTGGGAATATAACGATATCATCTGCAAAAATAATGAATATACATATATGATACGAGCTATAGGTAGTTATTTATCTTTCATTTTCATTCTTTTGTGTACATGTTGAAACATTGTGTATCTGGCGGGCTTATTGCTATACAGCATTTTTTTTCAACCAGCCATCTCATTTTAGATACATTAAACTGTTTTTATCCATGACAAATTTTACAAAAAAAAATTCCTTTAAATTCAAGTAAAACAAATCCAGATTAATGACTAATCTCTATTAACCTTTCCCTTCCTGTGCTAAAAAAATCCGCCCGTTCCGGTGCTGTGTATAACATGTAAAAATGAGTGATTTAAAATCGAAAAAATAAGAATATTCATAGCCAATCGCTTAAATTAATTCAATTTGAAGTCAAAAGTGATATTAATTGAAATTTAATTGCTGAAAACATGAAAAAAAACATCGAATGACGTTCATAAAACGGGCGAAGCGACCACCTCGAACGAAAGCCGGCTGGCTACTGAACGAGAGAAGCGACCGAACTGAGATTCTATTTTTTGCATTCCCATATACCGAAGTAGAGTGAGAGTGAGACGTGAATAGCATCGCTACCACACCCATAGGGTTTTTAGAATGAATATACCTACACCATTCTGGATACATGTTCGTTCCAGAACCTTCTTCTCTGTCGTCCCCATCTGACAATATCTTCAACTTCGCACGTCCTTTGGATTTCTGTGTTTCGTACTCTGTCACGGAGGGTTTTGCCAGCGATACTCCTGAGTACCTTCATTTCGCTGGTTGGAAGGAGATTTTGGGTTCTGACAGTGTCGGCTCTGGACTCTATGCTGTATGTCATTATGGGGCGGACACAGGTCTTGTATATCCTCACCTTGCTTTGGATGTTCATATACTTGTTTTTTTCAGATAGTGTTCTTTAGACATTCGGAAATAGCTGCGGTCAAATATTAACAAAATCAATAGTGTTTGAGCTCAGTTGTAAGAAATATACGCAGTAAGTAGAAACAGGAAACAGCCATTAGATTATTTTAGACATGACTAGAAATATTGTGGCCTGTGCGATATACGAGTATTTACTTAGTCTAGATCCGTGGCCAATAGCCGATACTTTTCCTCTTAGTTTTGTAACGTAAAGGGGTCATTGATTTTATCTTTTCCTTTTTTCTTGAATTACACTTCATGCAAGAAGTATTCTCAATCTTTATTTGTAAATTACTATCAAGGGCCCGGCAGGGACCGAGTGATTAAGTAGTAATATTTGCTGTATGCATGACGTAGCTCTGAGATCCGAAGATTATCTGCACATGAATACTGCCGTCATAAGCAAAAACGCAGCTAACGGGAAAAAATCAGTAATTTAACTAAGTATGAGGCAATATCCCATATCAAATTCTGAACCAAAAAAAAATACAGAAAACCGTTTATTTTAATACAAAAATCGACATAATGTGTTCTTTAATTTTACAAGATACTAGGTTTTTCTAAGCAAAAATGCAGTAAAAATGTGATTCAAAAGCAAAAAGACAGCAAGTGCCTATGCGTTTGCTGCGATTTTCCTTATGAATCGCATTTTACTGCTTTTTGGTTTATGAATCACGACATTTTTAAGCAGCAATGAAAAACACGAAAGTACAGTTTTCTCAAATCTTAACTTTTGCCATTAGCTGCGTTTTTGCTTATGAAAGCTGGATAGAGGTCACTTGTGTGATGCAACTTGAAAACATCAATTGCAGACTTTAATGTTTGAGATCTAAGGTATCAATTTTTTGATACCTTAGTATGCGCCTCATGAAAATACCAATGTGTTGTTCTGCACATTGGTATTTTCATTAGGTGCATAACCGCGCGGTATCACACTAGACTTCCGTGCCAAAGATCACCGGTTCAAACCTCGCGATGTTCATTTCTTTTTCTGCATTTTGCCGCCTAGTAATTGAGAGTATAAAGATAACTATGAGTTTAACCCTTCGTGTCCTGTGATGTGTACCTAGTACACATTGCTTCTAAACAGTTTAATATCTCTATAAATGTAATAAATACTGGGTTCAGATTTTAGGTATTCCTCCGTAATACATTTACGCATTGAATGAAAAAATGATATCAATAATAATCAGCACTTATCGGCCAAATCAGAGATATTTTGTGAAAATCGGGAATAAATTCACCAATACAATCAAACATGTGTCAGTGTGTGACGTAGGTATATTCATTCTAAAAAACCGCTATGGGTGAGGAAGCGACGTTATTCACGGCTCACTCTCACTCTACTTCGGTGTATTGGAACGCAACAAATAGAATCTCAGTTCGCTCGCTTCAGTAGCTCGCGGGCATTCGTTTAAAGTGGTCTCTTCGCCCGTTTCGTGAACGTCGGCCGATGTTTTTTTTCATATTTTCAGCAATTAAATTTCAATTATTATCACTTTTGACTTCAAATTTAATTAATTTAAGCGATCGGCTATGAATATTCTTATTTTGAAACAAAATGTTCGGCCTATCGAAATTTATAAGCAACTTTAAGCATAGTACATGAATCTTTCCCAACAAATTTCACATTCGCTCCTACATGAAATAGTGACAGAAAACCTTGGCTACAAAAAAATGTGTGCTCGGAAAAGAAAAACCAAATCTCAACACCAGAAAAATGATGGCAACAGTTTTTTGGGACCGAAAGGGTTTGATCCACGTGGAGTTTACGCCAAGAGGACACAAAATAAACTCAGAGGCCTATTGTGAAACTCTTCAACGACTTAGACGCGCCATCCAAAACAAGAGAATGTTGTCGGGGAAAGGTGGTTTTGATTCATGACAATGCGCGGCCTCATGCATCAGCACAAACACAGCGAGATCTTCAAGTCTTAAGTGGGAAATTTATGGACATCCTCTTTACAGCCCTGACTTGGCACCGAGTGATATTCACTTATTCCCGAAACTAAAGGAATTTTTGGGTGGAAAATAGTTGGCAAACGATGAAGACCTCAAACAGGAAGTGACATCCTGGCTCAAATCTTTGACGGTAGAAGAGTATAACAGTTTGAATTGAAAAATTGGTTCCACGTTACAATAAGTGCCTTGACAGCTATGGCGACTACATTGAAAAATAGAGTAAGGTACTGTGACTTTGTAAATAAAGATTTGTGTTGATATTTTTAGTTTTTATTTAGTTATGCCAAAACGTTCTTTACTTTCTGGACGACCCACGTATATTGAATAGTGTTTAATAATAATAAAAAAAATCGCAATATTCAGCACATAAATACAACATATTTATTATGTTCCGAAATAGTATGGAAACCGACACTGATAATGTATTAAAGTTTAACTTTTAATGGGTTTTATGAATTCTCTCGGGAATAAATATAACAAAGTATTATATCAATAAATACTTTTATTACTTTCTGAAGCTGTGAAGTTATCCGCAATTTATTTTTAAATTGACCTAATCCCAAATTTTCTCTCTTGTCTAAACAATAAGTATTTATATGGGCTATTTGTTATATTTTATGACATTTTATCGGAAAAATTATGTTATTTTACTACTCTAAGTTATTTATGAGAAGAATACGTGGGGTGGCGATATGACAGAATACGGAATTAAGTGATTACGGATGAATGCAAACTTAAGGTTGATGTGTTGTGTAAGATGAAGAACACTCAAGTTTGGACATGTGGAACAAATTAATGTATAGTATTAGGTGTTAACATAAGTTGTGTCCGTTTTCTTCCAATTTAAAAATGTGCACCAAAAGTAAAACAAAATGGTAAAGGTTATACGTCATTCGAAAGAAAATTTTCTGCTCTACAAGATATTGTGTTTGCTTTTACGTTACATATATTATTTTATTTGATTACAAGCCTTCAAAATGGAATGTCAAGTAGACGAAAGTGAGCATTTTCGACACCTCCTTCTGTTCACGTTCAATCGAGGGAATAAAGTTTCGAAAGCTGCTCGCGACATTTGCGAAGTGTAGGTGAAGATGCTACGAATTAAAGGACAGCTCGTCGATGGTTTTTACGTTACAAAGACGGTAATTTCGACCTGGAAGACATGGAGCGTTCCGGACAACCAGTGGACTTCGATTAGGACCGCTTAAACCATATTATTCATGAAGATCCCCTTCAAACATTTTTCATCACCATTTTCAAACCATTTTTCATCACCAGTAATGATGCGGTAAAGGAACCTTTGTTTGTTGCCGTGCGTAGCTCGATGACGCGCGAGCAAACCAGCAGAAATTGTCGAACGTTGATTTTTGTTGTTTTCACTCAAAACATGTGGAACCCAAGCGCCGAACTTCTGGACTTTTCCCATTGATTTAAGATGGTGGTATACAGTCATGTGACTACAATTCATCTGCTCAGCCAATTCTACGGTGGTTTGAAGGGAATCTTCATGAATAATATGGTTTAAGCGGTCGTCATCGAAGTCCACTGGAGGTGTCAAAAATACTCACTTTCGTCTGCTGGACATTCCATTTTGAAGGCTTGTTTTCAAATAAAATAATATATGTAACGTAAAAGCAAAAACAATATCTTGTCGAGCAGAAAATTTTCTTTCGAATGACGTATAACCTTTACCATTTTGTTTTACTTTTGGCGCACATTTTTAAATTGAAAAAAAACGGACACAACTTATGTTAACACCCAATAATAAGACCAACAAAACAAATGTATAGTGTAAATATGAGTGAAAGACATGGTAGAAGAAGACCAATGAAAGTATGCTTGGATTTAGTGAATGATATTTTGAAAGAAGCGAATATAGAAATCAGAGAAATCGTAGGAGTTGTATGAGAAGGTGTATGGATGTGGAAGAGGAAAAATATGTGTGTCGAGATAGGAAAGTCTGGCGATCTGTCCTCTAGGTTTATCCTGGTAGGGAAACGGTGTTATGGTATATGTATAATTATTTCTTGCTAATAAAATAATTATTTTCATGTGATTAAGTGTAATATTAAATATTGTATTGTGTTTATTGGATTACCCTTTCACTGTATTAATTAACATTTGGCAGGCTTATTGTTTCCTTTGTAATATTTGGCAGGCTTATTGTTTCCTTTGTAATATTTTCCAACCAACACCATCATCTTAAAATTAGAAAAACTTTACTCGGACATACATGTTTGGTCATCGACGGAACGGAATAACTGCGTTGGAAGCTTTTGTATTGTTAGTGTTCGTAGTAGTCTCAAGAGGAACAGAATAAATGAGTCAAAAGCTTTTGTATTGGGAATGTTCGTAGTAGTTTCAAGACGAATATGATAACTACAACGGAAGCTTTTGTATTGTGAGTGTTCGTAGTAATCTCAAGACGAATATAATAACTGTAATGGAAGCTTTTGTATTGTGTGTTCGTAGTAGTTTCAAGACGAATATGATAACTGCAACGGAAGCTTTTGTATTGTGAGTGTTCGTAGTAGTCTCAAAACAAACAATAAATGCGTCGGAGCTTTTGTATTGTTGGTGTTCGTAGTAATCTCAAGACGAATATAATAACTGTAATGGAAGCTTTTGTATTGTGTGTTCGTAGTAGTTTCAAGACGAATATGATAACTGCAACGGAAGCTTTTGTATTGTGAGTGTTCGTAGTAATATCAAGATGAATGGAATAACTGTGACGGTAGCTTTTGTATTGTAAATTTTTTTAGTTGTCTCAAGACGAACGGATAAACTAGTATTAATTATGTATATGTATTTTTAGTTCTTGTTCCTCTTTATCTTTTCAGAGCTACAGATTTTAATAATCTCCCTATCACGACACATTCACATTAATATTTTTTACGATGACATTCTGTCCTGTTGGACCGTAGGTCTTAAATGATGTTGCAATATTTAAGCAATGTGTTGAGGTGTGGAAAACATTTTCAAAATATTTCGGAACATTTTATATAAATGATAATATTGTATGTACTAGGGTTACCGGCAAAATGCGTAACACTATATTTTAAATATCTGGAGTTGGAAATTTTATAATCTGACCTCTGTGATCTAGTAAGTTCAACACTTAAGATGTTGTTTATAGTTAAGGCATTGTAGGATACCTACCTAGTAAATAAATAATTGTCAAAATAATAAGTGAATTGTTAAAACACAAATAAATTAAATTAATTATTGTTAATAATAAACATACAGGGTCAATGACCGATGAAGCATTCATATAGTGTCACACGCTACGGACAACAACAATGTTTACTATTTTGTAGTATCTGCGACTCGCCTAGCCATCTCCAAATACAAATAAATAATCTACCGCCGATCCATGCGCCAGAGCAAGACAGAATATGTATTGCGAACTGGTTCACTCAGTGGTATAAATTGTCCGCGCGCCGAGAATTAAATATATTATTATTGTCATTCATTCAACTGTCAAGACTTATTATTTATCGCCCGTTGTCACTTTCGCTTTTTTATATCCGCATTCCTGAGTCTATATTTATTGAATATAAATCAAGATCATCATGACTTATCAAGATAAGCAATCCGCTATATTGATGACTCTGAACGAGAAGTAACGCAGAATCAACTAAAACGAAGAGCGATGTCGATATCAAAATCATCAGCACGTCCTAATAGGACACACGCTACATTGATAACGACCATCGTTACAGCATTAACGTTGTGGAGGTTTAAAGACATTGTAATTTATTTTTATCAAACACTGTTTATTCCAAGTCTTGTTTGCGCTCCCCTGAAGATGAGGTGAAAGCCTTGAAACCGGTAGGGTTATACCGTCACAAAAAAGTGGAATAAACAGTTGTTGATAAAAATAAATTACAATATCAACACTTAAGGTTTTCATCTAGATTTGATTCCAGATATTGCCTTTAAAAATTGATGAAATGTGTAAAAAAAAAATTAAGACATCGGGATAAAATGTGGATTGAAAAAAGATGTAGTGCTTCAAATTAAGACAACAGCATTGAGATAGACACATAGAAGAATGAATGATGAAAGATTTCCATCAATTTAAGGTGCATGGCTGCGCGGTAATGGACTGGACTTCCATGCGGAAGGGCGTCAGTTTGAACCCCGTGCTGTGCTACTATCTTCGAACGACTTAGGCACTTTTACCGCCTAGTGTTCGAGGGTATAAGGATACCTATGACTTCGGTCATATCTATTCTTAAAAAAAAAATCTTCAAGAGTAATGTAGAACGTTTGGAAAGTTTGCGAAGATCTAGAAAAAGTGACATGATCAAATTCTGTAAGAGTGAAAAGTCTTTAAAATAGGAGAGTATGCATCACAAGGTGCATGAATGTGGTAGAAATTAAAGATTTATATCAGGATAGAATGAAGTGAAGATATGTTCTCTCTTTGCATATTGATTGTATAATGATAATGATGATGATGAACTAAAATAAAAATAAAAAAGGGTCCCAGGCTGGTGAGAGATCTTTTTGTATCAATATTTGCACATGCCAAGTGCATGTGTGAGTGTTGTTGCCTCTTTATTTGTGGTACTATTGCCGACACGTGCAATGTGAATCCCCGAGTTCTATGCCTGCTCCAGTGGTTCAATATCCGAAGGTTCGATGACTGGAACTGAAGAGAATATTGTCTCCCAGCCATGCTCTTCAATATGTCATATTAAAATGGTACTATACTAAAGAAGAAGTCTTCTCCCTGGCTCCATCCCAACTCACTGTCTGCGAAGACTGTTGGGGTCAGCTCTCCTCGTCCTCAGGTTGTATGCTCTTCTGTCCTGGACTACGTCCCCCAGGCCCTGCCTCTGCATCAGAAGAAGTTGAATGTTATAATTATCCATGTTCTTTTCAAACTTTTGACATGTTAAATAATGGATATATTGTCAACCTGTGTACCCTAGTGGTAAAACTATTATCTGCCACTCGGAGGTTTGGTGTTTAATTCCTGATCATGACATCTTGCTTTTTGGTTAATAGAAATTGCCATATGGCTGTAAATGCACCAATGTGTACTGTATATTTAGGAAATACAATATTGTTTAAATTGTTTTTTATGCATTTCTAATTCAACCAATGAAATCACTCAAGTTTAATTTCTTCAATAATTTTGATAACTATAAATTTTAAAAGTTTAATTTTCTTGCAATCGGAACTTTGGGTATATATAACCTGTCAAGATAGTGTGCTTGCTGAAGTGCAACAGCTTCCATACTATAAACCAATACACGCATAAACGTATTCCATTTACAAGATTGCTGACAATCACACTCGATAATGAGGCATTCTTCTTCTTTAGTTTCAATCTTAAATTCAGATAATATTAAAGATCTGGGTGTCTTGTTCCACAGAAATCTCGCGTTTGGTCCTCACATAGAAATTATGTGCAACTCAGCTTATAAAACTCTAGGATTTGTAATTAGAATCTCTAAGTTGTTTGAAAACCAATTGGTGCTCAAAACGTTGTTTAATTCGTTGATCCGTAGCAAACTAGAAAGCAATGCTTGCATTTGAAGCCCGGTGGGGGTGCAGAACTCACTCGCGGTGGAGAAAGTACAAAAAAATATCTACGATATCTCTATATGAGAAAGTTCGGTGTCTATCCATGGTTTTATCCTACTCAGTTTCTGCTGGGCATGCTCGGGTATAACTCCTTGAGCGTAACAAGAGATCTGCGTCTCCTGGTATACGTTGTCAAACTCGTTCGAGGAGTTGTGAGCTGTCCAGCATTACTACAAAGATTAGCGTTAAATGTTCCTAACAATTACACTAGACTGCGCCGGCAAGAACTGTTCTCAATAACATACGCAAGAACGGGTCTTCCAGCCGCTATGCCTGTTGGAAGGGCCTTAACTCTTCTGAACGGGACTGCTTCGGATATTGACATACTTCCTATCACATTACCAAAAACAAAAGTTAATTTTCTTCTTAGATTGAGCGCGTTAGAAAGCACTCATCAACGTACTTAAGAGACTGTGAATATATGAGTATCATATGTTTGTGTGTATATACTCGTATGTATGCATATACATAATTTTTCTTCTTTTTTAATATGTCTTGTATTTTTCAAAGTAATTGAGCTAAGCCTGCTTTGAAACAATGAATAAATAAATCTCCTCCTCCACTCCGCTCGGTCTTCAGCGATCCTCTTGAGCTCTGTATAGGAGGTGCAGTCCATATCGTGGCATATTTGCTCCAGATACTCTCGGCGAGAATGCCCTCTGCCAATCGATCCCTCAATCATTCCCTCCAGTATATTGTGCAGGAGATTTTCATGTCGCAGCATATGATCCATCGATTCTGCACGCCTTTCCAATATGGTGTTTGACAGGTGCCTGGTCCTTCGATCCTGCTGAGAACCTCGTCATTTGTAATGTGGTCTCTCCGGGAAATCCTTAGGATTCGTCTATAGGTCCACATCTCGAAGGCCTCCAATCTTTTTCGATCCCTTCCGCCTATGCACCATGTCTCGCAACCATACATCAAAATACTCCACACATATGTTTTGAACAATGCTTGCGGAGCTTTAGGTCCATGTTGTTCCACACTGAAAGAATTGGTTATGAAAGTACTAAAAACAAATATAAATCTGACTTTAATCAAGACCGAGTAATAGCTAGACCATGGAAAGAATATAATTTTATAATATAATTAGAAACATTTTAACTGAGAGTATAAAAAATAGAAGAGCATTCGTGTTGAGATGCAAGAGTGATGCACTCTTTGGTTTAATGTTGTGCATGACAGTCCGTACGAAATGTGTGTCTTGGCCACGGTCCAAGTGCTGGATGTCGTCAGTGGGATTATCTAGAATTATATTAACTGCATATTCACAGCTATCACATAAATACTTTGGACTATTATTATCTCGAACTAAATATG
This sequence comes from Odontocerum albicorne, assembly GCA_949825065.1. Taxonomy (NCBI): domain Eukaryota; kingdom Metazoa; phylum Arthropoda; class Insecta; order Trichoptera; family Odontoceridae; genus Odontocerum; species Odontocerum albicorne. The sequence goes on along the minus strand of OX463850.1, from coordinate 42,725,032 downwards.
TCGTAAACTCGTTTCGTTAAGAACTTGTATCCTATTTATCAGCTGTTTAAGTTTGTTTCTTTTTTTTTTCGCTCTGCCACGCTTAAGTGTTTTCATATTTATCCTTTTTTTCTTTTTTCGTTTCACGCTTTGAACGGTATTATATGTTGAGAACGTATTAATTGCAAAAAAAACAGGTGGCAAATCTCCTAAATCTCTTTCTTGTTATGTTATATATATAAATATATGTATATACAGGGTGGCGCAGAGGAAATGCATGTTTTTTGGATGGCTAGTATTTTGCAAAGAGAGGAAAGGAATGTTTTTCATTTAAGCATAACATTGTTTATTTTCAAGATAATTTTTTGATTAATACAGGTAAATAAAGTAATAATATTGCACCTTTAAATTAATTGTGAAAAATAATGTCAGGCAAGTGTTGCCCTTCTTTGCGATCACATATCTGCAGCCTCTCTTGAAAGTTACGCATCACTCTCACAAACATCTCTTCTGGTATTCCTTCGATTTCTTGACGAATAGAAACTTTCAGTGGGCGAAGAAGGGCAACACTTGCCTGACATTATTTTTCACAATTAATTTAAAGGGGCAATATTATTACTTCATTTACCTGTATTAATCAAAAAATTTACTTGAAAATAAACAATGTTATGCTTAAATGAAAAACATGCGTTTCCTCTCTTTGCAAAATACTAGCCATTCAAAAAACATGCGTTTCCTCTGCGCCACCCAATATGTATGTATGTGTGTGTGTGTGTGTATGTATGGGTGTATGTGTGTATATGTTTATGTGTGTATGTGGGTATGTATGTATGTATGTGTGTATGTAGGTATGTGTGTATGTGTTTATTTATGTATGTATGTACTCCGTAATGTTTTTGACCTCATAGAAAATTTCACGAGAAATTCAATAAAATCATGTTATTTATTTGCCAAAAATGTTTGAAACTCATTCATGTTTGAAGATTTTAAATGTTTCTTATGACAAAATCAGAAATGTAATTAAACATAAATACGAGCTAAAAACTTATGTTTTAAGACAGATGAAAAAGAGCGTGTCTAAGTGATTTGGATATGTTGAATGAATGGGAGATGAAATCTGACTAAACAAATTTGTAATGCAAATATAAGTGGGTGTTGTGGTCGAGAACTTTGAAAATATTTCATTACGTTAAATAAAAATCAAAACACTGATTTTAAGTTCTATATATTTATTTCCGAAACACTGATTTTAAGTTCCGTATATTGATTTCCAAAACACTGATTTTAAGTTCTATATATTGATTTTCGAAACACTGATTTTAAGTTCTATATATTGATTTTCGAAACACTGATTTTAAGTTCTATATATTGATTTCCGAAACACTGATTTTAAGTGCTATATATTGATTTCCAAAACACTGATTTTAAGTTCTATATATTGATTTTCGAAACACTGATTTTAAGCTCTATATATTGATTTCCAAAATACTGATTTTAAGTTCTATATATTGATTTTGAAATGCTAAGTATTCTATATGGTTGAAAGAAATTGGCATATGGTAAAAAAAGCTTACGGATTATTCTGTATATTATTGTGTGTAGCATATTCAAGAATCTTGAATATGCTAAATGTTTAGCACTTATTCAAAACATCTGATTGCAAAATAGTAAACCAGAATTTCTCAGTTGAGTTAACCAGATGATATGATGACAAATGGGGTAACTAATACTGAAGACTGTTAACTCCCCTTTGCAAAAAGGATGTGAGAATAATTCAAAAATTTTCAATTCAAAATAATGTGTATTACTCTAGAGCGCTGATTATTTGAGACTTAATTATCTGTGAGTTGAATTATCTGTGGTTCTCTATAGTGCAAATAAATAAAAAAATATTTTTTTCCAAATTTTTACAAAGCAAGGACCTAAACTATTATAAAATTTTAAGTTTACACTACACCAATTGACTATCGCTAGTAAGTTGCCGGTGTTTCTAACTTTAAATTTATATTTTTCAAAATATCATTCACTTGGTCTAACTACACTTTCTTTAACACGTTCACTGCGTATAAAATGTCATACAGAGATGCTGAAAATTCGCGAGTTTTTGAAAACCCATAACTTTGTTAAAAATCAAATTCTACTTTCTATTGAAACATCATATACAAGTGTATTCCTTCGTGTCTTCAAAACACATGAAACCGGCGACGAATCCTTATCGGGAGACATTTATGAGTGCACTCAACATTCAAGGCTATTTTGTATGGACACGGGAGCCGTGTTCGACGCAGTGAACGTGTTAATAAGTATTTATTCATTCGTTCATTCTACATGGGCAAACCATCCCAGAGTCCTGTTTTCATCTTACTCAACACATCAGCCTTGAGTTCACTTCACTTCCCTCAGTTCTAATCGCTCAATTCCACATTGTTCTAAGTGCACACATTTCTATAGCATTTATTCAGCTTGTAACGATGGTCGCTATCAGTGTAGCACGTGTCCTATTAGGACGTGCTGATGATCTTGATATCGACATCGTTATCTTCGTTTTCGCTGATTCTGCGTTACTTCTCGTACAGAATCATCAATATAGCGAATTGCTTATTTCTATAAGTCATGATGATCTTGATTTGTTGTCAATAAATATGGACTCAGGAATGCGGATATAAATCGATAAGTGGACAGCAGGTAAATAAATAACAAAGTCTTGACAGTTGACTGAATGACAATACGAATATATGTTTATTTATCGGAGCGCCGGTCTTTTATACAAATGGGTGAACCAGTTCGCGTTACATGCTCCGTCTCGCTCTGGCACGTAAATTGGCGGTAGGTTAATTATTTATATTTGGAGATGACTGGACAAATCGCGGGTACTATAAAAATAGTAAACATTGTCGCCGTTCTTGACGTGTAGCTATCTATGAATACTTGATCGGTCAATGACCCTGTATGTTTATGATCAACAATAATTAATTTAATTTATTTGTGTTTTAACAATTCGCTCGTTATTTTGACAATTCATTTAGGTAGGTATACAGGCAGGTACAAGCTCTTTTAATTCTTTTTCCACATCAATGTTACCCTCCCGTACATCAAAGTTTGTACTAATATGTTGTTGTGGACTTAGCATATTTTGATACTATCTTAGCATATTTTGATACTGTCTGATTCGAGTATATATGTTTAAGTGCTCCATTGACTTTTGTTTCCTATCACAACACGTCATTATATATCTCTTGTAACTCTTCCATCATCAGAGCAAATATTACCCAAACAGCAGAATTCCTCAATTTGATGCAATCTTTCATTATTCATTCACCCAAATATCACATTTTCTTATAACTTGACGTAATAGAAAAAGACTTAAAGGAGCTGAATAAATCCAGGAGAAATGCGTGCATTGAGAATAATACATGTGTTGACATTGTATGCCAGAATACGGAATGGAGTGATTATGGATGACATTGTATGCCAGAATACGGAATGGAGTGATTATGGATGACATTGTATGCCAGAATACGGAATGGAGTGATTATGGATGACATTGTATGCCAGAATACGGAATGGAGTGATTATGGATGACATTGTTTGCCAGAATACGGAATGGAGTGATTATGGATGACATTGTATGCCAGAATACGGAATGGAGTGATTATGGATGACATTGTATGCCAGAATACGGAATGGAGTGATTATGGATGACGTTGTATGCCAGAATACGGAATGGAGTGATTATGGATGACATTGTATGCCAGAATACGGAATGGAGTGATTATGGATGACATTGTATGCCAGAATACGGAATGGAGTGATTATGGATGACATTGTATGCCAGAATACGGAATGGAGTGATTATGGATGACATTGTATGCCAGAATACGGAATGGAGTGATTATGGATGACATTGTATGCCAGAATACGGAATGGAGTGATTATGGATGACATTGTATGCCAGAATACGGAATGGAGTGATTATGGATGACATTGTATGCCAGAATACGGAATGGAGTGATTATGGATGACATTGTATGCCAGAATACGGAATGGAGTGATTATGGATGACATTGTATGCCAGAGTACGGAATGGAGTGATTATGGATGACATTGTATGCCAGAGTACGGAATGGAGTGATTATGGATGACATTGTATGCCAGAGTACGGAATGGAGTGATTATGGATGACATTGTATGCCAGAATACGGAATGGAGTGATTATGGATGAATGTGAACTTAAGTAAGATGAAGAAGAGCACTTTGAGATGGTTTGGGCATGAATGAATGAAGAAAGACTAACAAAACAAATATACAGTTCTAATGTAACTGGAAGGCGTGGTCGCGGAAGACTAAGAAAAGTATGGTGTGATCAAGTAAATGATATTTAGAAAGAAGGGAATGCAGCAAGTTTAAGAAACCGAGGAAGTTGTATGGATGTAGAAGAAAACATATGTCGAGAGATCTCTTAACCCTTACAGGCTTAATGGTACACGTTATGTAACAACTTTTTTTGACGCTGTACTGCACAGTGGTATACGCAATGTACCACTTATTAAACCTCTGTCTATTGCTGCACGAACGCTCAGACTATGTACCACTTCGTATAGTATAATACTTATGACTCATATCTGCACAGCTGCAGGTCTGGTCCTGTTCAAATTCATTTAGCTACTAATATTATTGACAGTTAGTTGTCCTTGGTGTGCTGATATGTGCGTATAAAAGAAATCGTTATATATTTGTATTAAATTTTAGTAAAAAATAGTTGTGTTGTGATAAAATTGACTTCAGTTATTGTGGTAAATTTATATTTAGGTTAAAAATTTATTTTACTTGAATGTATTTCGGCATTATTTGGTGGTACATTAGAAGTACCAGTGGAAATATGGACTAGTGGTACATAAGTTTTACCACCTCACCAGGAGTTCCTTGACCTACCGAGGAAGTGGAAATATGTTAATTTAGCATTTGTATTTATTATTTTTCAAACACATTAAAAAAAATAATGAGAAACTTGACTTTTTATTTTTTGTGCAGCCTGAGTAAAAATAAGTGCAGTTTACCTGTGCCGGTAAGGGTTAAACAACCCTCTATTAAATAAACCTGAATTTTATAATTTTATTTGTATACAGTACAACCTGGTGGGCTTATCGCCTTGAGGCGATATGTTCCAACCAACCAGAAAAATGTTAAAGAGGCCGTGAGGCAAGTGAAAGCCGGACTGGATTTTTTTTATTAAAATCAAGGGTTCCAACGGGAATCGAACCAGCAACTTCCTAATTGGGAGACCAGCGTCTTACCAACTAGGCCACAGAGACCGTCTATCATTGGTGAAAAAGAAAAACAATGTTCTGCATAAATAAATTCATATGCTCCATTTTTATATCAATTTAATGTAGTAATTTGTTAAATCAACCACTGTTTATTCCACTTTTTGTAACGGTATAACCCTACCGGTTTCAAGACTTTCACCTCATCGTCAGGGGAGCACAAACAAGACTGAATTCTGTTCAAACTAGTACCGAGATACACTCTTCTAACGGTAAACATTTCCTGATGATGAGGTGAAAGCCTTGAAACCGGAAGGGTTATACTGTTACAAAAAGTGGAATAAACAATTTGATAAAAACAAATTACAATGTCTTTAAACCTCCACAATGTTAATACCTTAACTATAAATAATCAATTTAATGTATTTTTATATCAGTACATTAATTTTTCTATCAGTTAATTCTCTTTTTTTATCGCAACATTTATTGTCCAAAGCTCCTTCGAAAATGCAATGTGCCTTAGTGAATAGTGCATGGTCATTATTTTCAATGAAGACGAATTGACTAGAAGCTTTATTTTTACATTACCAAAATTTTCACGCATCAGCATGCATTATTGCCCTTGAAACATATTTTTAAAATAAAATAATCCAGTGTGTGTGTGTGTTGTGTGCTAAAATTATTTACAAAACATCATAAATCATTTCACCAATAATTCCCGTCCCGGATAACCGTACCACTCTCCCACCGTGGTGAAGTGGTGTTGAAAATAATTTTGACAAATGCCATCCGTTGCCACATTCTCATGATGTTTACCCGCCCACTCTTCTCCAGATGTTTTGGCGTTAGTTTGTTTTAATCTCTCTTGCCGGTTCTTAACGCATCGGTTCAAAACATCTCTAGTCAGTTGGAAACACTTGTTGCCAGTTTACTTATATACTTTTACCCTTTGATCAAATTCTTGTGTACCGAAATTCTGGAATTATTTTTAAAGACTTTTGTAGGTTCGAAACACCTCTTTCGGTTCGAAATTCTCTTTTCATGTTTGATAGAATTGTCTTTATGGATTCATTACATTAAAAATTATTTTGCCAGTTAAAAACAGTATTTTTGGATACATTTTTTGTTTGACTGAATCATTTTGTGTGGACCTGAAAGGTTTTTCAAATTCGTGCGGTTTTTACTCATTTTTCCATGTTTAATATCACTGATTGTGACCGTGTCGGAAGGTTTCCTGTTCGAAAAGTAAGTTCTTGTTTAGTTCAGTATTGTATTGTATGACTATTGTTTTACATTGTTGTTATGTCAATACAAACTGTGTTTTACATTGTTGTTATGTCAATACAAACTGTGTTTTACTTTGTTATGTCAATACAAACTGTGTTTTACATTGTTATGTCAATACGAACTGTGTTTTGCATTGTTGTTATGTCAATAAAAACTGTGTTTTACATTGTTGTTATGTCAATACAAACTGTGTTTTAAATTGTTGTTATATCAATACAAACTGGAAATTTCTTAAAAACAACTTTTTATTTATGGAATTTCTTACAACCAATTTTTGAGTACCATAAGGAATCAAATCTGAGAACCATGTGTTATGCCAAATAAGTCGTGAAAGTGTATTCTAATAATGAAGAAAATATCCCACCAAAATTGTTTACAGTAGCATAGTGAATTTATTGTCTACAGTAGCATAGTGAATAGTTCGTATTTTTGTTTTCACATATTTTTTATGCAAAGCGTTTAATGCAATGTTTTCTATTGGTAATTGTATTTTAGTGTTTTACGCTTTCGAACATAATTAAGCCATTTGAAAAAAATCTGGGTTCCAACAGGAATCGAACCCATAATTTATTTAACTCTTTTATTGCAAATACAATCTGGCGAGCTTATTGCCAGGCAGAAATCTCTTCCAGCCAACCAGACAAAAGTAAATGAAACGAGTTACATGGTCGCATAAATCATTCAAATGACTATTCATCCTCACAAAATCTATAAACACATACATGAACATATGCCCACGAACCCTACAAAGATGGACAATCACCCGAACATTCCTTTCCATATAAAGTGAGATATCATCAATCAAAAGGAAAGGAAGGGATGGGGGAGAGGAAAGGAAAAGAAAAATCAAGAATGAGACACGTTATTTTACTGACTAGAAATTAAGAGTTTTTTCAGTCGCTTCTTAAAGCATGCCAAGGACGGAGCGAGTCTTATATTGGTTTGTAACTGATTCCAGAGTCTCACTCTGTCAACAGTAAAGGACAACGTAAAAAAAAAAAGGAGGGGTCAACTGGAAAGGCCAATAGACAATTTCTGTTTGAGCGTAGTGCAAATCCATGATTGGAAATACGCCGAAAAATTTCTGCGAGATAAGAGGGGGTGGCGGGACAGTTAAGGATATTATACAATAGAGATATAACCCATAACCACCTAATTGGAAGATAACTGTCTTACTGACAAATTTGGGTCAAACTATAATTATTTACTCTTAATGTATGATGCAATTGGGTATAATTTCATTGGTGCTCAAAACGTTGTTTAATTCATTGATCCGTAGCAAACTAGAAAGCAATGCTTGCATTTGGAGCCCGGTGGGGGCGCAGAACTCGCTCATGGTGGAGAAGTACAAAAAAAATATCTACGATATCTCTATATGAGTGAGTTCGGTGTCTATCCGTGGCTTTATCCTACTCAGTTTCTGCTGGGCATGCTCGGGTATAACTCCTTGAGCGTAAGAAGAGATCTGCGTCTCCTGGTATACGTTGTCAAACTCGTTCGAGGAGTTGCGAGCTGTCCAGCATTACTACAAAGATTAGCGTTAAATGTTCCTAACAATTACACTAGACTGCGCCGGCAAGAACTGTTCTCAATAACATACGCAAGAACGGGTCTTCCAGCCGCTATGCCTGTTGGAAGGGCCTTAACTCTTCTGAACGGGACTGCTTCGGATATTGACATATTTCATATCACATTACCAAAAGCAAAAGTTAATTTTCTTCTTAGATTGAGCGCGTTAGAAAGCACTCATCAACATACTTAAGTGACTGTGAATATATGTGTATCATATGTTTGTGTGTATATACTCGTATGTATGCATATGCATTATTTAAAAAAAAATTCTATGTATTTTTTTTTTTTTTAATGTCTTCTATTTTTCAAAGTAATTGGGCTAAGCCTGTTTTGAAAAAATAAAAAATAAATAAATAAAAAAAATTGTATCAACACTACGATAAAATAAAATAAGAAATTTATATACTTCTTTTTGCGTAATTATCGACTTGATAAATAGTATTGCTGCTTAATGTTCAATGGACTCGACCAGCCTTTTTAAAATGAATTCTCTACCTATCCATCCACTTGTGTTGGATGGAATGCCTAATTAGCCGTGGAAATGTGTATACTTAGAAGAATACATGGTAGGACAATGTATGAAAGAGTACGGAATGAAGTCATTAGTCTGACGTGTTGTAAAAGATGAAGAATATCACTTTGAGATGGTTTGGAAATGTAGGACGAATGAATAAAAAAATACCAAAAAAACAAATATAAAGTGCAAACACAAGTTGAAGGACTAGACCAAAGAAAGCATGGCTGGATCAAGTGAATGTTGTTTTGAAAGAAGGTAACTTAGAAAGTCAGAGAATCATCAGAAATTGTATGAGAAGGGGGCAAAGATAAAGAAAGTGTGGCGCTCTGTCTTCTCTGCTTATCCCGACAGGAAAATGGCGTGATGGTAAGAATGTATGTATGTATGATTTGTAATAACAGATGTTGTATTTTGATTTTTGTGCATAAAATGGGTCATACATTAATAATTCAACTATAAAAATAAAGTTATTTCTTTGTATATCAACTGTCTAAAACTATAGCTACTGTGTAAAGCTATAAAAACTATAGCTACTGTGTAAAGCTATAAAAACTATAGCTACTGTGTAAAGCTATAAAAAAACAACACATTAAGCATGTGTCAGGATAGTTTAGTATTTTATGCGGTCTTTTGGCAGTTACATTTTTTAGTTTTTGAGAATAGAATTTTTGAGTTTTACAACATCTTCTTCTTCCCAGTGTCATGTCAGGTCCCCCCAACGTTGACTATCACCTGAGAGTAGGGATCTTTGTCCCCGGCAACCCGAAATAGATCCCCAACGCTCCTTATACCAGTCCAATCACGTATATTTCTGAGCCAGGAAATTTGCCTCCTGCCAACACCTCTTCGACTCTCTATTTTGCCTTGGATGATCAGGTGCAGCAATTTGTACTTTTCTCCTCTAAGTACATGACCCAAATAGGACACCTTTCGGATTTTAATATTAGTAAGCAACTCTCTATCAATTTTGGCTCTTTAAAGAACCTTCGTGTTGCTGACCATATCCATCCAGGTTATCCGTAGCATTCTCCTGTGTATCCACATTTCGAATGCTTCCAGTCGGTTCATACTACCAACTTTGAGGGTCCATGATTCCACTCCATGTAATAACACTGACCAAACGTAGCATTTGACTAACAATATAACATTTCATGAATCGTCAAAAAGGCTATAGTTTCACTTTGTGGTGCTATTTTTTTTACATAAAAGGAAAAAATAAGTACAATAAAAAACTTATTTTATATTTTTGTGTTCACCACAGGTTTAATTTAGGTTCACAACTAGTTTCGAAGACCACCGTCTTCTTCGTCAGGTGAATATAAACTAAGTTGCTAAAATATATTCTGTACAAGTGTAAATAACCTAATATAAAAGAGGTGAGGTAGGGGAGTGAAGTGGGGAGAGATGTAATACAGTGGTGAATGGGGCGGGGAAAAAATATGTGAAAGTGAATGTGAATCTTTAAGACAGGGGAGGATTTTAAATTGGGAACATATTAAGCAGAGGGCTATTGTACGGCACAGGTTAAATGTCTAGTGTTAATAATACAATAATAAAACTTATATCAATCTCTGGCCAACCCATTTACCTTCACCCGGTCCGGTGTCTGTTTTTGTTATAAAACCATTCTACCAACTAGTCCTGGGTTCACCTACTATCTTCTGGACTAACTAGTCTTGAAGATTCTATAACGAATTCTTATATCTGACATTTTTATAAAAGGCCCTTGCCACAATGAAAAAAACATAACAAGGATATATTTGAAATTAATCTGTTTCTCTATTATTTTAGAATGAAAACAGCCAATTGGTGGAGAGACTTATTAAGTACAAATCAAAGGATGCCGACAAGATCAACGAGGAAAACGAGAAATTCCTCAAGTGAGTATGCTTCCTTTCGTTACTCTCATTAACACGTAGCTTAGATAAAATTAATTAAGTTTATTTGCTGGTAATTAATAAAGTTTGTGTTTTTGCTTTGATTTTGAATTTTTTTTTGAAGCATTAAAAGCTTTTTTGAAGCATTAAAATTTTTTTTTGAAGCATTAAAAGTTTTTTTGAAGCTTTTTATAAAAAAAAATTGAATCATTTTTTTATTTCATGAACATATCTTATTAAATTTAAGTGCTGATTTGATGTTGTCAGAAGTGATATTTTATATTGTTTGTATTATATAAAGTTTTACACTGTATAAAAAAAGCACTGATTGGTGTAGATATCTGTATCCCTAGATAAAGCTATTTATTGCATTATCGCATATTTCTTTGTTATGTTATTATTTTATCTTTAATGCAGTATTCCTCATTTTATGTTATCTTTTTTTTTTTTTTTTTTTGGTTGAACTTGGCGCACTATGTTGAGTAGATCTATCTTAAAGTAGGCATTTTGATGCTAAATAAGATATAATAATGATATTAATCTCTCAAGTTTAGTTGGTAAAACATGTAACTAGCCAATAAATAATTTAATTGTGTGGTATCATAAATATATGTCATTGGTAGTCCAAATCCCGACATAATCTGGGAATATTTCTGCGCCCCAACCGTGGGGCCATACGCTATCTGACTCAGTATTTCATGGCCCCACGGTTGGGGCGGTACGCACAGAGAGGTTAAGAGAACAATTTATGTAGCATTGTTAAGAGAACAACAGACTCTCCTCAAGGGCGCTCTTACTCAGCATTCAAATTCACTATTATTGAAGATTACAAAATAGATTTAGTATATATAAATTAAGTGTAAAGATTGGTAATATAGTGACTGCAATCATTAGATTAGGAATTTATCCGCATCTGCATAAGTTTAGAAAAACATACATTGGTAAGAAAACCGCAAAAAACTTGCCAAAGGAAGATGAGCTAAAAAGAAACCCTTGTAGATTTTCCGATATGTGATAGTAACACATTCAGCTTTAGGTGTAGTGTTCATTTATGATCATGAACGTATAGTGAATGAAGCAATATTTCACAAGTAATTTAATCCTATACATTTATTCTTAATACACTTGTTCTAGACTGGTTTTTCTTCACTGACCCATTTGCATCTTAATTTATTGTTATACTTGCACTTGGTTGGTGGGTGTGGTCAAATGGTTAGCATTCACGCTTAGTAAGCAAACACATCAGGTTCGATTCCTGGCTGATTCGTTTCTAGACTAGTTTAATTTTTAGATCATATTACATATGAATTAATATTAGGTCCTTACATATGATTGGCGTTGGCGTTTTGCCGTACTGGCAACTTTGATCTCAAATATCTTCTCTTTGGTTAGGAATTCCAAATTAAAATTTATACAGCTATTTACTCAAGTATTTGTGTTTCGAAAATTATAATTCATTTGTTTTTTCCTCAATTGTTTTTTTTCTTTGCGTCACTCAGTTTACAAAATGGAAAACTTGAAATATCGCGTTATTTACGAGTACGAGTTCCACCGTGGCACCAGTGCTGCAGAAACGGCTCGAAGGATTAATGATGTGTATGGCGACGGTGCCGCCAAAGAAAACACAGTGTGTTTTTGGTTCCAACGTTTTCGTTCTGGAAATTTCGACCTGCAGAAAAAGCCCCGTGGACGGCCGGAGACCAAAGTTGATAATGAAGAATTGAAGGCTATTGTGGAAGCAGATCCATCGCAAACCACGTCCGAGTTAGCTGCAGGCTGCGGTGTTAGTGATAAAACTGTTTTAATCCACTTGAAGCTAATTGGGAAGGTGAAAAAGCTTGAAAGGTGGGTACCTCACGAATTGAGTGAAGCAAATCAACAAACGCGCGTTGACTGCTGCGTTGCATTACTCAACCGGCACAATAATGAAGGGATTTTGAATCGAATCATTACCTGTGATGAAAAGTGGATCCTGTATGATAATCGGAAGCGCTCATCGCAATGGCTGAACCCTGCCGAACCAGCCAAACCATGCCCCAAGCGAAAATTGACTCCAAAAAAGTTACTTGTGAGCGTTTGGTGGACTAGTGCTGGTGTCGTTCACTACAGCTTTCTTAAATCTGGCCAGACGATTACGGCAGATGTCTATTGTCAGCAACTGCAAACCATGATGGAAAAGCTAGCTGCTAAACAACCGAGGCTGGTTAATCGCTCTAGGCCACTGCTGCTTCATGATAACGCTAGACCACACACTGCACAACAGACGGCTACCAAATTAGAAGAGCTTCAATTGGAATGTCTAAGACATCCACCGTACTCTCCGGACCTTGCCCCGACAGATTACTATTTTTTTCGAAATTTGGATAACTTCTTGCAAGGGAAAAAGTTCAACTCCGATGGGGCAGTCCAAACCAACTTCAAAGATTTTATTGATTCCCGTCCGAATGGTTTTTTTAGTAAAGGGATCGATGAACTACCTATGAGATGGCAAAAGTGCATAGATAGCAATGGTACATACTTTGATTAAATAAATATATTATATTAAAAAAAAATCAACTTTATGTTCCTCCCAAACAAAACGCCAATTTCATATGTAAGGACCTCCCAAACAAAACGCCAATTTCATATGTAAGGACCTCCCAAACAAAACGCCAATTTCATATGTAAGGACCTCCCAAACAAAACGCCAATTTCATATGTAAGGACCTCCCAAACAAAACGCCAATTTCATATGTAAGGACCTCCCAAACAAAACGCCAATTTCATATGTAAGGACCTCCCAAACAAAACGCCAATTTCATATGTAAGGACCTCCCAAACAAAACGCCAATTTCATATGTAAGGACCTCCCAAACAAAACGCCAATTTCATATGTAAGGACCTCCCAAACAAAACGCCAATTTCATATGTAAGGACCTCCCAAACAAAACGCCAATTTCATATGTAAGGACCTCCCAAACAAAACGCCAATTTCATATGTAAGGACCTCCCAAACAAAACGCCAATTTCATATGTAAGGACCTCCCAAACAAAACGCCAATTTCATATGTAAGGACCTCCCAAACAAAACGCCAATTTCATATGTAAGGACCTCCCAAACAAAACGCCAATTTCATATGTAAGGACCTCCCAAACAAAACGCCAATTTCATATGTAAGGACCTCCCAAACAAAACGCCAATTTCATATGTAAGGACCTCCCAAACAAAACGCCAATTTCATATGTAAGGACCTCCCAAACAAAACGCCAATTTCATATGTAAGGACCTCCCAAACAAAACGCCAATTTCATATGTAAGGACCTCCCAAACAAAACGCCAATTTCATATGTAAGGACCTCCCAAACAAAACGCCAATTTCATATGTAAGGACCTAATATATAGCTCATATGCTACTTATAAATTCATAAGTGCTATTCAGCAATATTAAAGTTGTGCTATTCAAATCTCCCAAACAAAAGGCTGCAGTAGATTGAACCTGAAAATATCTTGGATCTTGTTGCCATCGGAACTTTGGATTTGATCTGTCAAGTATGATGAAGTCCAATAACGTGCACACAATAAACTAATATAGATGATAATAAACAATAACGTGCACACAATAAACTAGTGTAGATGTCTTCTATTAACATTATAGCTGACTATCTTATTCAATCAAGAGGGATTTCCTATCACCCGCACTTTATACTAAGGTGGCCAGATTTAAAAAATGCTAAACTAGGACAAATGATACCCGCCCTCAAAAATATCGCTTCTTTTTCGAAATATTTATTTCAGATATGAGGGAAAGACATTAAAAATCAAATAGACAAAAATTCCATCTCAAATTTTAATATATGTTCAGTAATGTTGCTTTCATTGTCACGGGGAATAATCAAGATTTTTTCAAACAAATTATTCAGTTTATCATCACAAAACACGTACAGTACCCGGCTTAAGAAAGAGACTGTCGGCCATAATTGGCTAACTTCGGTTTCGTAGAGCGTCGACTTTTTCGCACGATGCGCTAACAGTCCGCTTGACAATGGCTGACAAATCGCGACAGGACACGTGTATGAATGACAGACGACACTGTACAAAGCCGAAGTTAGCTGATTATGCCCGACAGTCTGTTTCTTAAGCCCGATGTGTATTGCTTACCGCCGGGTACTGTATCTACTATTATTCAGTGCATAACGTGTAACTACAATAAAAAACAAAACTCAAGTGACTTTGTTTGTAGATTATATAGAATACTACAGTGAACTACAGAATAGGGGGAAAGGAGCAGGGTGATCTAGGTAGTATATAACTATTGTCTATGCGTTTTATGGTATTTATCGGTATTAAATAACAAAAAAGTAAAATAATTGTAAAGTTGTCCTATTTGGGTCATGTTCTTAGTGGAGCAAAGTACAAATTACTGCACCTGATCATCCAAGGCAAAATAGAGGGTCGAAGAGGTGTTGGCAGGAGGCAAATCTCCTGGCTCCGCAATATACGTGATTGGACTGGTATAAGGAGCGTCGGGGATCTTTTTCAGGCTGCCGGGGACAAATATGCTTTCTCTCAGGTGATATTCAGCGTTGGGGGGACCTGACATGACACTGGGACGAAGAAGAATTGTAAAGGAGTAATATTTTCTTTGATGCCACACCAGAATCTTTTTTGAGATCATCTGGGCTTTTGATACAATGTGGTTATCTTAAAAATTAAAAACCAGGACTGTCTCAGCAAAACTGGGATGTCTGGTCACCTTACTTAATAGCTACCTATCACAAATTCTTAATAGTGCTACAAGTTCCTATATTTTTTTTTAACAATAAGAAATCTGTGACGTGTTTTATTCGTGAGGGAATACTGCATTCAAGGAGTAACTGTCCTGTAGTAGATTAGACTGTTGTGTTTAAATTTAGTAGCACTGCAACTGAAGCACTGTTTTATAAATATTCATTTATCTGTTTAGTTAATCATTAGTTGCTTTTTATCATTTCTTGAAACCATTAAGTGATTAGTTACTTCACTAATACATTTTATTTTCCATTTAAGATGTTCTTTCTTCGCAATGAGACGATATTCTGCGTTGTTAGTGTTTTATTTCTTGTAATTAATACAATATTTTGTCTATTTTACGCACAAGAAATATTGATAACAAACACATTATAAATAATATTTGAATACACTGTACATCATGTGTCCTATAGAGGGCTGTATTGATATATTGTATTGTACATATTACTATTGTTGATTTATTACTTCCGTCATCAATCCAAAGATGGCAGTGTTGATGTATTACAAGTGATTTTAATCAAGGTTACGAAAAATATATTTCAAATATATGAAAAATATATTTCATATTATAATAAAAAAATCAGAAAAAAATATTGTAAGTATTATTTATAAAATCTTCACTATTTTTACATTATGTACTTTCTTTTTCATGTTTTATTTTGTGCATTATTTTATAATATTTTCCTTCAAAAATGGTTGAATATTATTTATGTATAGTAGGTATTCTTTGTGTTAGAATGTCATTAAAAAATTATGCATTATTTCGTTGAAAATTATGACATCTATACGCTATATCAAAATAAAATTTCAGAATTATTCATAATACGGTTGTACACTTTTGCTGTCTACAGAAACGACCAACTATAATCAAATGATAATTTCTTCCAACCAACTAAAAAGCTCAAACAGAGTCTTTCCAAGTGTCTTTCCAATCATGGATTAGCGCTACGCTCAAACAGAGATTGTCTATTGGCCTTTCCAGTTCACCGCGCCTCTTTCTTTACGTCGTCTTTTACTGTCCATGCAGTGAGACTCTGGAATCAGTTACAAACCAATATAAGACTCACTCCGTCCTTGGCATGCTTTAAGAAGCGAATGAAAGAACTTTTAATTTCTAGTCAGTAAAATAACGTGTTTCATTCCTGAATTTTCTTTCCCTTTCCTCTCTACCATCCCTTCCTTTCCTTTTGATTGATGATATCTCACTTTATATGAAAAATAATGTTCGGGGGATTGTCCGTCTTTGTGAGGTTCGTGGGTATATGCTCACGTATGTGTTTATGGATTTCGTGGGGATGGATAGTCATTTGAATGATTTATGCGACCACGTAACTTGCTTCATTTAATTTTGTCTGGTTGGTTGGAAGAGATGGCCATCTGGCAATAAGCCCGCCAGATTTTATTTGCAATAAAAGTGTTAAATAAATAAATAAAAAGGTTTTATAAGATCCTATGCGTAAAACCATACTGGGATCTTTTTTTAATGGAAATCAAACCCGAAACCCTTGGATTGTAAATCACTCATTCTACCAACTAGGCCATGGAGATCGTTTTTGTATCAGCACCATTAAACGTACAAAGTCTTTGTATTATAAACACAATTGTCCAAATCTAGCTCAGATTTTATTTATTTCGAAGATAGCTGCCGACCAACATTCTTCCACGTAAATATTAAAAACATAATCCATAATATGAAAAGATAAAACGTTTTTGTAATATAGATAGTAAATATTAGTATTAATTGATTTTAATATCAGATTGGAAACAAATTTATATAAAATTTGCACAATTCTGTCAAAAATAACCTAGACCATGTTTTTGGGTTTTTCTCCTTTTCGTTTTTGTGTATTTCATTTCAGCAGGACAAGCAAATCCACCCTTTTTAGGCAGACCATCAGTAGAGTCGCTCTGGGGTAAGTTTTTGGAGCAACGCAGCATCCAGTGGTCAATAGGCATCCGCTATTCTCTCTCTTTGTGTTCTCTTTACTTCGTGGTTGTGTCTTCTCCCTTTGTTCGTGTCCCTAAAATCTTTTTCGTACCTCGAGTTCTCCATTTCTTTTTGTTCTTCGGTAATTTGTTACACTTTTTTTTTGTATTCTAATGACATTTTGTCAGTGAGCTGCTGAAATATAGTATTACAAATAAACTAATCGATTGATAGCTTCTTTTTCGAATACTATCATTTTCGTATCCAGATCATCAATTATGCTATATGTTTCCAGTAAAAGGCAACAGAGATCGCTCTATCTTGACTTGAGCATGTATTCACAATGTTGGGACAAATTAACATATGTCGTGAGTTCTGTATACACCCACAATTACAATACTACTTTCATTCAATCACCCTATCTCTGCATGTTATATTGCTTTCCATCTGATCACCCTTCCTTAATTTATTTACTACCGTAAGAGTAAGGGGGATGAGGCAAGGCTCCGAATAAAAGATGACCAAGAAATTAATTTAAAATATAAAAAAATCACTCTCTCCAAAACTATATGTAGCTCCAGTCTATTAGAACGGTGTCTGAAAGTGGAATGAGAGTAATTAACAAAAATTCCTGAGATATTATCGTACATAAGAGAAGGGGACTACCCAAAATATCCACACCATATCGAGTTTTTGACGGTATGCAATTATATGAGGCCAGTCCATAAATTCATGCCTATTTGTGCTTAGAAATGGCCTTACTTAAATAACAGTCCATAAATTTGTGTATTTTTGAGAAATTTGGAAACAATGCAATAAAAAATCTTTGGATTGTGTACATAAAGAGAATGAGTTGGAAAAAACTTACGAAACAAATATGTACATGTTTGAAATAAATGGAGAAACTATTATTTATGAGTATTTTTTCAGGTGACGAAAGAGTTAAGAGAGATATTGAAAGTCATGTAGTACTAGGAAAAAGAGGAATAAAAACTCAAGGAGGGGAAAAAACATATCCTTGAACAGGACAGTATCAAAATATGCTAAGAAAAAGAATTTTCAGATATCGGGAAGATAGAAGATATATGTTCATACACTTTTTCATACTGATTATTATTATTATTATTATTATTATTATTATTATTATTATTATTCATCTTAGACTGATTTATATCTTACTTTGTTTTACTGCTTAGCATAAATTCTTATAGTACTATCTTGAAAATTTGAAATAGGTGAAAAAAAAGCCTGTCATTTGAGGCGAGCAGCACAAAGGTTCAAACCGGCAACTGAAGTGAAATAATCAGAGCACACCGGTGTGTTGTTTTTTTTCTTTTTGAAAGAATAGGCATGACCAAAGTCATATATATCCTTATAGCTTCAAATACTAGGCGGAAAAAATGCTTGTCATTTGAGGGGTGTAGCATAGTGTGAGATTCAAACCTACCACCTTTTGCACGGAAGTCCAGTGTGTTACTGCGAAGCCATGCACCGCATGTCCGTAATAAAACCTTTACAATTTACAGTATTTTATTGTAAGCGAACAATAGAGTATAAATACATAACAATGCATAAAAACCCTCTATTTGGTAGATATAGAGAACCACTTCACTAAGTAAGATATGTAACCAAATGGTCTCATTCCTTCATCACAAATTTCATATATGTGTCCTAAATACTAAAGCCTTTGTACGAGGGTCATTCAGAAACTAAGGTTACAAGGGCTCCTGAGGCCGGGGGATTTTTTTTTGTTTCAAAGTTGGTGCGCCTAGCGTGTAGGGGGGATCCTAACGGTCAGTTTGTTTGGTCCCGCGTATTTGTTGGCCATTTTGTTCAGTCACAGTAAATTCTTCCGATGGAGCGGTCGTCGCGCGTTCCCGCCAACCTTACTATTCTCATTTATATTTTTTGCGAGCTCTAAAGATCTCCTGAAGATCCTGGTGTACTTGGAATAGAGATTATAGTAGTGACAACAAAAGATACTAGTTTAGCATTATGAGGAGTGTTTGATTAAGTATTCAGCTTTAGCCCTTAATAGGGCAAGTTTTTATTTTTGAGATATTGAGTTTTTCGTTGAATAAATCATTATTATGTGTATCAAATCAACTTTATTTCTTCGAAATTGTGTTTTAAAATGATTTTTTTGGAAATGAGGCGGTCGCATATGAGAGTTGTGCCCATTTCAGGGGTCATGTCAGTGGCCGCACAAGTGACCAATGAATGTTTAGGTAATAATATCTAAGTTTAAGTTGTATTAGGAAATACAATTCTTATATGAGATATAATGAATGGTGATTTACTTATAATACCTATTTACATATTTGACAATAAATTGACCGGATGTTTAGATCGTTGCTACTGAACATGCAGCTAACTTCACGACGATCCGTCTTAAATAAGAGCTCTGCCCGTCCACTACATTTGCCAATTTGACATTTGTGTTACTTAAAAAGGTTTCATTAAGAAAATGAATCCTTATAAGTATAACCATAAGGGTGGTCCCATATGCCACCCATTTCTGCTTATGCCCGTTAAAGGGTTAAAATTGGTTAGATTATAAAATTGTTCTGTGACAAACTTACATATTTTATAGGTTATATGAAACCAAAGGTCTTATGGGTATATTGTTTTTTGTGTAATTTGGTTCATTCTGCCTGAAGTGAGCGTCGGGATAGGAGATAGAAACAAATGTAGCTGAGAATAATGTAATTAGTGGAATAATTAAGAAATTTATGGTTGATTATTCTAATATGGAGTGCCAAAAAGTTAAAGCCGGGACCTTAAATAAACTAAAGCACACAATTTGCATTCACATCCTTACATACTCTTTAATCTCAAACTATCATTACATATTCAATTCCAACCGCGTCATAATCTTAATAACCACATCAAAAATAATATCTATAAGTTCGGAAAATCTAGGATGAGTCCTGTGACAGCTCACAGATTTGCCCCAATACAACCTTGTAACGATGTTCAGTAATTTTAATTATTTTATCAACTTTAATATAAGCCTCAATTCTAATAAATAGCAAGTTGTTTAGGTAAATACATTACATACGGTTGTATTGGGGCAAATTTGTGAGCTGTCACAGGACTCATCCTAGAATTTCTGAACTATAATAACTTCTCATCACACTGTCCACATTTGCATCAGTATTTTTAGTATATTTGGGTGTTAAAGTCAATTTTTAGTTTTTTTTTTAAATGTTTTATAATGTAACCATATTTTAAAATTTGTGTGACCAGTCGATAAAATATTTCTAGAAATTTATATATTTTTTTAGTTACAATAATAGGTTTTTAATAAATAATCTTCAAATAGATTTCCGCAGCTCACTTTTTTTTGACTAATATATATATTTTTTTCTCTATTTGTATCTACTTTTAAAAAAAATGTTATTTTATAAATTGTGTGCATCCGTATTTAAAAAAAAAAAAACGAATTTTGTATGTTTGTATTTAATATTTGTTTATTTATTTTGTGTCAATGTTCAATTTTTTTTCTTTTATTCAAGTCACATTGTCATGTTATTATTATTGTAAAATAAAATAGGACATTGTAGATATTTTTACAATTTAATTCGATATTTAGGATATTACATACAATATATCATATTATCCTTGACCTACTTGATTGCTGGATGTTGCCAATGATTAACATGTCCTTGAATATTGGCATGGTCGCTGAAGAGTTTGCTTGGGCTGCTGAAATTGCACGTTCTGGTGTAACCTACTCCCTGTCATGTTGCTTGCCTCCTCAAATTGTCTAAATGCAATATGTCCTCATAACATTTGGTCAAATTCACATCTGATGATATCAATAATGATGGTTGAAGCCTTATGGAAGGGAAGTTGGCTTTGTCAGATATTTTCTGTTGATCTTGCAATGATATATGCTCTTGTTGATGGTTTTAAGCTTTCACTTTGATATTGATGCAAAATATCTGATTGTTGATCATTTTGATTACTATTAAATTGATGTTTGTGCCTTGTTTACATTTGAAAAATATTCGACTCGGTAATAAATTATATATTTATAATTTATATCTAAAATATCAGCCCACAAAATATTTTTTTGGCATATTCAATAATAAATTAGCATATTTTTCTGATGATAAGACGCACTGGACCATAACACACACAAAATTACCATACTTTTCTGATGATAAGACGCACTGGACCATAACACACACAAAATTACCATACTTTTCTGATGATAAGACGCACTGGACCATAACACACACAAAATTACCATACTTTTCTGATGATAAGACGCACTGGACCATAACACACACAAAATTACCATACTTTTCTGATGATAAGACGCACTGGACCATAACACACACAAAATTACCATACTTTTCTGACGATAAGACGCACTGGACCATAACACACACAAAATTACCATACTTTTCTGACGATAAGACGCACTGGACCATAACACACCCAAAATTACCATACTTTTCTGATGATAAGACGCACTGGACCATAACACACACAAAATTACCATACTTTTCTGATGATAAGACGCACTGGACCATAACACACACAAAATTACCATACTTTTCTGATGATAAGACGCACTGGACCATAACACACACAAAATTACCATACTTTTCTGATGATAAGACGCACTGGACCATAACACACACAAAATTACCATACTTTTCTGATGATAAGACGCACTGGACCATAACACACACAAAATTACCATACTTTTCTGACGATAAGACGCACTGGACCATAACACACACAAAATTACCATACTTTTCTGACGATAAGACGCACTGGACCATAACACACCCAAAATTACCATACTTTTTTGACGATAAGACGCACTGGACCATAACACACACAAAATTTATGAGACAAGTTTTAGAGATAAATATTTTACTATGCAAAAATATTTGCAAACTATAAATTTTTATTATTATAACTTGTGCCAGCAGCATTTAGTTCATCTTCGCTCCTCTAATTTCTGTCACTTCATATTATTGTCATTCTCTTCAAAAACGAAATAATCTGTTGTTTATAGGCATTAACATTGTGGAGGTTTAAAGACATTGTAATTTATTTTTATCAAACACTGTTTATTCCACTTTTTGTGATGGTATAACCCTACCGGTTTCAAGGCTTTCACCTCATCTTCAAGGGAACACAAACAAGTCTTGTTTGTGCTCCCCTGAAGATGATGTGAAAGCCTTGAAACCGGTAGGGTTATACCGTCACAAAAAAGTGGAATAAACAGTGTTTGATAAAAATTAATTATTGTACAAAAACTAAATAATCTTCGATACCACCCAACTCGCTACTTATAAAAAAAAGACTTGCTTTTGGGAGCTAAATGAATTGTCAAATTATTGTGGAAAGATTTAGGTGTAGAAAAAATATGAAATAAAGTTACTGAAATGAAGTTAAAAAAATAAATAAAAATGTTAGTTAAATAACAGTTTAACACTTGCCCGATTATTTGACATTTGTAAACAAGGCATGAGAAAGGTGTGAATTGAGGGTAATTTGTACAGATATCTTTTTGAAAAACACAGAATGTACATTATATAATCATTTTTTTATTCAATTCAATTCAAAGTTCATGTAAAAAATTTATTAATAACAAAGAGTAATAGAACAAGAAACAAGAATTATGATACATTTTATTATAGATATGTTAGCTTTGTGTGGCTGGAAGGTAAATATTAATTATTATAATCAATAATGAATAAACTAACTCTAAAAATCAAATTAATGAAACTCTTAGAATAATTGTAATTATTTTTTCGATCTGTGAATATTTTTATTATTGATACTGTATTAATATTAGTTTATAAGATTGAGTCAATACTTTCATAGAAAAGCTGCATTATTAAATATATTTTTTATTTCAAACAAATGGATACTTGAATTTTTATATTTTTTATTAAACATACCTTTCCCTTGATTGTAAGTCATGAAATAATTGGAAAATTTTATATGCTTTTCAATGTTTTTCTTTGTTATTTCAATAAAATACAATGAAACCCTTTCAAGATGTTAGTTTTACGTTGAACCTAAAAAACTCTTATGTAAAAAATTATATACGTTTATTTTCCTGCTTAAATTTAAAATTGACCAGTACTCAATTGGTTCATCATCATTATTCATAGAAAATAGTGATCGATGACCACCGTAACCAAGTTAGTATAATAAAATGTCTGTCTTCCGACCCGGAGGTTGCTGGTTTGTTCCCGTTGGAACCTAGATCTTCTTGAATATATTTTTTGTTGGTTGGAAAAGATTGCCACATAGCAATAAGTCCGCCAAGTCGTAACAATAACACAGAAGTTAATACAATACAATAGTGAACAAACGGTATCGTGTGAGTTTGAAAAAAAGTACTATAACTCAAGGAAAGAGCAATTTTTATAATTAATTTGAGTAACACTTTTGTTATATTTAAATTGTCAATAATAAATCAAATTGCTGTATTTTTTTTATGCAAATTCCATCATATTCTTCTCCCTGGCTCCATCCCAACTCACTGTCTGCGAAGACTGTTGGGGTCAGCTCTCCTCGTCCTCAGGTTGTATGCTCTTCTGTCCCGGACTACGTCCCCCAGGCCGTGCCTCTGCATCAGGTTATCTTTTTGCACCACCCATGAATTATTTGGTCTTCCTCTGGTTATTATTCGAGGAAGATCCATGGAGATTGCCTGGTTCACAATGTGATCGGGTGCTCTGCGTCCAACGTGCCCATACCATCTCAATCGCCTCTCCTCCATCTTGCTGTTGATGTCTGTAACACCTAGGCTTCCACGAATGCGTGAGCTTTTTATTTTGTCTCTTAGGGACACACCAGCTGACCATCTTAGCATGCGCATTTCAGCAGTTTCTAGTTGCCTAGAGTAAGAGTTATACATCGTCCAGCATTCGGAGCCATAGAGGACTGCGGGTCTGACAATCGTTTGGTATACTTTTCTTTTTAACTTTACTGCAAATTCCATCATATTGTTATGTTAAAAAGTTTTAATAAAATTGCTCAGTTAAATCAGATTTACATACTTATGGATTTTTTCCACTTAATAAGATTTCATTTGTTTCTTCTTTCTTCGTGGAACTTTTCCACTTTTTGATCGATTGTTAAATTTTTGAAACTCAATCAGCTAAAACTTGAAATGGTCTACAATTGTATTTTTTTAAAAATTGTTTTATGATAAAGACTCACATAATAGCATTATGACTTGAATTTGATGGCACAAATCATCCTAGTTTGGGTGGATTACCTATTAAAAAACAATCATTTATTGAAAAACTGCCTTGAAAAACTTCTTAAAAAGGTTTCACTGTACTCGTATTTTAACTAAGTTCACAGTATTATTTAGATATGTACAAATAAGTATAACTTTTTAAATCTCAAAACTGCTTTAAACTACCGTATTTTACGGACTATAAGACGCACCTTAAATTTTAGGCAATTTAAAAAAAAAATTACATTTTTACCATTTTTATTATTAGATTGCAAAGCCAGACTAAAAAAATTATCTTAGTTTATAAAACCGAACTGACCTTTAAAATCCCTGAAAATCGTCATCTGAACTTTCTTCTTTTTCTTCTTCCTCTTCAGCATCGGTGCACTGCTGCTGCCAGTTGAATCCAATGTTGCCAGATAGAGATGGGTTTCCCGCGGCATCGAATATATGGCCATTTTTAAGACTGGCGGGAATTTTAAATCAAACACTGGACATTTTTATATTAATTTCGAGTATAAGACGCACCTGAATTTTGAAGGCAATTTTTTCAAGAAAAAAGTGCGTCTTATAGTCCGTAAAATACGGTATTCATCAGTTGTCAAAATATTGCACTTTATGAGTGTCTTAAATCTGAGGAATATTTGTAATACTTCCACCTTTGAATTTGTTTCATAGTAACTTAATTTTATTTACTGTGCCCTACAGGGTTTTTTTTTCCTTATGTTATCATAGTATAAATAGGCCAAAACCCGTACGATGGTTGTCGTTAAAGAAAAAATACGAGAATTTAATTTTGAGTACAAGAGAGCGAGAGAGGAATACTTGGATTCTCTCCGAAAGCAATTCGAAATTTGAATTTCGGCGGGTCCGTGATAACTGAATGAATTATAAATACTTAGCTAACAATTTTTGAACCGCTGTAAAAGGGGACGATGTATAAATGATGTATATAAACAAATTTTACATTTATGAATATATATTTTCATAAATGTAGAATTTGTTTTACTTCCGTGAATATTTCACGGGTTGCAACTAGTATGTTTAAATGTGGGTTGGTTTTAAGCAATTGTGTTATTGTGCAGAATATTTGTTTTAATATGAATTAAATATTTAATATTTGATTTACAATTTCTTGAAGATTCAATTGTTCAGATTTTGATTCAGTGACATAAATTTAGGATATTTTCATCAAAACATTTTTAATCTTGTTTTATTTTTTACATTTCTAAATCTTGTTTATTTATACAAATTGGATTTGAAGAAATAAACACTATCTGGTTTAACTACGAATTTTTCGATTATTTTCGATTTACATGTATTACTTGGTGCCGTAAGACAATATTTCAAATTTCTTTTATAAAGAGTCTTTCAAATTGAGCGGTTTTTTTTATTCCTGCATAAAACACACAATTTGCTTTGATTTCAAAAAACTTTTTATTGATCATCGAAGTATAATGCATGACATTTAAACACAAAAAACAATATCCACCTTTTGCAGCTCTAACTCTCCAATAACGTAATAACACTCTTTTATCAAAATTTTCGATGACATTTTGGAATAATTGCGGTTCTAACTCTCCAATAACGCGAATAATTTCATCTTTCAGCTCAGAAATTAATCGGGGTCATTCTTATTGACCTGG
The DNA here is from genome assembly GCA_949825065.1 of Odontocerum albicorne. NCBI lineage: Eukaryota > Metazoa > Arthropoda > Insecta > Trichoptera > Odontoceridae > Odontocerum > Odontocerum albicorne. Next base: position 42,698,970 of record OX463850.1, on the reverse strand, counting down.
CTTTTCACGTAATCCCAGAGAAAATAGTCCAACGGTGTCAGATCACATGATCTTGGTGGCCAATTAACATCACCGTTTCCGGAGATTAAAATACAGAAAATAATTCAACAATTTGAACGCGTTGTTGTATTGTATACGATTCCATTTTTATAAATGTCATACATTAAACTTCTCAAATATCACAAGACCCAGGCAAGTTCGCGACGCCACCTGTGTTTTATCCAAGAATTTAAAAAAGTCTCAATTTGAAAGACCCTTTAGCACTGATTTCCCAAATTTAATTCAACACTACTTTTTTAACTCTGAAAAACCGTATATATTAATAGAAACACTCGAGTTTCTGTTAATATGACTTAAATTATCTTATAATTTGTTTTCATGACTTAATATTAGGGTTGAAATTTAATATAACTTTCAGTTTCAGGTTGAGTACTTCTGAAGGTTTTTTTTTTTTCAAATTAATTGATTTGATTTATTTATTTTTACACAATTCAGTTGTGTATATGTCAACATTTTTGCAATACACATTATATAATTGTTGTTTTTTTTAGAATAGTTTAATTAACTTTATAAAATTGATTATAACAGAATAATTCTTAATGGAAAATCAAATTTTCTTCTTGATGTTTTCAACTGCTGCTTGTCTATTGAAATCTAATACTAATTTTATTCTTACAAACTGAAATAACAATTCATGCTTCATGCTGACTATCGCCACATCATTTTAATTTAATTTTACATGACAAGTATATATATTAAATCATAGTCGCCCCTCTGTGTATGTGAGCAATTGGTTCCAGGAAAACAGCGCAAAATTGAAAACCATTGAATAATATGTTAAAAAAGTTTTTATTTACATTTTTCGAGATATTCTATTAAGTGGTTACTGATAATTAATAAACCATACATTTTTCGAGATATTCTATTAAGTGGTTACTGATAATTAATAAACCATACATTTTTCGAGATATTCTATTAAGTGGTTACTGATAATTAATAAACCATACATTTTTCGAGATATTCTATTAAGTGGTTACTGATAATTAATAAACCATACATTTTTCGAGATATTCTATTAAGTGGTTACTGATAATTAATAAACCATACATTTTTCGTTATATTCTATTAAGTGGTTACTGATAATTAATAAACCATACATTTTTCGAGATATTCTATTAAGTGGTTACTGATAATTAATAAACCATACATTTTTCGAGATATTCTATTAAGTGGTTACTGCTAATTAATAAACCATACATTTTTCGAGATATTCTATGAAGTGGTTACTGATAATTAATAAACCATACATTTTGATGAGAATTACCACTTAAGTCCAAAAGTTTGAGGTCCAAACCAATCAGAATCTGTATGGGCAGATACTATACCAGGTACGCCCATCCCACGGTCAGGCGTTGTTACAGTTGAAATTTGATAACATTACCTTCAGTAGTATAACGACCAAAGCCAATAGAAGATGTGTTGTTTCGTTATATTTTGAAAGGTTAAAGATTGAATATAGCGTTCTTATCAAGTTTCTTTCAAAAGAAGGGAAAACTCAGCGTAAATTAAATGACGTTATCATCTAAAATTTCTCTCACTCTCCAACCGTCAGTGCACTCCGCAATTCTAAGAATTTTTGTTAAGGGTATTCCTGTACCTGACTAGTCCATTAGGGCTTTTCCTCTTGCGCATTGTTCTTCCTCACTTCAAGGGACAACAAGAGTCTCCAAATGTGTCCAAAGAATCGGAAGACTCATCGTAGGCTTACTGTCGACAATCTGTCAGTGACTCCAAGTTCTTGGAGTCACTGACAGATTGGAGAAAAATGTTTCTCCTTGCCGGCTGTGGATTTTGTAACATCCTTCTCCAGCACCACATTCAAATGCATCTATTCTACATATTTTGCGTGTTCTTACAATCCATGTATCTGCCCTATACATAAATATTTCAAAAACAAGAAACTTAACTACTCGTAGATGAATTTTCTTTGATGCAATTGTGATTATTCTATTCTTATATACTCGTATTTCAATTCTTTTCTATCTGTACTTGTTCAGTTTCAATCCTGGGGATTGGTTAGCAGCAAAGTCCTGCATCTCCTCTTCTACTCCGCTCGGTCCTCAGCGATCCTCTTGAGCTCTGTATAGGATGTGCAGTCCATATCGTGGCATATTTGCTCCAGATACTCTCGGCGAGGACGTCCTCTACTAATCGATCCCTCAATCATTTCCTCCAGTATATTGTGCAGGAGATTTTCATGTCGCAACATATGACCTATCCATTCTGCACGCCTTTCCGATATGGTGTTTGACAGGTGCATGGTTTCTTCGATCCTGCTGAGTACCTCGTCATTTGTAATGTGGTCTCTCCAGGAAATCCTTAGGATTCGTCTATAGGTCCACATCTCGAAGGCCTCCAATCTTTTTCGATCTCTTTCGTCTATGCACCATGTCTCGCAACCATACATCAAAATACTCCACACATATGTTTTGACAAATTGCTTGCGGAGCTTAAGGTCCATGCTGTACAGACATCTTGATGACATAATTATCAATCAAGACCCTTTTCTTTATTTCTAGTCTTATTTGGAATTGCCGCTTTTCAGGTGGCTTGTGAGCTTTTTATTCATTTAGACCTCACAGGTTCAGTTTCCATCAGATTCGAAGAGACTGCTTTAACTTTGTTATTTTGCATCATTTGAATCATAGCGTTGTCTTATTTGTTGTTTTTCTTCTTCTTCCTGGCACTGTCCCAACTCATTGCCTATGTAGGCTGTTGGGGTCGGCTCTTTTCGTTCTCAGGCTGTATATTATTCGTTTCTGGGTGTCGCTTTCATCTAGGCCGTTTCTCTGCAAGATTTTGGAGCATTGAGTCATCCAGGAGTTATTTGTCTTCCTCTGGACGGCTGTCGAGGAAGATCCACAGACATTGCCTGATTTACAGTATGGTCTGGTGGTCTCCGTCTTATGTACCCGTGCCATCTCAGCTGTCGCTCTTCCCACTTACTATATATGTCACTGACTCCCAGGCTACCACGAATGCGTGAGCTCTTAATTTTATCTTTCAGTGATACTCCTGCCGACCACCTAAGCATTCGCATTTCTGCTGTTTCAAGTTGCCTAGAGTTTGAGCTGTACATAGTCCAGCATTCTGAGCCATACATAATTGCGGGTCTAACGATAGTCTGGTATACCTTTCCTTTCAGTTTTATAGGCATTTTTGGGTCACACAAGACTCCTGTTACCGATCTGAATTTCATCCATCCCACACCTATTATATGGTCAACATCCGCGTCGCACCCTCCGTCTTTGTGAATGAGTGAGCCCAGATACTTAAATGAGTCACATTCGTTGTTTTTATTATTTGTTGTTTTTATTTATCTTTAAAATCCTACTTTCCATTAAATTATCCATTCTTTTTAAATTTATTGATATTTCTGCTTTATTGAACTTTTTATATACTACTATGATTTTTTAATAATTTTGATTCTTTCGTTACTATTGCTTATCTTAAAACAAATGCATTTCCCATTCTTTCATTACTTTTGCTCATCTTAAAACAAATGCATTTCCCATTCTTTCATTACTATTGCTCATCTTGAAACAAATGCATTTCCCATTCTTTCATTACTTTTGCTCATCTTTAAACAAATGCATTTCCCATTCTTTCATTACTATTGCTAATCTTAAAACAAATGCATTTCCCATTCTTGCATTACTATGGCTCATCTTAAAACATATATTTTTCCCATTTTTATAACTATCGCTTATGCTTTTTTCACAATTGAATTAAAAACGAATTGTGTATTCTGTAATTTATCAAAATATTTAAAATGCTTCAAATTTAAATTTATGACAAACTATACACACAGAGACAGTAAGTATTTCACATATAGACTAAATACAAAATTCATAGACTGTATTGCATCAAATATATTTAAATTACTTTAAATTTAAATCAAATATAAACTACATATACGTTTAAACTATTTCACATATAAACTGAAGACAAACTTCATAGACTGTATTACATCAGAGATATTTAAATTATTTCAAATTTCAATCAAAGAAAAACTATAATACATATACATTGAAATTATTTTATATATAAACTAAAGACAAACTTCATGGAACGTATTGCATCAGATATATTTAAATTACTTAAACTAAAGACAAACTTCATGGACTGTATCACATCAGAGATATTTAAATTACTTAAACTAAAGACAAACTTCATGGACTGTATTACATCAGAGATATTTAAATTACTTAAACTAAAGACAAACTTCATGGACTGTATTACATCAGAGATATTTAAATTACTTAAACTAAAGACAAACTTCATGGACTGTATTACATCAGAGATATTTCAATTACTTAAACTAAAGACAAACTTCATAGAACGTATTGTATCAAAGACATTTAAATCACTTCAAATTTAAATACAAATCACACAGACATAAATAAAATAAGTCTGTAGGCCATCGTGGCTATTAGTATCAATGGTGTAAGGTCTTTTGCGGTGTATTCTGCATTTTTATGGCTCAAAATGCCAATGTTTCAGGAATGTTGCAGCTCTCATCTTCAGGGCTTGTTGATTATCAACTGATACCCAAGGGGGCGACCAATGCAGCTGCAACATTTTCGAAACGTCAGCATTTTGTGTCACAATAATGCTGAGTGAATGCCGAAAGACTTTATGACGTACATTTAAATTATTTTAAATATAAATTAAAAATAAATTTCATCGACTGTATTTCATTGAAGACTTTTAAATAACTTTAAATTCAAATTAAACACTACATCCAAAACGTTAAATTTAAATCAAAACAAACTATTTACATTTCAATCAAAACAAACTATTTACATTTCAATCAAAACAGACTATAATGTCGATGACATTTCAATAATTTCACATACGTACTGTATTTTTTTCAAACATTTCATTAAACAACAAACTACAAAGACTGTAATTTATGCAAGACATTTAAATTATTATGTAAACTAACTACAGACTGTAATTTATCAAAGACATTTAAATTTTTATGTAAACTAACTACAAAGAATGTAATTTATTATTCTGTGTTTATAAATATTTATGACAAACCCTTTCACTATTACTTTTTTAAAGACAAACCCTTGACTATTACTGAAATCATTGATTAAATATGTTTTACATATTTTACTTAAATTAAAAGATAAAATAATTATAAAGTCTAAATGGTAAATAATTAGTAGGTGCTATTTAAAAAATATGCAGAATTAATTTGAAGACTTTGTAATCAACATTTTTCAACTAACTAAGCTAAAATTCTGCTGTACCTTTTCATGATGGTTCCTTCATCTGTTTGATGGTATAATTTTAACTCGGCAGAATTCGTGGTGAGCGAATGCGGCGTGAGCTAGCGGAGGCAGCTCGAGAGGCCGGGGGCGACGAGGTGTCAGAGGACCTCTCTCCGGGCTCCATAGACCTGATCGGCTCCTCTCTGTCCAACTTCCATACGGGGGAGCTACCCACCAGAATGGTGCTAAAATTTGTAAGTTGCAGTTTTTTGTATTATTCAATAATTTTTTTTTTACAAAGTTAGGTCTTACAGTTACTGATTTATTTTATGTTTTTAGAACAGGGAACAAAACAACATAATAATATCTACATCATCATCATTGTCAACCAGAGTCGATCCACTGCTGGATGTAAGTCTCCCCAAGTTGACTCCAAATATATCGGTTTTTTGTTCGTTGATGCCGTGTGATGCTGCCATGCTTTCTGATTTCATCTATCCAGCGTACCTTCGGTTTTCTGGGCCTCTTAATGCCTTTTCGGTACCATTGTATTATTTCGAATGTCCACCGGGAGTCTGACATTCTGGCTACGTGTCCGGCCCATTGCCACTTCATTCTTTTGCACACCTTTATAACGTCTTCTACCTTTGTTATATTGCGAATCCAGGTGTTTCGTTTACGGTCTCTTTTAGTATATCCCAACATGCATCTCTCCATGCCCCTTTGTGCGGTCTGGAGCTTTTGTGTGTTCTTTACTGTGAGCGTCCATGTCTCGCAGCCATACGTAAGTACTGGAAGAATGCACTGGTTGTAGACCCTTCCCTTCAAGGATATTGGGAGATTACTTTTGAAGATGTTGTTTAAGCGTCCAAATGAGCTCCACGCTAGTTTTGCCCTTCGTGCTATTTCCTCCGATATACCACCTACAAAGGAAATAAGTGGGCCCAGATACATATATTCCTGGACAATTTCTAGCAGCTTTCCATCTACGTTTATCGGTTTTGGGGTAGCAAAGGTGTTCATGATATATTTGGTTTTTGATTTAGTCATTTTTAATCCAACTTCTTTACTGACCTCTGCCAATTCTTGCAGTTGGTGCTGAAGATCATTCGAGTTTTGTGAGAATATGACGATATCGTCTGCAAATCTAAAATGTCTCAGGTATTTTCCATCAATCACTAGGCCTATAATAGGCCATAAAGGAGACTAAATAACAGTATTATAATAAAATCAATTTTAAATGCAGCAGCATGTCTCATATGGGTGGTACGAAGAAGTGTCACATAACTCCACTACTTAAAAGACTTGGATGGTTTAAATTAGAGGAGAGAGAACAGGTGTTAAGGGTAGTCCTGTTGCGTCTCTCACCTGGTCAGTCCATTAGAGCTCATTCTCTTGTGCATTGTTCTACAAGAGACCACAAGCTTCTCCGAACTTCTCCTTTGCCATGATCAATGCATGCAGGATCAAATGACTCATCATAGGCACACTGTTGACAATCTGTCTCTTGAAAAAGATGAAGGTCTTCGAAGAGGGTTGAAGTTAGAGGAGAGAGTTCAACATAAGGTTGGAGTTCTGGTGTTCAAGGCGATCAACAATCAGGTTGTTCAATGTTTCCAGGATTGTAATTTATTTTTAACAAACGTTAATGCCTTAACTATAAACAACATGTTTCCAGGATTGTTTCAAATGGGAGGAGATCTCTGAATCTCATGTCCAGTCAAATCGAATACTTTGACTCTTCAATTCTCAGTAGAGTTGGCTAACCCAAATATTTTGACAGAATGTTTCAGGTAACGAGATCTCTTCTGCGAAACGGTCTTCTGTTTTCTGTGAGGCAAATCTCCAAATTGGCGAATTTCTCAGTAGACTTGAAAAGTCACTTGTTCTCTGTAAATCTTCTTTTTCTTATTTTAGGCCTGTTGGCCTGTTATGGTCCTGCATCATTGTGTCCCTCTTGTGACGTCGACTGCCAGCTGTCTTTCCATCTTTTGGTAGGTCGTCCTGGAGTTCTGCTTGCTTGGGGGATACTGTCCCTGGCCATTCTTACGGGTCTTGATTCCGCCATTCTTGATACATGTTCGTTCCAGAACCTTCTTCTCTGTCGTCCCCATCTGACAATATCTTCAACTTCGCATATCCTTCGAATTTCTTTGTTTCGTGCTCTCTCACCAAGAGTTTTGCCAGCGATACTCCTGAGTACCTTCATTTTGCTGGTTCGAAGGAGATTTTTGGTTCTAACAGAGTCGGCTCTAGACTCTATGCTGTATGTCATTATGGGTGGACACAGGATATCCTCACCTTGCTTTGGATGTTCATATACTTGTTTTTCCAGATAGTGTTCTTTAGACATTCGGAAATAGCTGCGGCCTTTTGTGATTGTTCAAGCACTTCGCCGTAGAAGCTATTATTGCATATTATGCTAGCACCCAAGTATTTAAATTTTGTTACTTGTTCAATTGGTGTGTCGTTGATCGCCACACTGCATCCAACTTGCTCTCTGGCTAGAGTCATGCATTTAGTCTTGCTGGTGGAGATAGACATGTTGTATTTTTTGGAAGCATTTGTTGCAGGTCTTCCTCTGATTCGGCTATGATAGTGGCATCGTCAGCATAGCATATGATGTTTAGCATATTGTCACCGATCTTGTATCCCAGGTTAAGGTCGGTAACTTCTACAATCTTATCCATAACCAAGTTAAATAGAAATGGACTTAAACTGTCTCCTTGTCTTACTCCGGTTGTAAATCTTCTATAAGTTATTAGGTTGAGTTAGTTGGGAAGTGCTCTCGAGATGATCTTCATGATCGGGAAACTGCGCCATATTAAATTATTGTTAGAAAAAATATTAGTCAACGTTCCGATAAGGAGTGTCCGCATCGTGGTCAATTGGTTAAAAGTGCAATGTATAATATTTCAAAATATTCAAATATTATACAATAAACAACAGTAAACAAATATACAATAGATAAACAAAAAAAATTATATCCCTGTTGGAAAAATGCTTCAATAAAACAGACAAGCAACTGATTTTGTCCTTTTTCAAAATTGATTTTGCGTGGTCAATTGTAAATTGAAGCCGTCATATATCAAGATTTCTAATTAAAATACAAACTCTTTTTTTCCAGGATGCTCATGATGACGAAGTGAATGCTGTCAAATTCAGTCCGACTGATAGGATAGTGGCCACGGGAGGGTCAGACAAAAAGGTGAAACTCTGGGATGTGTCGAAAGGTAATTTTATTTTTAAAAGCAATGAACCTGTTATGATTCTGGACAGATCGGTTGTCCCACAAAGATCTCAAAGCACAATAGAAAGGAGTTCAAAGTTCCTAAACAATCGGCAAGATTTATCTGCTTAAGTCTTTCATTCAGCAGATGTGTTGTTTAATAGCTCTAAAATTTATGCTAAGTAGCTTATTGGCTATGGAAATACAAAATTCATGTATAATATGGTGTAAAGGTAAAACCAGGGTGAATTGTTATCTAGTTATAAGTTAGTACAGTACCCGGCGGTAAGTAATACACATCGGGCTTAAGAAAGAGATGTCGGCCATAATCGACTAATGCTAATGGTAAGACCACGGCCGCTGACATAGTTATTGAAGGATCGAATCATGAATGAAGCTATATCGACCGTCTCAACACGGCTCATTGCTTATTGTGAAACAGCAGATATGTTCCCACAAAATTCATATATAAACATTCTTAAATAGTTCAACAAATCCGAGTGATTTAACAACACTAGAAATCAACAATAGAAAAGAAAAGAAATCTAGTTGTTTTTGTTTTTTTCTTTTTTTTTCTAAATTTGAAACTTTAGTTTTTATTTTCTCTCTTTATACTGGCAGAAATCTGAGGTTATGTGTCTTTGTGTAAGTTTGTGTTTTTTTTACAATTTTAGTATGCACGAATATTTATTGATTGAGTGTGTGATTGCAACGATTGCTTATTTATTATCATTAATAAAAGTTAAAAAATTAAATAAAACTTTTTTTTTTTTTCATATTATAGTTTATATGTACAAGGGTATGGGCTAAAACACATCTGACGTCTTTGCTGTTGGGTTTGCCCTCCTATTGGTGGGGGTGTATCTCGATTGGAAGAATGTTTTGTGATTTGCCCAGGAAGTTTGATAGCTTCGCTCTTAAATCTACTTTCTTTTATAGTTCCTTAACATATGTGTAATTTCAAGACATGTTGCTATCGATAAACCTATTTTTATTTATTTATTTATATACGAATCCTTTAAAATTACATTAATTTCTTGTTTTGCTTTAAAAAAAGTAGATTTATGCATCTTACCTCAGTACATAATAATCTTTATCTTAGGTGTATGCAGAAGTGAAGGTGTACTAGTGGGCTCCAATGCAGGAGTGACCTCCTTGGACTTCGACTCCTCGGGCTCCCTGATCCTCGGCGCCTGCAACGACTCCGCCAGCCGTGTGTGGACCGTGGCAGACCAGCGCCTGAGGGTGAGTAAAGCTTCCACCCCCTAAGCTTTATGTGTCGTCCGCACCACCCACCATGCCTGCTGCCTTCTGTCTGTCTGTCTGTCTTCTTCATGTTACGCTAACACCCAGTGCTGTTCGTTCATCTAACTTTTATATCTATATTACTACAATGTTTATTAATTAATTAAAAGATAATTGAAGGGGTATTAGATAAAGTATACTGTGATTGAAGACCTTCGTTGTCTATCGGTAAAGTGCTTGACTTTTACCTAAAGGTTTTAGGCTTGATTTTCAATGGTGATGATGCTTTAATGTTTTTTTTTCTTTCCATATTTAACTATTGTGACATATGTTATTTCGTTTTGGTTTGAAGACACGATTGACGGAATAATAATAATAAAATATCAACTTATATTGCGTCATTTAGAGAGCAAACTCTCCTCAATGGCGCCCTAACTCAGGACTCCAACCCACTATTATTGACAGATTAAAAATATTATATCAATGATACAAAATAAGTATACTCCCCCATATGTGCAAAAGTTCAGAAAAACATATTTAGCGAGAAAACCACATAAAGCTTACCAAGGGAAGACGAACTATAAAGAATCCTTTATATTCCAATATGTGATAATAACCCTATGGAATTTGGGAGTAGTGTAGTGTTCATACTCGTATACCATCAAATAAGATCTCCCAAAAAGGGTTGTCTTTAAGCGCTTTTTAAAGCTCCGCATGCCACCCATATCTCTAACACTAAGAGGTAGACCATTCCACTCCACAGGACCAGTTACACCAGTTTAAACTAAAGTAGCTTGCTACTCAAGTAGTTGCGTATAAGTAGTGCTACTTTATAGCTACTCTTGTAAAAAAAGTGCTATAAAAAGTTCTTCTTTTTAGGGCATTATGTAAGTGTAAAATACTGCTCATGATAAAAAATATATATACATGTATATATCATTTAAAGTCTGAGTAAATAAATACAATATGTCCTACATCACCATTTACAAAACTGCATCATTAACATATTTTTTGACTAATGAAGTTGTATCATAACTCCTTCAATTATCTTTTATTTTTTATTTTTGTTGTTTATAAAGCTTACTTTTTGTTATTTAATGTTTTTTTCAAACTTTTTGATTCAATATACTTCAATTATTACATTATTGATCAAATTTCGATTATTTTCTGTCATAATTTTGATAAGAGATAAAGAATTTTACAAATATCTTATGATATGTACTATATTTGGGAAATCAGTACATTATTTTTGAGACAAGAAATCCTCCAGGTTCTACTGTTCATATCAAAAGTTTAGTACAATGTAATAGTTGTAATTTATTTTTAACAAACACTGTTTATTCCACTTTTTTATGACGGTATAACCCTACCGGTTTCAAGGTTTTCACCTCATCTTCAGGGGAGCGCAAACAAGACTAAATGCTGTTCGGACTGGCACCGACATAGACACTTCAACGGTTGGAGGCGGGAGGGGTGAGGGGAAGGCTAGGTATAATTTCGGCCAGGAGCGGGGAGATTTTGGGGAAAATAACTATTCAACAGATGCTCCGATCGGTATACTGACTTAGAAATTTATAAGGCCTCTAATCTGTCCAATTTATTTCCGTTCATAATAGTATATTTTTTGTGGGTTACCAGTAATAATAATAAGTAATAGACAACTTGTAAAACACTCTTCTTCTTCTTCTTCTTCGTGTGCCGTGTCCAGCCCTCATAACGTTGGCTATCATTCTTAAAAAAATATCTGTCTTTGGCGGCATGGAACAACTTCTCATCTGTTTGGATACCTCTGTCCATTCCCAAATGTTATGTAGCCAATATAGACGTCTTCTACCAATTCTGCATCGACCCTCAATTTTGCCCATCAGTATTAATTTTAAGAAGCTATATTTTTCTTCTCTCAATATATGACTCAGATAAGCAATTTTATTTCCGTTGGAACACAGATTCTTTTAAAAAAGATTCATACTACACGGGTTTTTTTTAAAAAGGTTCAGCAAGATATTTTCCAATGACAATAAATGAACCAGGTTGTCTGTTGATTGATGTCTGAGGTTGACGAGGAATGTGTTATGTTATATATTGCTATTAAATTGAAACAAACAAACATTTGAAATTGAAACAGCAACGATTTTGAAACGTCAGCATCGTAAGCCAAACTACACAGTACAACATTCCAAAACCACATCACATTATACACATATAGTTGATATGAAGAACTGTAAAAGCATCAAAACATATTTGAAAATTGTGGATTTTAATAGATTGGCAGTTCAATAGATAGAATTCAATTAGATTCATTAGATATAATAGACCCACTAGAGTGCAGAATTTCAGTACGTGATGAGTCAATTGAACAAGCAACCCAGTTCAGATATCTTGGTGATGAACTGCTCAGCTCTCATGACCTCCCCAGAGAAGTAAGGCCTCCGGTAGATAAAGCTGCAGTTGTGGCGGGCTGCCTGAGATATGTCATATGGAGGAATAAAGATATGAGAACGGATAGTAAGGTACGCATTTATAAGAGCTGTGTGTGACCTATCCTCATATATGGCATCGAAGCGAGGGCGGACACTGTCAGGACAAAAAGTATGCTAAGGACAAAAGAAATGAGAACTCTACGTGGTATTGCTGGGAACACTTTGCGCAATCGTGTAAGGAACACCACAATCCGAGTGGTCTGTGAGGTCCAATATGTGGTCTGATGGGGACGACAGCGTCGACGATACTGGTACCAACATGTACAGAGAATGAATTCCACAAGAATTCCATACATAGCTCTGCATGGGGTACCGGATGGACGGCGTCCACCAGGGAGACCCCCGAAACGATGGAGAGATAGCTGGAGCTCAGCATCACAGGAGGACAATCCTGCAGTAACAGACTCTTGAGTCTATAGAAAGTTTAAGAAGAAAAAGAAGATAGAATGGCAGAACTCTTAGAGATCGGATCAGAAACGAAACTAAATAAGTCTGTCTGTGGTGCTGAAGACATAGTGAGGTGGGGAAGAAGCAGAAGGCGCTTCTGGAGGTATCGTGTAGACCGCATCGAGGATACGAGACTTGCGAAAATTACTAAAACTGAAAACCGTAGCAGCAGAAGATTATCAGGAAGGCTGCCGAAAAGATGGAAGGACAGCTGGACGTCATCATCCCAGGACAGCGTACCGTCACAAACAGGTCATACGACCTAGACCAAGAGGAAGAAAAAGGATTTCAATAATGAATAACAAGTCTACTTACATTGGCAATATTGCTCGTGATTTTTGGGCAGATATCTAGATTATTATGGCCTTACGATGAGGCAGTATTTATATGATATATTTTATTGTTTGTGCTCCCCTGATGATAAGGTGAACACCTTGAAACCGGTAGGGTTATATCGTTATATAAAAGTGGAATAAACAATTACTAGGAATATAAATCCAGATGTAAATTGAGATAATCCCCCCAAGAGGGTTTTTAAGCTAGCAACAGCTTGTTAACCCAAATCCCAGTGTAAGAAACGTTATCAAAAACGTTGTGCCTAGTGTTTTGCTGTGAGATTAGTGGTACAGCAATTCTTACCAATAGCTAAAGAGTGGCTTCCTGAAAAAATAATACCATGGGTTTGGATCCCGCTTGCGAAAATTTTCTTTATATTTCAGCGTCTATTCTAAGCAAGCCAAAATAGTAGCTATTCAATATTCTGTTTCTCAGTGTTGTTAAAATATTCAATTATAAGTATAGATTGTATGCTGTGACATTAGGACCTTAAGGTCTTCGTCATTACTGTTTTCACGCTCAGTTGTTACCACCAAATGAGTCCCTTGGGCAATTCCTTCTTTGTCGCTAAGTAACATCGCCCTCATAACAAATAAAGAATATTTCGATCTTCTAATATAGATCACTCTGGGTGGAGACTTATTTTCTCACTCGTAACAGCCTGGCTGGTAGCGTGACCTATCTGAACTAAAGACCATTTGCCAGTGAGTATCTCTAATGTAATCTTCTTCTTCTCCCTGGCTCCATCCCAACTTACTGTCTGCGAAGACTGTTGGGGTCAGCTCTCCTCGTCCTTAGGTTGTTGTTGCTCTTCTGTCCCGGACCACGTCCCCCAGGCCGTGCCTCTGAATCAGGTTATCTTTTTGCACCACCCATGAATTCTTTGGTCTTCTTCTGGTTGTTATTCGAGGATGATCCATGGAGATTGCCTGGTTCACAATGTGATCGGGTGCTCTGCGTCCAATGTGCCCATACCATCTCAATCGCCTCTCCTCCATCTTACTGTTGATGTCTGTAACACCTAGGCTTCCACGAATGCGTGAGCTTTTTATTTTGTCTCTTAGGGACACACCAGCTGACCATCTTAGCAGTTTCTAGTTGCCTTGAGTAAGAGTTATACATCGTCCAGCATTCGGAGCTATAGAGGAGTGCGGGTCTGACAATACTTTTCCTTTCAACTTTACTGGCATTTTCGGATCACATAGAACTCCCGTCATTGATCTAAACTTCATCCATCCCACACTAATTCTATGTGTTACATCTGCTGCACATCCTCCATCGCTATGGATGAGTGACCCAAGATACTTAAAGGAGTCACAATTTGGTAATGTTTCTCCATCCATTTACATTACGGGAGTGACAGCATTTGTGTTCTCGAATGGTAGGTATCTCTAATGTGATAATGTCCTATATTTTAATACAAGTCATAATTTCTTCTTGCTTAAAAATAAAAAAAAAAGTTCTTCAAAACATTAAATAACAAAAAAGTAAGCTCTTCAAATAACAATTCAAGGATCTTCAACAATACACAGAGTATGTCGACTCGGCCATAGAAAATATTTAAGATTTATTTTGTTATGTTATTTTTTAAATGTCTTATTATTTTTTTTCATATTGTCTTATATTCATTTTTATTTTAATTCGAATGATTTTTTTTTTTTAAATAAATTTTGTAGTAGATTTAGTGTTTTTTGATCAAAATAAAAATTAATTTTGTAGTAGATTTAGTGTTTTTTGATCAAAATAAAATTTTTGATAATTCTAAGTGTTTTAATTAAACCTGTAGATTTGACATTCTCAGTTTATTATGTATTTATTCATATTTATTCGCTTTGTGTAACTATTTTTTTATTTTTTTATTTATATATTGTAGCTCAGAAGGTTGCCAATTTGAAGGCGTTGTGCTTATAACGGAAAGTAGGTTGCAGTCATCAATAATTTAATATTTACTACCAATAATAATTATTTATTTATATTTTTATTTATTAAATGGGAGTCTATTATGTTCTTGCATTTTCCGAAAATCCCTTTATATTGATTAAAGGGTAAGAATCGCTTTTCAGCAATTTAACAAATAATGCATTCCATCTATCCTATACTTGAGAAAATGTAGGATGATCCCTGTGACATTTGAAATGTCATGCCTCAAAGGGATGGGGTAAAATCGTTTTTTTTACAAATCAAATCGTTTTTTTTATAAATCGAATAATGGTTTTTCTCTAAACTGACGTTTTAATTCCTAATTTTCATTATACTGACTTTCTAATGTATTGTATGATTTGCATCTATCTTTAAATAGGCCAAGATCCACTATGAATTAATACTAATTACGAACATTTAATTTTAGGTATAAAAAAATCAAAAATCCATTTATCGTATACCCCATCCCTAGCCAATGCAGACTAACGTAGTGACTTTTGACAAACGTCACCAAATATTATTTGATTTTAACAAACTGCCAAATTTTTGCTAATTTGTAACAAGATGTATTAATTTGTCATTATTGTTAGTTTTATGTAATGTATTTACCTAAATAACTTGCTATTTATTAGAATCGAGGCTTATATTAAAGTTGATAAAATAATTAAAATTACTGAACATCGTTACAAGGTTGTATTGGGGCAAATTTGTAAACTGTCACAGGGACCATGTTACATTTTCTCAAGTATAATTCATTGCATTTAATAAAACAGATTTAGTTATATTGGAAGTGGATTTTTCGTGTATTTCTAGTGTTATTGGAACTGTGCGCGTTATTGTTAAAAATCTTCCTTCGCAACTTGACATTAATGCTGAGGAATGTGACCCGCACTGGAACAGCTGTACGTTGTCGACTTTAAATGTTACAGATATTAAAAGGTTTGAAGAAATACAAAAAAGAAAACGTATCCCTAGCATTGTATTAATTATGCACCTATTCGACCATGGAAATGAAACTCATTTTGACTTTATAGAGATATGATTGACCAAAATATAAAAAAGGATATAAAGCTGAGTTTAATAATGCTTTATTTCTTTACTTAATACCACTAATTGAATAGGTGCCGCGAATAAAGTGGTAACTAACAAAACTTGTGTTTTACAGTATTTAAGAAAAACACTTTTTTTATTAACTCTTTCAATGCTCGAGAAATAGTCCAATTATTTTTATTATCAAGTCTCACAATGAAAACAAACGGAATAAGAACTAGAAAAAATATTATTTACAACTGCGGGTGTAACCTCAACTTTACAATGCGTTGCACATGCGCAAACGCCCGAATGCGACGTAATCTTCCGAAGTAATGACGAATATCATATGCTGATGTAATATACTAACAATATTTAGGCATGGACACGCCGCGCGTGTTCTGAGCATGAAGCAGATGTTCACATGGACACGCCACGCGTGTTCTCAGCACTGGACGTGTTAAGTGTCGATATTTTAATAGTTTTTTTTTTTTAAATCAAAAGATATATTTTCATACACATACTTTATTTAAAAATAAAAAAATACCAAACTATATTTAAAACAACAACAAAAAACATGAAAAACACTCTGAACATGTGGAACACGAATGCAGTTACAACGTTATTCCACGTCTCTTATATAAAACAAACAAGTTGTGTTGTCAAAGTAAATAAAGTTCATCGAATTAATTGACTTGATCTTCATTTAATTGATTGACTTGGTATTTGTAAAATTATTTCACTTGATCTTCATTGAATTAATTGACTTGGGCTTCATTTGATTGATTGACTTGGTTATCGTCGAATTAATTGACTTGGTCTTCGTCGAAATAATTGACTTGGTGTTTATTGAATTGACTTAGTCTTCATCGAATTAATTGACTTGATCTTCATCGAATTAATTGACTTGGTTTTCATCGAATTAATTGACTTGGTCTTCATCGAATTAATTGACTTGGTTTTCATCGAATTAATTGACTTGGTCTTCATCGAATTAATTGACTTGGTTTTCATCGAATTAATTGACTTGGTCTTCATCGAATTAATTGACTTGGTCTTCATCGAATTAATAGACTTGGTCTTCATCGAATTAAAAGACTTGGTCTTCATCGAATTAATTGACTTGGTCTTCATCGAATTAATTGACTTGGTTATCATCGAATCAATTGACTTGGTCTTCATCGAATTAATAGACTTGGTCTTCATCGAATTAATTGACTTGGTCTTCATCAAATTATTTAACTTGATCTTCATCGAATGAATTGACTTAGTCTTCGTCGAATTATTATTGACGAGCCTGTTTTACTTTAAAAAAGCATTATCAAACAGTTTAACAATGCTTTTGGAAAGCGAAACAGGACTATCACTTTAAGTTTATTTATAAGTGTTACATCATTCTGTGCAAAATATCTATAATTCGTTTTCTCTAAAAAATATTTGTGTTTTTCATAAATTTTTTCCTGTTTTATAAATGCTATTTTACACATTGTCAAAATTGAACATAAAGCATGTACTCGTATATAAATGGAAATCCCATGTGAATTACGAGATATATTTTTGTGCCAATATAATCACGGCTTCGCAGATTTAAAAAAGAAGTAATATAGTTCATATTCGCCAAAAAAGAGCGATATCATGGTTGGCGCTTTGCTTGACGAAACGTACAAACTTCGCCCAATCGAATGCAAATCGATATCTTAACGACATTGTTTAGCATTTTGACATTAATGGGTTTGTAAATATTATACATACCATTTATGCAAAACTATTCAATAAGTCTTGTTTAAATGGTTATTGTTTTTATTAAAATCCAGTTTATACGGAAGTCTGCTTGTTTGGTCAGAATTTCTAAATTGATTGAATGTATATTGTAACAGTGCTTGCCAAAACTGAATTTTATATTTTTACATTTAAGACGCTTCAAGTAATATCAATTTCTAACGTGGACCGGTTTTAAATACAAGATTGATTTTTCACATGTCAACTTTCTTTAAGTTGACATGTCATTATATCATGTCTGAATTGTTTCAATTGTCGTTTCTCAACCTGTGGGAAAATAAAAATAACTGAAGTGTACATAAAAAAAACACATTTTCTGAGAAAATCGAACACGTTTATTTGGAGAAAAAATGGTTCAAAATCCATGTCATTGTTGACTCCAATGGTTATGCCTCTGTATGTATCGGTTGTTTTTTGGGTGTGATAGGATTTGTTTTTAAAATAAAACACATATGAATTATTTAAATAGCCGTGTGTTTGAATTCAATTGATAGGTTATTTAATGACAATTATTCTTTGAAGATAATTTTATTCATATGTTGACTGTGGCTGGCTCTTATGTACCTCTTATGTACGCATCATAAGATGGGTTTCCTATATAGAACTTTAAAATATTGTAAAATAAAACAACAACGAATATACCAAAAATTGATCTGAAGGTTTAATTTGAAAGAATATTTCATGCCGTTTATGATTTAACCCTTCCTTCCTTATGATGTGTAACTAGTACACATTGCTTTTAAAAAAGCTTTAATATCTCTATAAATATAATAAATACTGGGTTCAGATTTTATGTATTCCTCCATAATACATTTACGCATTAAATGAAAAAAATATTATTAAAATAATTAGCACTTATCGGCCACATCAGAGATATTTTGTGAAAATCGGAAATAAATTCACCAATACAATCAAACGTGTACCAGTGTGTGACGTAGGTATATTTATTCTAAAAAACCGCTATGGGTGAGGAAGCGACGCTATTCACGTCTCATTCTCACTTTACTTCGATATATGGGAACGCAAGAAATAGAATCTCAGTTCGCTCGCTTCAGTAGCTTTCGGGCATCCATTTGAGGTGGTCACTTCGCCCGTTTTGTGAAGGTCGTCCGATGTTTTTTTCATGTTTTCAGCAATTATATTTAAATTATTATCACTATTTACTTCAATTTTAATTAAGTTAAGCGATTGGCTATGAATATTCTTATTTTTTCAATTTTAAATCGCTCATTTTTTACATGTGTATTAATGTGTATTGAATACGCGGCACCGGAACTCGCAGATTTTTTTTAGCACAGGCTGGAAAGGTTAAACAAGATGTTGAAATGGCTTCCACGGCATCTTTTGCACTGGCCAATTCGATCACGCCAATTTTCGATGACTCGGTGGAGCATTTCCGTCTGTATGGCGTCAATAACACGACAAATGTTGACCTCAAGTTCATCGAGACTCTTGGGTTTGTCGGTGTAAACCTGTGATTCAACATAACCCCAAAAAAAATATTCCAGAGGCGTTAAATCGCACGATCTTGGCGGTCAATTCAAAATCCTATCACACCCAAAAAAACACCCTTTATATTCTTTTATAAATAATCAAAGTCAATTAAAGGTTCTATATATTGAAAATGTTTTGTATGAAAATTAAATTAATGTAGTGGTTGCATTTGTTTTTAATTTTAAAACTTGTCTATACGTGAAACACACAAAAGCAAATTATTTTCAAGCGATAACAGACAATTCCTGTATTAAGTTTATAATAATATCATGAACGAAAAGCCTTTTTCGTAATAACATATGCACCAACAATATATTTAGATCTTTTCATGGTGGTCGCGAATGCTTTAAATAATAGATTCCCAAACTTATTTTACTCGACGCCCATTTTTCAACGTCAATATTTTTCATCGCCCACCTTTGGAAAACTGTATCTCCATTTAAGATAATAGTAAGCGTATCTATGCGTATTTTTTTTTATATTCACCAATATATTCATGTCTTCTCCCTGGCTCCATCCCAACTCACTGTCTGCGAAGACTGTTGGGGTCAGCTCTCCTCGTCCTCAGGTTGTATGCTCTTCTGTTCCGGACTACGTCCCCCAGGCCGTGCTTCTGCATCAGGTTATCTTTTTGCACCACCCATGAATTCTTTGGTCTTCCTCTGGTTGTTATTCGAGGAAGATCCATGGAGATTGCCTGGTTCACAATGTGATCGGGTGCTCTGCGTCCAATGTGCCCATACCATCTCAATCGCCTCTCCTCCATCTTGCTGTTGATGTCTGTAACACCCAGGCTTCCCCGAATGCGTGAGCTTTTTATTTTGTCTCTTAGGGACACACCAGCTGACCATCTTAACATGCGCATTTCAGCAGTTTCTTCATGTAACCAATATATTCATGTAACATGTGCATTTTTATAATTTCACATAGGAAGTTTGGAAATAAAATAATTTAATTTACAAAGTTATTTAATAAAATAAAACAAAAAAGTATACACTTATAAACAAAAAAAATATAATTATTCTAATGCGAAAACATTTGAAACAAAAAAGTTAAATAAATATTAACAAGGATGAGTGTTGACCTGGTGTTGTGCTATGCATTTGTCAATATTAGGCTCTAGTTTTGTCAATAGCATCCTTAAATCTCCTCGGACATCTATTTGTAGGCGATTCCTCTTTTCAGTTAAAACACTTATGACTGCACTAAATCCACGTTCAGCTAAATACGAGTAGGATGACGAAAATGGAATAAAAATCTTCGTGCTACAACCCATACATCGTGTCTTGGATAAGGTTTGGGTATTTGGTTTTGTAACCAAAACTCTCGATACCCGTTTTTAAATTTTAATTGTAATTCTTCGTTTGTCGATATTTCAATCAATTCTTCTTCTAACCAAATTCTTCCGAAGCCAATATTGCCCACCAAGATTCCTTCATCGCCCACAAGTGGGCTATATTGCCCAGTTTGGGAACCTATGCTTTAAATCATCAAACTGGACCACACTCAAAGATTATCTGCGGTCGTATTCTGACGGTTATCATTCACGCTAAGCAAGCGAGTACCCCGGGTTCAATTTCTGACATATCTACTCCTAGAGCATTTTACATTTGAATGTACATTTTTCTGTAGTTTATATGCTGATTATCACATTTTTATAGCACTATTAAGTAGCATAAAAATGTAATATAAAACTGTCTAACAAAACACTGGAGCAGATTCAACCTGTCGGTCGTCGTGAAACTTCGATATCTACTTTACTTTCTATCAGAACTTTTGGTTTTATTTGTCAAAAATTTTAAGATTGGTGTTAACGATTCCATGCTATCAAGACTGCATGGACCAGAACGGCATTACATTTAAACGGTTGTATTGTATTACACTTTTGTTGTAACATATACAGTATAACCTGGCAGGCTTATTTTAACACGTTTTACTTCAAATTTTGTTAATTTAACCCTTTAACGGGCATAAGCAGAAATGTGTTGCATATGCGACCACCCTTATGGTTATACTTATAAGGATTCATTTTCTTTATGAAACGTTTTTAAGTAACACAAATGTCAAATTGGCAAATGTAGTGGACGGGCAGAGGTCTTATTTAAGACGGATCATCGT
Organism: Odontocerum albicorne; assembly: GCA_949825065.1. NCBI lineage: Eukaryota > Metazoa > Arthropoda > Insecta > Trichoptera > Odontoceridae > Odontocerum > Odontocerum albicorne. Next base: position 42,677,611 of record OX463850.1, on the reverse strand, counting down.
GAAGTTAGCTGCATGTTCAGTAGCAAAGATCTAAACATCCGGTCAATTTATTGTCAAATATGTAAATAGTTATTATAAGTAAATCACCATTTATTATATCTCATATAAGAATTATATTTCCTAATACAACCTAAACTTAGATATTATTACCTAAACATTCATTGGTCACTTGTGCGGCCACTGACATGACCCCTGAAATGGGCACAGCTCTCATATACGACCGCCTCATTTCCAAAAAAAAAATTTTCAAAACACATTTTCGAAGAAATAAAGTTGATTTCATACACATAATAATGATTTATTCAACAAAAAACTCAATATCTCAAAAATAAACTTGCCCTATAAAGGGTTAAGCGATTGGCTATGAATATTCTTTTTTTTTCCTATTTTAAATCGCTCATTTTTACATATGTATTGATGTGTATTGAATACTCAGCACCGGAACGCGCGGATGTGTTTAGTACAGCAAGGGAAAAGTTAAAGGTAAAATTGCTGTCAAGAAAACAGAAGATGTTGGTTCGAGTCCAGCCCCATAACATTATTTTTCATGTTTTTCTATAATGATCCCTGGTCTGTTTATTATTAGTCTTTAATATATCATATTTATTATTATACCTACAATGTTTATTTTATTATAGTACAGTGAAACCCCGTTTTTACGTGCCCGGAATTTACGTTTTCCCGCTATTTGCGTTAAATTTTTACAATCCCGTTTTATTTTAGTACATTAAGTACCCGCTTTTACGTTTTTATTTCCCGCAATTTACGTTTGAAATATTTTAAATGCAAATCAATCTTTAAACATATTTAATTAAATGCGCAACGATTTAAAATATTTGAAATGAATATTAGGAAGCAGAAATATGCTGTTTCTATTTGTAGACCCGTGTGCATCGGCAGCGCTCATGGTCAAGGTTACACGAGTCGTAATACGATGCAATTGGTGGGAAATTTAGCGAATCAGAGGCAGGCAGACTGTATGATATATTTGGTCAATCTGTGCTTCTGTTTTAAACGTGTCGGTCGTGTATGTTACATACAATTTCAATTGTCGTGTATTTCGTATGTCAATTTACATTTTTTTTCACCTTCTTTTAATTTTTCATTGAATCCCTTCAAATAATGTCTCAGCAAAGAAATACATTATCGATTCAAGAGAAAGGGGAAATTCTCGAAAAAGTTAATAAACACTATCGTTCACGTGTGTCGCTCGCGCGTGATTTGGGGATACCCATTACAAATTTGGCTACGATAATAAAAAATCGCGAATCGATTGAAAAAAGTTTTCCGATTTGCGTGATTATCTAAATAAAAAATAATTTTAATTTTTTTTTCTAGCCCCGAATCTACGTTTTTCCTCCAATTACAATACGTTTTTTTATCAGTCCCTTCAAAAACGTAAAACTGGGTTTCATTGTAATATAATATATACTAGCGAAGAAACTTGCAGGAAAGCTACCGTGAAATAAGACAAATTCCTGTAACATGTTATCCACGGCGGGAGCTCATTGTAAATGTCCTGCCGTAGCGGCATATTATAACATATATCACTACAATTAAGCCTCATAGGCACGATACAAAAATCGCATGCGAGCCCAAATCGTATGATATTGTACGAAATTTGAAAACATGTTCCAATTTCACACAATACATGACTTGTATTTAGTACACCTTATCGTATACAGCTTATGGCAATAATCTACAAATACTATATTGGCATATAGCAATAATCTACAAATTATTGCTATATGCCAATATCTTTCAACTTATCTAAAATATGTTTTGTAATTTGTTTTATCAAAGACTGTTTATTCCACTTTTTGTAACGGTATAACCCTACTGGTTTCAAGGCTTTAACCTCATCATCATGAGAGCACAAACAAGACTGAATTATGTTCGAACTGGTACCGATATACACGCTTTTAACGGTTGGGGACTGAGGGCTGAGGGAGGTATGGGACGATATCAGCCAGCAGCCGTGTTTACCAGATGTTCGCCTCGATGTACTGACTTAGAACTTTCTAGGGACGTCATCATCAGGGGAGCACAAACAAGACCCCTGAGTCTTGTTTGTGCTCCTCTGATGATGACGTGAAAGCTTTGAAACCGGTAGGGTTATACCGTTACAAATAGTGGACTAAACAGTGTTTGATAAAATAAATTACAATGTGTTTCATTCCTGATTTTTATTTTCCTTTCCTCTCCACCATCCCTTCCTTTCCTTTTGATTGATGATATCTCACTTTATATGAAAAATAATGTTCGGGTGGTTGTACGTCTTCGTGGGGTTCGTGGGCATATGCTCACGTATGTGTTTATGGATTTCGTGGGGATAGATAGTCATTTGAATGATTTATGCGACCACGTAACTTGCTTCATTACTTATGTCTGGTTGGTTGGAAGAAATTGCCGCCTGGCAATAAGCCCGCCAGATTGTATTTGCAATAAAAGTGTTAAATAAATAAATAAATGTGTTTAAACCTCCACAGTGTTATTGCCTTAACTATAAATTTGCTTATTTATTTTATTACAGAATGATTTGACACATGAATGTGAAAAAAATCTTCACAAAAATATAAATTAAAGTTACAGATATATTTCGCTTTAAAAAAGCATTGTCAAGTTGCACTCAATATATTGCTTACCACGCTTTTTAACGTGTCCAAACTATCGCATTCTGTTCTCCCCCGATTTATCATAAATACGGCATTTATTTCATAAAAAATCGCATTTAGTCTTGAACCAATATCGAAATAATGAAATTCCTTCAATTGCCTTTTACTCTTTTAGTCGTTTTCTTGCAAATTTTATACAATAGTTAGACTTTTTTGTTCTAGAATAATCTATTTTTCTTTGAGTGACTTTTTTGGATATTGGTCTCATATCCACCCAGACTGTTTCTAGATATTAATAAGACTCGATGACAATGCGATTGTATACTTATAAGAACATTATTGAGCAAAGGGAGTGCTTTGGTAGTTGTGCTGTTCTCCTACAAGAAGTACTACGAGTATATCAGACGAGAAGCAGTTAAATAACCCGTTGTAATGGCGAGGAGGTACTCGACTTTGAGAATCAGCAGCAACGACCTTTAAATCTGTTGCGTTATGGCATAAGCTGATATGTCAGTTTTACCTTAGTTTACTTCTTCTTCCTAGTGTCATGTCAGGTTCCCTTAACGTGAATATCACTTGAGAATAGACAACTTTTTCCCCAGCAGCCCGAAAAAGATCTTCAACGCCCCTTATGCAAGTCCAATCACGTATATTGCGGAGCCAGGAGATTTGCCGCCTGCCAACACCACTTCGGCCTTCTATTTTGCCTTGGATGATCAGGTGCAGTAATTTGTACTTTGCTCCTCTAAGTACATGACCCAAATAGGACACCTTTCAGATTTTAATATTAGTCAGCAACTCTCTATCGACTTTGGCTCTTTGAAGAACCCTTCATTTTACTTAAAATATCAATTTTATTCATGTATTAAAATCTGATGTCTTCATTCTGCTTTCTTTCATACATTGACACTGCACAATTTGTTTTATTAGTCCAAATCGTAATTGATAAAACCATTCAAAAATAATCTCGTTATAGATAATCTTAATAAAAGACAATTTTACGTCAAAAACTAATCTTTCTCATGACTTTTTTAAACGTATGCATCCCTGCGGGTGCAGTAATTTGTACTTTTATCCTCTAAATATGTACATGACCCAAGTAGGACAGCTTTCGGATTTTAATATTAGTCAGCAACTCTCTATCAACTTTGGCTCTTTGAAGAACCCTTGTATTGCTGACCATATCCGTCCAGGGTATCCGTAGCATTCTCCGGTGCATCCACATTTCGAATGCTTTCAGTCGAAATGTGGATACTAAATAAATAAATAATGCTAAATGATATCCCTTAGTTTACAGGAGAAGAAGTATTAACTTTGATAAGCTGTAAAAATCAGTACAAATAAGTATTTTTTTAAGTTTTTCCAAACGATATCTCTTTTGTTTGGATAATGACTCATCAAGTTTTGCCACAACATGCTGAGAAATATTTTCTATAAATTTGGAAAATTAACCCAATATGACAAAAAACGGACATATCAACTTGTGCCATAACGCCACAGATATACTCGGTATCCACGAATTATTTTACCAAATCACAATAATTTGGAATAAAAATTACGTCATGACTAATGCACTTTATTATTGCATGTATGTCTTGTAATATTCTACCTCGCCTGCAGTACGAATTGTTGTGACACTCTTATTAATCGTCCTGGATCCCAGCTGGAACCAAATTTCCTAATGTAACTATATAGCTGTAACTAATCTAATGGAAACGGAACCAATTGCGATTAAATTACTTTTGCAAATATTTTGAAATCGAATGGTGTTACTTGAGCATTGCCTTATTTATACATGTATAAATTATGTAGTCTAAGAAATAGTTTCGTATTTCTCGAATAGATTTCGTTAAGACAACATTTTCGTTGCTTACTTCATTCCAAACGTGCTGAGTGTATATTATTATGAAAGGTAATGGATTACCGTATTTTTTGGTCATTGTTTACCCAAATTGCTTGAGTGTTTTTATGGCGACAAAAAAAGATACGTACAGTGTATGACGACGATACAGCAAGCGATCGTGTGTGTCAAATGTGGTTTGAAAAAATCTGTAATCGTGATACGACATTCGAAGGTGATGTCCGTTCTGGAAGGCCGATTACCATTGATGACAACTAAATCAAAGTCTTGATCGAACATGTAAAAAACCAACGTCCACCTATATTCACTGCAATTTTGCGTTTAAATTTGACCTAAAAATACGAAATCACTCTATATATCTTCTTTGGGAACATATTCACCTTCATTATCTAGTTTTCGTTATTTCAGTTATAAGGTTCTAGTTAACTTATATCATCAGCAGCAGCGGCTGGTCTCGAGGTGCGTTGGTGCGCTGAGCTCTAAACGCTGAGCGAATATGAAATATCGCAGTCTCACGGTTTACTGTATGTCTCTGTCTGCCCTATATGAATTAGCGTTTCCGTCCGGTGCGTATTGGAGATCGCTCCGGTAGTATTGGCAAATTTGGCCGGTCAATTTGAAAGGAATATTTAAAAAAATATATATTATTTTCACTTAAACAAAAAAAACTCGTAATATTAGTCAGTATTCTTATAAATATTAAATATATACAAAAAAATTACATTTTTGGTAGTCATGTTTGGCGAATATACTCATATAATTTAATTATTGCAAATTATTTCTCTAGTTCAGCGCACCAACGCACCTCTAGACCAGCCGCCGATGATCATCAGTACTCAGCAATCCCCATAAAATAGGTTCAGGACACTATGAAGACTTAGGTCAGACACAAAAGTCATGGATAGCTTATAAGCTATATAACAAAAGTACATTCTAATTTCAACCGAAAATCCTAATAGTCAGAAATTACCCGATGAAGAAGTAAGTCGTCCTGCCATTGGACCGAGACTTTAAACAGTTATTCACCACTAGCGTAAATTCTAATGAAATAAAGTCCAAAAGTAAAACTAGTTAGGAAGATAATTCACCCACTTGCTTAGATTGAATGCTAACAATGGCGCGCACATACGTCTAATAACAATTTTAATTCCGTGTCAACTCAAAATACACAAGTATTTCGTCCATCGCAAGAAAAGCAGAGGTGCAATACTTAGCCTAGCTTTTAATTTATCTAAGATAACATACTAGCGCCAGCGGGGATTGCAGAAGGTATCCAGATGGATGCACTGGCGCCAGTACGCTCGATGGCACGTGACCAATTAGAATTAATTACCCCCTGATGGTTAATTGCATTCTCAATTATGTAACCACTTCGATACATCGGATGCAGGGCTGCATCCTCGCTATATTTTATTGATTTATTATGTATGCCATTAAATCATCCTATGGGCGCCTTAACGACTTCTCTTATAAAACAGGCTTCAATTTCTTTCTGATTGCACTTAAGACCCAGGTTAGCCTTTATGTGGCACTCCACATAACAATATTGGTCAACATGAAGTGTGTTGATACTTGAAATGATTTTAACCCTCGAATGTTCTGTGGGACATTTAAAAACTTTGGACGTTTTCTATATTCACAAACCAGGATATTGAAAATGTGTCGAGAATTACATACATACCTATTTAGCAATTCATATGGAAATGTCTTTGAATCGGTTTTAATAGTTTGATTTAACGTTAGACGATTCCAGACCAGAATCTCCTATACATATAAATTTACTGCGATTTGTCATTATTAACACTTGCTTTAATGTACTAAAAAAATCTGCCAGCCACGGTGATGGACGCTAAGCGTCCAGTGAAAAATGTATGTTTGAAATTAAAATTATGCAAAATCTGCTAGATTATTTTATGTAAAATGAATTGTGTAATTATTTGTGGGTGACATTTTTTTAGCTCGGGTGTTCCCCACGGCTCGACTCTAGAGCTAGCGATGTTTGTTATTTTTATAAATGCCTGTTTGCTATTTGTAGATGATATCAATATGGTTGCTAGAAGCTTAGTAACCAATAAACACAGAGTTGAGAGATGTAGTTAGGTGTCATTCGTTTCAGATGTATAGTACACGATCAATGCCCATCACTCTTTACGTAGTAATTTAGTTATCAAATCATCCATATACATTAAAAAAACAACTATCAATAAAAAAACACACGAGTAAAAACTTTATATCCATCATCTATTATAGATTATGCTAGCCTCTACCAATAGTTCACTGCACAGAAGGCTGACTTCTTTGTTTTCTCACTATCATGCAACTATAATTATTTCTTCATATCTAAAAATACTGCACAGCTTAGTCCAACACCTTGTTCTGCAGCATTGATTAGATTAATCCAACACGAGCAGTGTCACAAAAATCATAACTTAATTTTTGGTAAATTCCAGTAGTGCGATGATCAACGTGCTTGCTAAGCAATCTACCGTATTGAGTATTATCCTTAGTAAGTCAAAGGTGGTTCAATTAGTATAAATGAATAGAAGATCTAAACCTCGTTTTACCGGGGTTTTCCCTTATTTTGAAAGAAACTTGATATCCTAGCGATATTATATTTTTAACATTTCAGAATATAACGAAAAAACACGATTTTTTAATCAGTTTTCCTTGACATGCTACTGAGGGTAGCGCTATCAAATTTTAATTTGTAACTTTTCCTGACTATGCTGTGAGCATGACCAGCATTGTATCTGTTCATACAGACTCTTAACTTGTTCAGGCTAGAACTTTTTGGACCTTAGTGTATCCACAAAATAGACTTGCTTCTCAATTATATATCTACAAACTGGAGAATTTTTTTTCGCATTGGTATAGATCATTCAGCCAGAAGAGGCATTTTGCAATAGTGTGAGTAACACTTTCTGTATTACACAACTTATGTAGTGGTATTGGTTTTAGAATGCCACACAATTGGTTCGCGAAGAGCGCACGTTTGTATTGTTATTAAAATACTCGGTGATTAGAAAAACACTACCATGTCGAAATTAGGGGTGCGATTTTTGTCTTATGTAATGTATAATTCAAAATTTTTCGAAAGCTTAACATATAGTATAATGTACTTAGTTGTAATTTAAAGTTTCCTAGAATGTAGAATCACTACATCCACTATTATTTTAAAACTTTATTATTTGGCATTGTAATTATGTACTTATGATACATTAATACGTTAAATAATCTTACATTCATTTTATTTTTATGTGCAATCTAATTGCTGACAAACGTTTTTACTTTAACATATAATATTTGTACTTGTATTTATTTTTAATCTTGAAAAATTCCATTCTTGTTATTTAATGTTTCCTAGAATCTGCCATGCCTAAACGATTAATATGTTAAATAAACTTCTTTCATTTTATTTTTATGTGCATTACAATTTGAGCTCACAGTATTTTTAATTAACAAAACGTGTGTGTTCATTTCAATGTTTGAATATAAAATAATATATTTTTGCTTTTTCACTTCATTAAAAAAATAAAGTGACAAGTTTTTGTAAACGCACTGTTACTCACACTATTGCAAAATGACTCTTCTGGCAGAATGATATATATATGTACTTTTTATCTACGATTTGCCTTTTTTCCTTGTTTTTTAGATAGTAAAAAATAGTGAGATAGTGTGTTCGTAACAAGATATCTTAGTGAGGAATAAAATTCAGTTTTGATCGTGTTGAAAAATAAATACAACACCTTAATCTTCGAAAAGACTGTAGTTTCACTTTGTGGTGCCATATTTTATAAAAAAGGAAAAATAAGTAAAATAAAAAAACTTATTTTATATTTTTGTGTTCGCCACTGTGTTTGTAAACAAATATAAATACAAATATTTGTATCCACAAATTAATCAAATACAACATAAACAATGGCGCCGAATAATTTATATCAATAACGATTTCGCCCAAACGGTGTCTAAAACAATACCTAAAAATATCTAACCAGCTTTTTATACATCCAATAAATTAAAAAATTTAATTATGAACAATAGAGACACGGAAAGTAAACTTACTCAATCCGGAGTTTACAAATTACAATGTAATGATTGTTCATATTTTTATATTGGCAAGACGAAAAGAAATTTTGAAAAAAAACGAGTTAAGGAACATTTAAGATGTTTAGGATATGTATCCTAGAGGGAAGAGATGATGATGGTTTGTTGATAAATAATAAAACACGTTAGATCGCAATGCGCAAAGAGAGTCTGTCCTTTTTTATTAGTAACGTAGGTATTTATATATTTTTAGAATGCGCGCGAGAATGCGCTCGCGATATGCCTACGTCTCGTTTCTGTGAATGCAAAACGGTTAATTGTTGTATGTGGGTATCATTCAAATACGGAACTAGCGAGATAGCCGTGGTGCGTTCTCGCTCCGGCGTGTAATGCGGTCCGCTCGGCTATGGGTTGAATGGCCGGCGTGTGACCTTCGGACTTGAATGGCCGGCGTGTGAACTTTGGACTGTTTATTTAGATTTCGTCGAGGAATGCGAAGGTCATCTCATCGGTCATTGACCGTATGTATGAATACCCACAGTATTCGAGTGGGCGACCGCCACAGATGCCTGAACAACAATTATTTTTCAGAGTTCGCTAACCACCTAATTTAAAACAACCATTCGTTCGATATTAATCGTGGTTTGAAGATTCTACATATAAACCGAGGGGGATTGCATCTTGACAATTTTGAAATTCTCGAGATTAAAAAATCTATAAAATTAAGTCTTAATATCATCAATAACCAAACCAATTTTCATAATAGCCCTCTGCTTAATATGTTCCCAATTTAAAATCCCCCCCTGTCTTAAAGATTCACATTCACTTTCACATATTTTTTTCCCCGCCCCATTCACCATTGTATTACATCTCTCCCCACTTCACTCCCCCTACCTCACCTCTTTTATATTAGGTTATTTACACTTGTACAGAATACATTTTAGCAACTTAGTTTATATTCACCTGACGAAGAAGACGGTGGTCTTCGAAACTAGTTGTAAACCTAAATTAAACCTGTGGTGAACACAAAAATATAAAATAAGTTTTTTATTTTACTTATTTTTTCATTTTATGTACAACACCTTAAGTCCATGTCATATCCTTGATGTAAAATAAGAAGTCCTCTACATTCCACAGGGGCGAGTTGTTTGAATAGTCAACCTGATTTATCGTCGTTCCCCAGCTTCGATTACACGTAAGCAAATATTTTATTCGCATCAACTATTTTTCCTCCGGTGGTAGTGGTACATAACCTCGCACTCCTCTCAATCTGATATCTGGAGCTTACGTTTTTTTTATTAAAATATCAAATATCCGTCAATTAATTAAGAAAATTTGTGAAAGTTCCTTTAAACATTACACAAAACATCATTAGTAATTTGTTTTTTTTTTTTTTGTTAATGTTAACTTAATTTTATTGTATGTCGTAATTTATTTATAAAAATAAATATATGTGTGTAATTTTATTGAGTATTTTTGGGGTTTATTTCTGTGGCGTTATGGCAGAAGTTGATATATCCGTTTTTTGTCATTTTGTGTTTATTTATTCTCCCAATTTATAGAAAATATATCTCAGCATGTTGTGGCAAAACTTGGTGTGTCACTCATTATCCAAACAAAAGACATATTGTTTGAAAAAACTTAAAAAATACTTATTTGTACTGATTTTAACAGCTTATCAAAGTTAATATTGCTTCTCCTGTAAACTAAGGTAGAACGGACATATCAACTTTTGCCATAACGCCACATATTTGTAAGTGATATTTTTGGCATCTTGGTTTTATATCTACAGAATGGATGATTTTTTGCATTGGTATATACTTTTACTCAACAATTCGTCTTTTTCCTTGTTTTGTAGACAGTAAAAAAATGTCATATGGTATGTTCGTAACGGGATATCTCAGTGAAGAAAAATATTAATTATTTTATTATAAAAATTATAAAAATATTGTTTTCTCCACTTAAAATATATTTTTTTAATTTTTTTTTATCCACTTTGCACGGATTTCTCCTGTTACACAAAGGGGGTCTGCTTCTAGTGTTAGTTTATTCGTTAAGAATAATATTAGCCAGGATTCTTCTCATACTGCTAGGCGGTACCGAGAATATATCAACAGTGTCATTCACTTGGTTCAATATCTCTATACCACGCGTGACTGAGTGTTTAGCCATGATATTCGTCCTGTAAGTTGGTATGTAAAACAGAGGGTGATTCCTTGCACGGCTATATTTATTGGGTACATATAAACTTAGTGCTTCTAGAATCGCGGGACAGTTAAAGGAACCTTAGAAAACCTTTATTAGGAATATCGCAATGGAATCTTGCCTTCTTGTTTCGAGGCTTCTATAGTTACACACCGTGAGAAGTTCGGCATGGTGAGCATATTTTGGGTAATCCCCCTTTGTTCTGTACCATAGATATCTGAGGTTTTTTTTTGTATTTGTTCTATATTTTTTTTATATTTGAGCTGATGAGGAGCCCAATTGTTACTATAATGGCATCTTCTTCTTCCCAGTATCATGTCAGGTTCCCCAACGTTGACTATCACCTGAGAGTAGACATATTTGTCCCTGGCAGCCCGAATCAACTTACGACCTGTTTATCGGAACCCAGTGCGGTCGTAAGTCGATGACAACCTGTATTAGTAATGATCTCCAGATGGTTCAACTTCCACAGTTGTACTGTCTAACTACAAATAATATTACTTTCTTCTTTATAGTTAAGTCATTAACATTGTGGAGGTTTAAAGACAATGTCATTTGTTTTATCAAACACTGTTTATTCCACTTTTTGTAACGGTATAACCCTACCGGTTTCAAGGCTTTCCCCTCATCATTAGGGGAGCACAAACAAAGCCTGTTTATGCTCCCTTGATGATGAGTTGAAAACCTTGAAACCGGTAGGGTTAGGCCGTTACAAAAAGTGGAATAAACAGTGTTTGATAAAAACAAATTAAAATATATTAATTTCGTTTCTTTTTATTTATTTAAATCTTTAGATTTCTAATTGAGAAGCCTTTAATAAATTTAAGCTCCAACCTTTTTTTCATTCGTTTGACACTCTTCAACATATCCGAACTGGTGATTTGGATATATTGAATAGCGTGACCGGGAGACACAATTATCTCATTAATTGTCCTTCGGCCTTAGAACCATTAGATTAGGCACGAAAAACTCATATTTAGTGTAATATTTCTTTTTTATATTATTAAACTTGCCATATTTTTTAATGTAACATACATTTTAATGTAACATACATTTTAATGTAACATACATTATAATGTAATAAACATTTTAATGTAACATACATTTGATTGTAACATACATTTTATTGTAACGTACATTTTAATGTAACATACATTTTAATTTTTCATACATTTTAATGTAACATACATTTTAATGTAACATACATTTTAATGTAACATACATTTTATCGTAACATACATTTTAATGTAACCTACATTTTAATGTAACATACATTTTAATGTAACATACATTTGAATGTACAATAACAAACATTTTAGTGTAACATACATTTTTACTATTGTTTTTATCTAATAAGTCTTAAAATGTTTTCATACCGTTTTTTTTTACTTGTTAGATTTGTTATTGTACGAATTAAGAAAACCTGTAATGTGTAAATTACTGGAATGTGCAAAGGACTCAACAAAGGACTTAATAGTTAATTAATTAATATAGTTTAAATGAAACTCGCAGTTTGTCATTAATTTAATTTAAAACTTCATTGAACAGTGTACAGCATTTGATTTACTCGAAAAGAGGCCTCGAGTTTGATTTGAAGTACGTAAATATGTTTTCTAAGAAGATTTTTACGTATCTCAGAAATTCAGTGCACCCTTGTACACTAAAACTATTATACAAAAAATAAATAGTATGTAAGAAGCAGGTTATACAATTGTATACTAAATAAATATGAACATTTTTAAAAATATAGGCATACAACTCCAGATTTGTGTAACGAGAGAATAGCAAATAAAAGTCCAAATTTTGACAAAAATAAATTAACAAACTATTAAGAAAGTGACGTTTAAGATTTTTCCTGAATGTGCAATTATTCTGCCGGTCTTTAAAGGGCAAGAGTAGCTTATTACAGTATTTGCTGGCTGAATATGATAAAGATCTCTTCAATAATACAATAAAATGAACAGAAAATTGGATAAGTTTCGGAATGTACTGTGAGTGAACAAGCCTCTATAGGTCCATATTACAGTTAAATGTACAATTTAGACGGTGTGTTAAAATAAGTAACATAAACACTCCTGGCTGAATATTTGAAGGGAGTGGTTTCAATACTGTACGTGATCCTTATTCATAATCGTCGTTGCTGGGTCTCAAAGTCGAGGATCCCCTCGCCACTTCAACGTCAATATTGATATGCTCTTCCACGTCGATTCCTGAAGATGTCACAGACCTGTGGATTCTGCTTAGCCGCCTGGTAATGCATGTTCGCAGCACTCTGACTGTTCCTTACACGTCTAGTCAGTGAGACGCCATCAACCCGAGAACACATGGCTGTCTCTAACCTTCTCGGTTCTAAACCACCTGCTCCCAGTCCCCACACGAAGTCAAAGACTCTCGCAGACTTCTTATGCCATTTTCTCTGCCCACCAACGTTTAACTTGCTCGTTATTTCCCCGTACAGACGCATTTCAGGAGCCTATAATTGTTCATAATTCATGAAGATTGAATATACAAGATGTTTCGAAACCTCTGTCAAACAGATGAATGCTTAGAAGATTGTTCACTGAATGGCGATATACAAATGAATGTAAATTTGGTAAAATTATTCCGAATCTATTGTTCGTCTAAGAATCACTCGTACTATGTCATTAGAGTGTCCCAAAAAGGAATATCCTGTATGCAGTTTGCAATGCGAACGCAGCAATGTGCAATATCCTTTACATAGATCCATTGTTAGTCATTCTTTATTTTTATAACGCAGAATTTTATAAACATGAATTTATTCAAACCGGCCCTCGTGTAATATTTAGTTGTGATATTTTTATTTTAATTATAATAATACAGTGAAATCAAAGGTTATGGTTATTTTTGAACTTTTTTTGTTTTTGAGAATACATAGGTACATTAGAATGTGCCCATCACAAATTTGCTTACCTACTCATCTCCGGTGACACCAATGTCAAGTACCCTGGTCATCCACTTTGTATTGTTCCTTCCATCATACTATTCACAGGTAATGGGCATTTGTTCATATGTTTAAGCAGCCCATTGGTTTTGTTTTCTTTGCTACACGCCGTTCGATATCGTTCATAACTCTTCCATCATCTGACAAAGTACTAACTGAATAACAAAATTCTTCAAGTTGCTGTTCTTTCAACTTCAAATTGCTGTACTTTCAACTTCAAGTTGCTGTACATTCAACTTCAATGTCGATGAATTTGTAAAAAGTAAAGTGAATAATAATACAAAATAAATTGTTAGATTTGACATCAGAATCAGGAGGTAATTTGATTTCAAATAATGTTCGGGATAAGCCTACATAGAAAGCTGCGCAGTGCTATCATCTTAGCACTTACCATACGTCCTTAAGGACCTTAAACAGCCAGGAGTTACGCCCGCTCCAAAATTGCTTCTTCGAGAGCCAATAAAGGAGTTTATTGCTACTCCAGGCCATCGCGCGCAATGCTTTCCATTTTCCACTTTCCAATTTTAAGTGCCCTCCAAGGCAGCATACCTCATCATTCCTGGAATGGACTCCATGCTATAAACCATATACTGAATGTCTATATAAATGAATGATTTATTATAGTGAAAATATTACTTGAATAACACTCTTTTGTTATTAAATATAACCTCTTGAGTACCTGGTTTATAGTATTTTGAAAGGTAATTTAAAATAATAATACGTTTATTCCAGTCAGTGTACAAAATGGGGATATGCAACGTAAGCTTTTGAAAACAGAAATTTCTTCCAGCATTGCTAAATTAAAGAACTGGATGCCTTCAAGTAAATTGAAATTGAATCCTTCGAAGAACAAGCTCATGTGGGCTGCTTCTCAGCGTCTATTTATCGTTGTTATGATTCTAGACAGATCGAATGAACAATCCCTGAAGATGAAAGCTGAAACATTGGCACCATAAGCCGAACCACGCGGCACAACACTTTGAAAGACTTTATACAACTGATACATACAAAATATCACCAATAACATAATAAAATAACACTTCGTTAGTTTATGGTTAAATGTGTTGCACTGGAGTAAAAGTAATGGTGATTAAATAGTGCGAAAGGAAATGTAAATGCGATATATGGGTGAATAATGAATGATTGAAGTAAATCAAGGATTCTGCTATTTGGAAAATATTTTCTTATATGATGGAAGAGTCAAGAGGGATATCGAACGGCGTGTAACGACAGCAAACAAAGTTAATGAGGCACAAAATGATAATATATACTCGAACCTGGCATTATTAAAATGATAGTCCACAACAGTATTTTGGTACCAACATTGATGTATGGGAACGATACTTGGACGTGGAAAGAGACTGAGATGAGTCAAATAAATACTATAGAAATGCGTGCACCGAGAAGAATACATGGAGTGGCAATGTATGACGGAATGCAGGGAAAAGGGATGAATGTGAACTTAATGCTGATGTGTTGAGTAAGATGAAGAAGAGTACGTTGAAATGGTTTGAGCATGTGGAACAAATGACTGAAGAAAGCCTGATAAAATAGATATGTAGAAAAGGAAGACGTGTTAGAGGAACACCAAGAAAAATGTGATTGGAACAAGTGAAACATTTTGAAAGGAGAAAACGTTAAAAGTCAGAAATCATTGAAGTTGTAGAGGTTAGGAATATGTGTCGAGATAGGAAACTACAAAATGTAGAAAAGAGGTTAGGAATATGTGTCGAGATAGGAAACTACAAAATGTAGAAAAGAGGTTAGGAATATGTGTCGAGATAGGAAACTACAAAATGTAGAAAAGAGGTTAGGAATATGTGTCGAGATAGGAAACTACAAAATGTAGAAAAGAGGTTAGGAATATGTGTCGAGATAGGAAACTACAAAATGTAGAAAAGAGGTTAGGAATATGTGTCGAGATAGGAAACTACAAAATGTAGAAAAGAAGTTAGGAATATGTGTCGAGATAGGAAACTACAAAATGTAGAAAAGAAGTTAGGAATATGTGTCGAGATAGGAAACTACAAAATGTAGAAAAGAGGTTAGGAATGTGTCGAGATGGGAAACTACAAAATGTAGAAAAGATGTTAGGAATATGTGTCGAGATAGGAAACTACAAAATGTAGAAAAGAGGTTAGGAATATGTGTCGAGATAGGAAAGTACAAAATGTAGAAAAGATGTTAGGAATATGTCGAGATAGGAAACTACAAAATACACAACTTTTCAGTGTAGGACTGCATTTCAATGTTAATTATAATTAATTATTAATTATTAAAACCTTTGTAAAGGAAACTAGTAAAAGTGTATTAAGTCTTGTTTGGTGACTTCCTGAGGCGATATTAAATCAACAGGTCATTAAAAATGTAATAACAGCGATTGAGGAAACTCGTATATTTTTATCCCACCATTCTCGCAGAATTGGTTCCAATCAGACCAGTTCCAAGAGACCCCTAGAGGATACGGAAGATAACGCAGCTTCCTGATACAGTCAATCCTCGGATTACGACGGATTCAGTTTCATTCCATGTTTCGTAACTAAAAACACTTATTAATAAAAAAAAATCGCAGTTTCCCTTTTTTCTCGTCGTCGTCAGAATCATAAAACCTTGGCGACTTCAAATTTAATAAAAAATGTTCAAATCGGTTCTTTGACACAGAGAGAACGAGATTGTGGAGCTTTTGGAAGTACCCAATAAGTGTGACAGTGGTTCTCTATAGGTGTATTCACACAAGGGTGGGTTTTAAACATTTTACATATTTTTACTCTATGGTTCGCTTTTACATTAAAACAATGTTAATTATTAAATAAAAAAGTAATTGATGTTACAAGAAAAATCGTGAACCCCTTGTCCTTCGGTATTTTACTATCAAATTGATAGACACTGTTAAAATATCTAGTGTTTGTGGGTATTGCGGCCCACAAGACATGTTGTATATAACAGTAACAACTCCAATGAGGTTACAGATTATGGACTGTTTTGCCGTTAATTTCTAGGTTGATCTTTCCAGTATCGGTTCTCTCAAGTTATAGACTGTATGCTTTCAGAATTGTGTCGAATATTGTTCGTCCATCTTAAGTACTCGTATAGTCGTTCCAAGTGTCTTCTATTATACTTCAGAAAATGTAGGATGAGTCCTGCGACGTTTTAAACATCATGTCTCAAAGGGATGGGATAAAATCGTTTTTTTTTTACAAATTAAATAGTTTTTATATAAATCGAAAAATTGTTTTTCTCTAAACTGACGTTTTAATTCCTAATTTTCATTATACTGACTTTCTAATGTATTGTATGATTTGTATCTATCTTTAAATAGTCCAAGATCATACTTTATTTAACCATACTTTCCTTGGTCTTCCTCTACCACGCTTTCCACTCACATTTGCACTGTTTATTTCTTTTGTTAGTCTTTCTTCATTCATTCGTTCCACGTGCCCTAACCATCTTGGAGTGCACTTCTTCATTTTGCTTAATACATCGCTTTAAATTCACACTCATCCATAATTATTTCATTCCGTTTTCTGGCATACATTGTGTTCCCACGTTTTCTTCTAAGTGCACACACTACAGCATTTATTCGGCTCTTTTCAGTCGTATTTCACGTTTAAGTTTTACTCTGATACATCAGAATTGGTGCCAAACTACTTTTGTGGACTATAATCTTTGCAAATTTGGATGCTGTCTGGTTCGAGAACAATAATAATATGACTTCGAAAATGCGAAAATAACGTATAAAAGGGTCGCCTGATACTAAACTATTACTTGCATGATCGTGTATCGATACCTTGATGCTTATATAATCTTGGCAGATTTTGATGCTGTCTAGTTCGAGAACAATAATAATATGACTTCGAAAATAACGTATAAAAGGGTCGCCTGATACTAAACTATTACGTGCATGATCGTGTATCGATACCTTGATGCTTATATAATCTTGGCAGATTTTGATGCTGTCTAGTTCGAGAACAATAATAATATGACTTCGAAAATAACGTATAAAAGGGTCGCCTGATACTAAACTATTACGTGCATGATCTTGTATCGATACCTTGATGCTTATATGGGCAGGTCGTTATTATGCAATCGTCGAAACTCCACCGAAGCCTTACTGGGATTACACTGGTATTCTGGGCATTGCAAATATCCTTAATTCAAAGCCCATTTCTGCACAAGCATTCGGAGTCCAATTTGATCACATGCAATTCAAGAGCTTTTCAAATGTAATCTTACTTATAAATAAGGTAAAATTAAAAGCACAAATAATGTTAGATCTGAAAGAATGAAAAGGAACTTATGGGGAATGTAGCAACTAGGTATATCAAGGAATACGCCTTGATGAGACGTCATCGTCTACCATGGCCTTATTGATAAGAAGCTTGACTTTCATCTAGGAGTGTTTGGTTAGATTTTCAATAGTACGAATACATTAAAGGATCCCATTCTGGTAAAAAAAGTACATCTGGTAATAATACTCTCAAGCGTTCTTCTTCTTCCTAGTGTCATGTCAGGTGCCCCCAGCGTTGACTATCACCTAAGAGTAAGCATCTTTGTCCCCTCTCTCTCTTCCTTGGCATAATTATTCCCACATGGTGGTGGGGTCTGCCCTTCCAATAATTCGCCACCACTTCGCCCGATCCTGTGCATCTTCCGGAGCAATATCGGTGTCCCTCATGTCCCGCCCAACCACCTCGCGCCATCCGCGCTTGGGTCTTCCTTGGGACCTCTAATCAGGGACATTAAGTGTCTGCGCCCTGTTTCCTATATACTCTGGCGGTCTACTGCTGACGTGTCCATACCATCGCAGCCTGCTCTCTTGAATCTTGTCAGAGATGTCGCGTACACCTAGACCTCCACGGATGTAGGGGTTTCGGATCCTGTCAAGCCTTGTGACACCACACATCCATCTCAACATTTTAATCTCAGCTGTCTGTATAGCACGGACGTGCGTTAGGGAGGTATTCCAGGTTTCTTAGCCATATGTGAGCCCAGGCCGAATGACACTCTTATAAACTAGCCTCTTGAGTTTGACGGGACGAGTTTAACATCTTTGTCCCCGGCACGGCAGCCCGAAAAAGATCACAACGCTCCTTATACCAGTACAATCACGTGTATTGCGAAGCCAGGATATTTGCTTTCTGCCAAAACATTTTCAATCCTCTATGTTGCCTTGGATGATCAGGTGCAGTAATTTGTGTTTTTCTCCTCTAAGTACATGATCCAAATAGGACACCTTTCGGATTTACCATAAATATTAGCAACTGTCTATCAACTTTGGCTCTTTGAAGAACCCTTGTGTTGCTGACCATATCCATCCAGGGTATCCGTAGCATTCTCCGGTGCATCCACATTTCGAATGCTTCCAGTCGGTTCATACTACCAACTTTGAGGGTCCATGATTCCACTCCATGCAATAACACTGACCAAACGTAGCATTTGACTAACCGTTGTCGAAGTTTCAAGTTTAGATTATCATCGCAGAATACGCTTCTCATTTTATTTAAAGCCGCACGAGATGTTTCAATTCTGCACTTGACCGGTTTCTGGGTCGAGGTCTTCCACTATGACACTTCCGAGGTATTTAAATGTTTCCACTCTCTCTATATCAGCACCGTTCAATGTAAGACTTGCTCCTGCATGATCCTGCCGGCCAAACACCATGAACTTAGTTTTACTCACGTTTATGTTCAGCCCCAGCCTCACACCGGCTTCATTAATTCTATCTATGGCGCAGGGTTTGAAGGTCGTCAATACTGTCTGCCAAAACAACCGTATCATATGCGTACTTGATGTTATTGACGTATACACCATTCACTTTGACCCCCAGATTCAAGTTATATAGTGCTTCCTTGAAAACTATATCAGAGTATTGCACTTTTGTTGTATACAGTAGAACCTGGCGGGTTTATTGCCATGTAACAATATTTTCTTACCAATTAGAAAGAGGCTGAAAGTGAATACTAGACTGGAATACTTTTATTAAAAATCTTGGTTAAACCGCTAATCGAACCCGCAATGCCCGGGCCGAAAAATATTATTCTTAACAACTAAACTACGAAGGCCTTCAATTATGTTCTAACTTCTTCGCATGTAGGGTAGTATTACCAACACGCGCGAGTTTCGGGCCTACTCAAGTGGTTCTAAACCCTAGGGCCGAAAGAATGTTGTTTCACGATCATGCTCTTCAAGATGTCCCTATCACCAATTCGAATGCGTTGAAGGGATGAATGAATTAACACCTGGTTAATATTTCGTCTAAATGATTATTGTTACATATCAGCGTTCGTTAGTATTACTAACATGTACGATGACGGACGAGTTACTCGCCGAAAGACGAGTCGTTAAAAATATTGATAACTTAAAGAAAATATTGAGTTATTCGGTTTAATAAAATTCATTCGAAACTGTCTTGTAAATATATTCCCTTTTTCTTTTAAAAGAATATATATGACCGAAGTCCTAGGTATCCTTATACTCTCGAACACTAGGCGGAAAAAAGGCCTGTGTTGTTCGAGGGGAGTAGCACAGCGCGGTGTTCGAACCGACGACCTTCCGCACGGAAGTTCAGTGCGTTACCGCACGGCTATACACCTCGCATATATATATTTCAATGCAACGCATTTGAAAAAGGTACTCAAAAAAGTTCAAACCGAAGTGAGTAATATTTGGAACTAAATGACTCGTAAATTTAACATGATTATTGGATAATTGAGGGAATATAGTATATAATATTTTAACACAATGATTATTGAAGGAATATATAATATTTTAACACAATGGTTATTGAATTATTGAGGGAATATATATAATAATATTTTAACACAATGATTATTGAATTATTGAGTGAATATATAATATTTTAACACAGTGATTATTGAATTATTGAGTGAATATATAATATTTTAACACAATGATTATTGAGGGAATATATAATATTTTAACACAATGATTATTGAATTATTGAGTGAATATATAATATTTTAACACAATGATTATTGAGGGAATATATAATATTTTAACACAATGATTATTAAATTATTGAGGGAATATTTAATATTTTAACACCATGATTATTGAGGGAATATATACTATTTTAACACAATGATTATTGAGGGAATATATAATATTTTAACACAATGATTATTAAATTATTGAGGGAATATTTAATATTTTAACACAATGATTATTGAGGGAATATATACTATTTTAACACAATGATTATTGAGGGAATATATAATATTTTAACACAATGATTATTGAGGGAATATATAATATTTTAACACAAAACGGTATCATTGAGTGGATATCATGGAATTTTGACCAGCTCCTTGTAGAACTCGTAGTACGTATCATTTAAGGGCAGAATTGATTGGCGCGCTAGAAGCGTGATGATAAAAGTACACGAAAGGCGATAATACTCTCCCGAAAGGAACAAGAACATAATTCAACGTAACACCCACCAGAATGTATGTTTTCATTTATACCTACACTAAATTCAAGCCCTGATTTATATTGCCGATATCGGTATTATAGGGGAACACCAAGGAGTTTGTCTACCTCGGGAGCAAAATAACATGGTACGGTCGGTCCAAGAGCGAGGTCGACAGCCGTATACATCAGGCTAGACTTGCATTTAATAAAAGGTCGAAAATAATAGAATCAAATAATATAGACCTAAAACTGAGAATACTCCTCATCAAGACCTATGTATGGAGTATCTTGATGTACGGCTGCGAGACATGGTGCCTATCCGAAAGAGATAGACGAAGACTAGAGGCTTTTAAGATGTGGTCCTATAGAAGACTTTTAGGAATTTCTTGGAGAGACCGCATCACAAATGAAGAGGTTCTCCAACGAATCGAATGAGGAAGGCACCTGCTCAGGATCCTGTCCGAAAGGCGTGCAAGATGGATCGGTCATATAATACGACAAGAGGGCCTCTTGCATGCCATAATGGAGGGTATGACCGAGGGGACAAACTCTAGGGGACGCCCACGCCGAGAGTACCTGGAGGACCTGTTGGTGGACGTGCGCTGCTCAACATATACAGACTTAAAAAGAGCCGCACAGGACAGGGGGGAATGGAGGAGAAGAGTTCAAATTGCTGCAAACCAGTCTTAGGACTGCAACCACGGAACGGAGGGGTACTAAGTTGGAATCGCTAAGTTGATAAATAAATTCTAAGTTTGAATCGCAATGCATTTTTTGAGAATATAAAATATAAAGTTTTTTTTTTACAGATGTGGTCATATATTTTATGATGAAAGACGGAACATACGTAGCGTCTTAGTATATTCAATTTCGATATTAAAAATAATCTTCAAATTATATTTAGTTTAATTTATCTCGTAATAACTGTATCGTTCCTTTACAAGAATGGACCATTAAATTAGTTTATACCCATGTACCACAAATACCCTGGAACATTTCTATCCGAAACGATTCGTAACCTCTTGTTACTTCACGTAATGGGTAGTTGTTGGAAACACAGGGTCGTTAAGGTTTACATCCGATGTGTTTATACAGAATGTTCGCCCGACCAAACATGCACTGCTCGCCCATGCCTTGTTTCTATTCACCCTTTATCGCTATATATTATATATACTCGTATATATAGTACGTTATATTCTCACAAAACCCGAATGATCTTCAGCATCAACTGCAAGAATTGGCAGAGGTCAGCAAAGGAGAATTTACACACTTTCTGATTATTTTTGGTCACAAATTTACACTGTTTCCGATCATTTTGGTCATGAATTCACACACTTTCCGGTTATTTTTAGCCGCAAATTTACACGCTTTCCGATTATTTTGGTCACAAATTTTCACTCTTACCCGAGTATTTTTTGTGACAAATTTAAATACTTTCCGATTATTTTTGGTCCCAAATTTACACACTTTCCGATTATTTTTGGTCACAAATTTACACGATTTCCGATTATATTTGGTCACAAATTTGGTAACTTCTTAAATGTTTTTCCATCGTGTGAATGTAATTTGTTTCAAACTACAAAATACCATCCCAGCCAAGCGAGATATTTTAATTATATCGACATCAGATCTTCGATCTCATTAAACAGCGCCTTCCCTTGTTCCAACTCTTAGACAGACACTTACGTTACTAAATGGGATCTCTGCTATCGTCTTTACAAAGTAGAAAGAAACACTGAACATACCACAAATATGTTTCAGGCTGAATCTCAATTGAGTATGGTGTACTTGAACACTGATACTGGAGTCATTTGTAGCCTTAATGTACATTGAGAATGAACAACAGGTTAATACAAATCAGAACACAAACGGTTATTGATTCGTTACCATAATCTTGGATCATCAGTGGCGTAAGGCTATGTCCACAGAGAAGCATCAAATATAATAGTTACTTGACTGGATAGACCTCAGGACAGGACAGCACACAGGACCAGCAACGGAAAAAGCTCTGTTATAATCTCACCTTTGGATCAATTAGGGACAATTATTTGATGAAGACGAAATCGACCTCAAACTTCAACTCTTCTCCGAAGGAACATCTCTCAGACACAAGAAGGAACATCTCTCAGACACAAGAAGGAACATCTCTCAGACACAAGAAGGAACATCTCTCAGACACAAGAAGGAACATCTCTCAGACACAAAAAGGAACATCTCTCAGACACAAGAAGGAACATCTCTCAGACACAAGAAGGAACATCTCTCAGACGAAAGATACAATATAGACATTCCACGAAGCAACTTAAATACAAAGAAACATAGTTTGAATTTAATCTGTTTGTGATACTTAATTTATACTTTTTAGAAGTGGACTAAATACATTCATATCATCACGCCATATCCCTGTTGAGGTAGGCACAGATGACAAAGCGTCAGACTTTCCTTATTTAATACAAATCTATAGCCTCCTCCACATCCATACATCTCATACAACTACTTCGATTTATCTGACTTTCAACGTTTCCTTCTTTCAAAATATCATTCACTTGGTCCAACCATACTATTCTTGTTGTTTCTCGCAGACGCTTTCCACTAATGTGACTGTCATTTATAGCCTAGCATTGTAAATAGAGAAGAATCTTGAAATTTGAAAGTAAAATAATAAAAAAAAAACACTTTTTTGATAAAAACACATTACATGCCAAACTTGTCAAATGACTAGGGGGTCGACATATTTAAAAAAAATTTGGTAAAGGGGTCTGCGGCCGTAAAAAGTTTGGGAACTCTTGGTCTAGTCGATAAGACGCCTGCCTTCCAACTAGGGAAGTGTGGGCTCAATTCCCGTTGGGACCAAGATTTATTTTATAAAAATATTCTGTCTGGTTGTCGCATTAGGCTTGATTGTCACTTTTAGTGTTGGAAAATATAGCGACATAGCAATAAACCCGTAAGATAATGAACAACGAATGTGCTATACAATACAATACAACCATCGGTAGATCGATATGGTAAGCGGTAAAATTGAAGTAAAATGACTTATTCTTAACGTAAAGCATTTAAGTAAAAATATACAAGGTTCTTATAATAACAGAGCCTGGTGTAAGGCTGTAACTCAATGAAGCGTTAAATAAGGTTGTTGCTTGAAATTGGAGAATACCACAGTATTAGTACCACAATACCACTTTATTCATATTCTATGTTATTTCAGGCATCGTAAAGGCACAATACACGTACTTACTCAATTATTTCATAAATCATTCGAACTCTACTTGTTTGCATCGTTCTGAGTATAAGTAAATTCTGAGGCAGGTGCACACAAACTTTAAGTTTCAATATTTATTGTTTTATTTGAAAAAAAGGTTTTTTTTAAGGTTTAAAATCTACTCAATGAGACGTATATACTCGTATATATTGGGTGTTAACATAAGTCGTGTCCGTTTTTTTTTTTTTTCAAATTTAAAAATGAGCACCAAAATGGTAAATGTTATACGTCATTCAAAGGAAATTTTCTGCTCTACAAGATATTGTGTTTGCTTTTACGTTACATACTCGTATATTATTTTATTTGATTACACGCCTTAAAAATGGAATATCCAGTAGACGAAAGTGAGCATTTTCGACACCTCCTTCTGTTCGCGTTCAATCGAAAGAATAAAGCTGCCAAAGCTGCTCGCGATATTTGCGAAGTGTACGGTGAAGATGCTATGAATGAAAGGACAGCTCGTCGATGGTTTTGGCGTTTCAAAGACTGTAATTTCGACCTGAAAGACATGGATCGTTCCGGACGACCAGTGGACTTCGATGAGGACCGCTTAAACCATATTATTCATGAAGATCCCCTTCAAACCACCGTCGAATTGGCTGAGCAGATGAATTGTAGTCACATGACTGTATACCGCCATCTTAAATCAATGGGAAAAGTTCAGAAGTTCGGCCCTCGGGTTCCACATGTTTTGAGTGAAAACAACTAAAATCAATTGTCAAACGTTTTACTTTTGGTGCTCATTTTTAAATTTAAAAAAAAATGGACACAACTTATGTTAACACCTAATACAAAAAAGGGTCTACTGTTAACACTTTTACATACCTAATAAATTTGTGCAATGTCCCTGCAATTGCTACAGTTTTTCTTGGGAACAAAAAGTAGGAATGGTTTTTTATATAATGGTCGAGATTTAAAAAAAAACATATTCTACTCACAAATTATATTCGTAATTTAAAAATATATTTTCTATCTTATTTATAGTTAAGGCATTAACACTGTAGAGGTTTAAACGCATTGTAATTTGTTTTATCAAACACTGTTTATTCCACTTTTCGTAACGGTATAACCCTACCGGTTTCAAGGCTTTCACTTCATCATCAGGAGAGCACAAACAAGACTGAATGTTCGAACTGGTACCAAGATACACGCTTCTAACGGTAAACATTCGGGTTGGGGACTGGGAGTTGGGGGAGGCATGGAATAGCCTCGGCGAGCAGCGGAGAGATTCTTGGGATATATGTGTTTGCCAGATGTTCACCTCGATGCACTGACTTAGAAATTTCTAGGGTCTCTAATTATAATATGTCCAATTTATTTCCGTTACTACTGATATGTAAGAGTTTAGCATAATCGATAGAAAATGTATGGTTTTCACGGTGACAATGATTAGCCATTTCAGAATAAATTAGAGGATTTGTTAAGGCAGTTTCTTAAGGATTTGTTGAGGATTTGAGCGCAGAGAGCAGAGAAATCTCTGCAACAAGGATTTAAATCTCGACTTAATTATAGGATAACTTGGTGAAATGAGGAAGTTGTTTGTATGGAAAGATTTTTTTTAAAATTTTAATTGAACCATAAATGACTTATTTTACTTAAAAAAAAAACAATTCATGGCATGATGTTACGATATTTTAAATAAAGTATACAATTGTTAGAAAAAAGCAATGCATTACATAATGCGTTAATGATTGAAGTCGTTCGTAAATGTATAAAAATTGTATATTGACAAACATTTTCTTGTGTACATACGAGTATATTGCCGTATTTAATTTTCTAAGAAGGTGGTCGACGTTTCGAGTGTGTTACAATTTTCGTTCTCAATTTACATTCATTACGATCTCTGTGACTTACGAGTAGTGATTGCATAAATGTGCGATTTTTTTTTGTAATGTCGCATTAAAATGCAGGCATCTTACCAACAACGTGATATAGTTTGTCTGCCTTCCAACTCGCAGGTTTGATTCTCGTTGGTAACTATTTTTTTCAATATCAATATATCTGGTTGGTAAGGAAATATTGCCCATCGTACCAGGTTGTACTTTATAATAAAAATGAAATATAATGCAATTCAATACCGCCTAGAGGATAAATACCGTAACACCGATTATCTTCTAAAGTACAATAATATTTTTTTCTCCGAATACGATAATACTTCTAAAAAGTATGTTCAACGAATAGATAATATTCGCGAAAATTATCGCACATATTTCATACAAACTGTGCAGTTTTCCACACATTCCTCCAGAAACCGCAGTGTATTAACTGCTACGTGGTTAATCTGTTTTTGATTTAGTACAGCACTAAACTCGTCGGCAATAATCACCAACTAAAACCATTACTAATTACTTAATTAAGTTTCTCTATTTTTTTTTACTTAAGCCAACTCTGGTTCATCGCCCAGATCCGTATCAGGGATGAGGAACATCTGTTTGAGAAAATATTTGTTGTATCAAGTACGAGTATATCGATTATCTTAAATTTACAACTGATGACCTCCATAGCATAAGGGTAAAACACTTGCCACCCACTCTCAGGTGTCAAGTTCATTTCCTGTTGCTTAGTGAAAAATAAACACATCCAAGTACGTATGTAATTTCTGGTCGGATAGAAGAAATTGCCCCGTAACAATGTTATTTCCAAGTACTTAATGTTGCAATAAAAGTGACATACCTACATAATAATACAAACAAACTTTTGCATCGTGGCCTGGTAGTAAGCATTCTTGCTTAGCACCCAGACGTTTTGTTTTCGATTCCTGGTGGAATTATAATACATCTTTCTTGAATCTTCGATAAGACTTTAGGTTCACTTTGTGGTGCCATGTTTTATGTAAAAAAAGAAATAAAATAAATAAATAAAACACTTATTTTATATTTTTGTGTTCACCACTGGTTTATTTCGAGTTTACTACCGGTTTCGAAGACCTCCGTCTTCATCGTCAGGTTAAGATAAACTAAATTGCTCACAATACTCGTATATTTCTTCTGCAAGTGTATAA
Organism: Odontocerum albicorne; assembly: GCA_949825065.1. Lineage (NCBI taxonomy): Eukaryota > Metazoa > Arthropoda > Insecta > Trichoptera > Odontoceridae > Odontocerum > Odontocerum albicorne. The sequence continues at coordinate 42,650,230 of OX463850.1, read as the reverse complement.
AGTATAAGAGGAATGAGGTAGGGGGAGAGAAGTGAGGAAAGTTAGTAGTGATTCAATGGTAAATGGGGCGGGGAAAAAAATAATTTTACGGGCAGACCAGGGTCTAGATATCCAAGGGGATGGATTTTAAAAGGGAAAGATATTTAGCAGAGGGCTATTATTAAAATAATAAATATGTTTTTACCATTTAAAATCCATCCCCTTGGATATCCAGACCCTGGTCTGCCCGTAAGATTATTTTTTTCGCCGCCCCATTTACCATTGAATCACAACTCTCCCCACTTCTCTCCTCATTCCTCGTATACTATGTACATTTGCAGCAGAAATATATTGTGAGCAATTTGGTTTGTCTTAACTTGACGATGAAGACGGAGGTCTTCGAAACCGGTAGTAAATTCAAAATAAACCAGTGTTTTATTTATTTATTTATTTTTTACATATAATACTTCTGATCTGAATGCAGTCTCAGGTATTTTTTCACGTGTGCTTGTTAGCTATGTAGTCTCAATTGTTAGAGCACTCTTATTAAAAGATATGAAACGGCATTAGAAAAATCTTTGAATATTGATAATTGTAAAATTTTATAATATATTTGTGATGAAAGTTTCATGCTGTTGAAATGCGTACATTGAGAAAAATACACGGGGTGACAAAGTATAACAGAATACGGAATAAAGCGATTAAAGGTGAATGTTAAATTAAGATGGGTGTGTTCAATAAGGTGAATAAAAACACACATATATGGTTTGACCATGTGGAAAGAATAAATCAAGAAAGGCTAAAAAAAAAACAAGTATATAGTGCAAATGTGAGTGGAAGGCATGGTAATGAAATACGATATTTTGCAAGAGAGAAACGTGAAAAGTCAGGCGAACCGTAAGGCTTGTAGAAACGTCACGTAGTGACGAAAAAGGAACTGTCCAGGAAGCACATTATCTAGTGGCAACACACCTGATTAAGGAAATATTAATAGCAATGACGGAGGAGGAAAATTACTTGCACTATGCAGACATCCCATTAAGGGACTTGAATACAAAGAAGCAAAGTTTGAAATTAATCAGATACTTGAACATATCTTTCCAATCATGGATTAGCGCTACGCTCAAACAGAGATTGTTTATTGGCCTTTCCAGTTCACCGCTCCTCTTTATTTACGTCGTCCTTTACTGTTCATGCAGTGAGACTCTGGAATCAGTTACAAACCAATATAAGACTCGCTCCGTCCTTGGCATGCTTTAAGAAGCGACTGAAAAACCTCTTAATTTCTAGTCAGTAAAATAACGTGTTTCATTCCTTATTTTTATTTTCCTTTCCTCTACACCATCCCTTCCTTTCCTTTTGATTGATGATATCTCACTTTATATAAAAAATAATGTTCGGGTGACTGTCCGTCTGTGTGGGGTTCGTGAGCATGTGCTCACGTATATGTTTATGGATTTCGTGGGGATAGATAGTCATTTGAATGATTTATGCGACCACGTAACTTGCTTCATTTACTTATGTCTGGTTGGCTGGAAGAGATTGCCGCCTGGCAATAAGGCCGTCAGATTGTATTTGCAATAAAAGTGTTTAATAAAAACATACTTTTTAGAAGCGGACTATACTTTTTAGAAGTGAACTAACATGACTACCATATATTGGCATATCAGCTGCATTGAAAACATTTGCGCGAATATCGAGTATTTTCGAGAATTGAGAAACCTTTCGAATTCCTCACCGATTTTTTCTGCTTCCTAACTTTTGAAAAGTGCTACATGAATAAAATTTCTTGACTTAAAAGCGCTAAATAATGTATGTCATCATCATTGTTAACCTGGGTCAATCCACTCTCCCCAAGTCGACTCCAAATAATTCAGGTTTTCGCTCGTTGATGCAATGTGATGCTGCCATGCTTTCTGATTTCATTTATCCAGCGTACCTTCGATCTTTTTCTGGGCCTCTTTATGCCTCTTGGGTACCATTGGATTATTTCGGATGTCCATCGAGAATCTGACATTCTGGCTACGTGACGGCTCATTGTCACTTCATTTTCTTGCACACCTTTATTACGTCTTCTACCTTTGTTTTGTTGCGAATCCAGGTGTTTCGTTTATGATCTCCTTTAGTATATCCCAATATACATATCTCCATGCTTCTTTGTGCAGTCTAAAGCGTTTTTCTGTTCTTTGATGTAATGTTTACACTCATATAAGTTAATTATTATTTTTTGTCGGATATTCGATGGAGGTTTTATTCTCACCAAACCCCAGTTTACTTTTTATTTTGTTTTTCTGCCATACATTTTTGTTTTGTTTTTTTTTATTTATTCTTTAATCTAGATATGCGGGGGTGTAGGATAGAAGCCCCCCGATGCCCTTGCGGTCGAGCTCGCCCTATATTGGTGGGGTGTATCTCGACCGAGGGAATGTTTGTGGGATGAGCCCGAACCTTTTAATGTCTTCTCTCTTGAATGTATTTTTTTTGTCATCTATTTATTTTCTGTGTTTTTTTTTATATTCTTGTTCTACGTGTTCAAGGGTGTGGGCTGAAAAACATCTGGTGTCCCCGTGGCTAGGTTCGCCCTATATTGGTGGGGTGTATCTTGGCCGAGGGGATGTTATTAGATGAGCCCAGACCTTTTGATAGCTTCTGTATTTAATTTATTATCTGCAATTTATGTGTTTTAGTAGTGTTATTTAAATATATTTTGTACATACTATGTTGCTGTCAATAAACCTATATTTATTTATTTATTTATGAGACAAATCTTTATTCTCCACCAAAGTTCATGGCAGATGAAATCTTCCACGCCCTTTTCTTCACTCATATAATTCTGCAGTTTATTATGCACTTTCCTCGCAATTTTACAATCTATTGTATGTTTAAACTGCTTTATTCTTTAGAATTTGCAACATTTTAGGATTGATTTTCTAAAACGCAATTTCTCAAGGAACGAGACCTTAAAATCGTTCCTCTTAAAGGCAGGACAATACATTACAGTATGTTTTATTATTATTTTACAATGGAGTTTTCTTGAAGTTGGCTGTAATTTTTCTTCTAACAATAAAATCCATTTATTTTTTAAGTCAACATAAATCCCTCTTATGTCCGATAAAATAGCCCATAACCAACAAGTCGGTTAGGTCCTGGCAAATACATATCCATTTTTTCAATAAATATACTTATTAATGTTTCTCTTCGCTGAGCATCGTGTTTCCCTGATGCTCTAGAACAGTAATGGGTGGTAACCTTTTTAGCTCGGCGTGTCAAAATTCTGAAAAAAACCTGGCTTGACCCGGGTGCCGTGTCACATCTAGGAATAATAATAATTTTTGCAGCCCTAGTAAATGAAAGTGTTTTGTTTTTTAACTATTTATTTATTATTATTAAAAAATCAAAAACAAACAATTATTTACATTAGTGACTTTTTTGTTGCTGAATTTCATTTGCTAAATCTTCAATTGAAGGTTGGTATTTCGTACATTTTAAACACAAGCAAGCGTTACACACTTCATCAGTCAGTCAGTTTGTTTTATTTGTTTTAATATTATTCAACGCAACGAGAATAAGGTCTCACAAAAGTACGTTGAGGGAAATATTGTGAGTAAAGCCATCGCTATATTTTTCAGAGTGTCAAAAGTGTTAGGTAATCGGTTCCAAGCATTCAAAATATCTTGTTCGTAGTGGCACTCTTTTTCATTCTCCAAACGATGTCTTTCTAGATTCATGAGTTCGGACCTCAACTCGACGAACTCTTGAGCGCAGATGCTGTTTTGAAATTCTGCAAGTTGCAACTCCAAATCATCACATTGCATCAAATCGAAACCATTTAATTTTAAAGTACTGTGGACTACTACATCCGAATATTTAACTGCTTGTCGCGCATCGCTCGTTCTTGGGCGACGATTTTACGTAAACGATGCGTGTCACCCAAAATGTCTTGGCGTGTCACCTCTGACACGCGTGTCATAGGTTACCCATCACTGCTCTAGAACTAAATGAAAGATTTGCCTTTCTTTCTTCCAATCTTGATGAGTGCTGCATTATGTGAGGAGCTGCTCATCTCTTTGATTTGGTCTATTCACCTTGCATGAGACTGTCCATTTGCTCGCCGCCCCTCACCACTTTCAGTCATTACCAGCTTCTCCAATCTGTCTTCATATCTTAAGCGATATGTCTGAAATATGAGAGTATTATCTTTTTGTATGTGGAATGAATAAATTAAGAAAGACTAACATATGTAGAATGAATAAATTAAAAAAGACTAGAGGAAGACTAAGAAAAGTATGGCTAGATTAAGAAAAGTGTGGCTAGATTAAGTGAATTATTTGCGCACTTCCCTCTTTTTTTCTTGCACATATAAGTTGATATGCCGCACACACAATGAAAAAAATTAGAGGGAACGCTGGTTGTGAGATTAACACAACAGCCCTGAGGTCTGGGAAAACCCCTATGGACGGAGAAACTCTAGAATTTGCAACAGAAGGTGTAGATATAAGAACGTCTGATGATATGTTTGTTCTCTCTGACAGGGAAATGACATTATGATATGTATTCGTATGTGTATGTATGTTGTTTTCCCCATTCTCATAAAAGTGGTTTAAGCATGTGGAACGAACGAATGAAGAAAAACAATTACAAAGTGCAAATTTGAGTAAAAAGCGTTGTAAAGGAAGACCATAATAAGTATGACTGGATCAAGTTAGTGATATTTTGATAGAAGGAAAAATAAATAAGGGATATCGCGGTAACAGCTACCGATGTACGCTCTCATACCAGCTATATGAGAGAGTATGATGTGGATGTGGAAATATGCGTATCAAGATAGGAAGTATGGTGCTCTGTTATATCTTCCTGCCCCAGCAGTGAAGCCCCGTTATGGTATGTATACAAATGTATGGCTGTAACTAAAGAGAAACACTACAGAACAATAAAGTGATTTGTACCATAAACACGCGGATGCTTTTCATATGGGATCAATGGATAGAACGGTAAATGGCGTAACTCCTGTCCACGGAGAGACTTTGAGACTTCATGGGGCAATTGTGCCTCAGCAGGCGAACATCCCATTCCGCAAGATGTGGCCACATTGTCTTTATGCAGATTCAAACGTGTTGGCTTATCCAGTCGCCCCGCAGTGGCGGATTTTTATCCAAGAATATTCCTTCACAAGGTGTTACACACATGAAAAATACCTCAGAGATTGTGCGTGCTGTGAAATCGAAGACCTATCCAGATGGAGAAGATAATAAACCGTAATAAAAGTGCCACTTGGGCTGCAACTATTTCATGGGCCAAGTCTATCGCGGTGCAACAACACACTTGGCAGCTTGAACGTCACGATGTACCATATCTAATACTAAATATAGGTTTTTCAATACCAACATGTTAGTATGTACAGACCGAATTCGACAAAGGGAAAAGGATTTGAAAAAATCAGGCAGGGGATCAGATCGTGGTTGTTATAGCAACATGAGTTTGAGTACTTTAGCTTTTAGGAAAGATAAGCCGTAGTCAAAAATTGTGTAAAAACTCTTTAATGTGTCGTATTTTTATGGGTGTATGCATGACTTGTAAGACGTATGCGTGACTTGTAAGATGATTTGTTTTATCTGAAATGTATGCATGACTTGTAAGATGTATGCATGACTTGTGAGATGATTTGATTTATCTGAAATGTATGCATGACTTGTAAGATGATTTGTTTTATCTAAAATGTATGCATGACTTGTAAGATGATTTGATTTATCTGAAATGAAGTATACCTTGAATTAGTAAGATGATTTGATTTATCTGAAATGTATGCATGACTTGTAAGACGTATGCGTGACTTGTAAGATGATTTGTTTTATCTGAAATGTATGCATGACTTGTAAGATGTATGCATGACTTGTGAGATGATTTGATTTATCTGAAATGTATGCATGACTTGTAAGACGTATGCGTGACTTGTAAGATGATTTGTTTTATCTAAAATGTATGCATGACTTGTAAGATGATTTGATTTATCTGAAATGAAGTATACCTTGAATTAACTTATGTGGTACATAATTATAATTAGGTCTCACAACTTATAGAGTTTATGATAAATATAATATATAAAATAATTTACCAACAATCGGTAAAAAGCATCAAGTTATTTTTCCGTGTTTATATGCCTTCAGTAAAATATAAAAGCCTAGTTTAATGGAGACACGACAAATGAAAACATATAAATTGAGTGTTGTACCGGACCACGGTACAAATAACTGTAAATAGGTGCGATGGTTGCTGCACAATGCGCGGAGAATTCAGTGGTCAATTCCAAAGACGTGGATCGATGATAAGGTAGCAATGGTGAAGAGATTCCTCTTATGGCAGGTTGTAGCAGGTCTCAAAGTAAAATACAGTAGAGTAGAGTGTAGGTAGTAATATATTTAAAAATTGAAAAGGACCCTTCTTATGAACGGTCAGTCGCTCATCGCAAGCGCTCACACCCCGCGAAATACAACAATTTTCGGGAGTTTGCGCAAAGCATTGGTCGACCAGTCAGCGATATACTCTGGCGATGACCGTTCACAAGTCTCATTTCCTCTGCGGTCGCGACAACGCACGGACCCAAACAAACGTAATTTTTACACAAAACAAACAAATATCAAATATATCAAATTAACATATACCAGAATTTACATATTTATTTCAAAATAACTACAGTATGAAGATAAATAAAGACAAAACAAAGCTGCTGACTGTAGGCCGAGCGCAGCACCAGATGAGAATAGTGATGTCGGGTAAACCACTAAAGAACACCGAGGAGTTTGTCTACCTCGGGAGCAAAATAACATGGGACGGTCGGTTCAAGAGCGAGGTCGACAGCCGTATACATCAGGCTAGACTTGCATTTAATAAAAGGTCGAAAATAATAGAATCAAATAATATAGACCTAAAACTGAGAATACTCCTCATCAAGACCTATGTATGGAGTATCTTGATGTACGGCTGCGAGACATGGTGCCTATCCGAAAGAGATAGACGAAGACTAGAGGCTTTTGAGATGTGGTCCTATAGAAGACTATTAGGAATTTCCTGGAGAGACCGCATCACAAATGAAGAGGTTCTCCAACGAATCGAAGGAGGAAGGCACCTGCTCAGGATCCTGTCCGAAAGGCGTGCAAGATGGATCGGTCATATAATACGACAAGAGGGCCTCTTGCATGCCATAATAGAGGGTATGACCGAGGGGACAAACTTTAGGGGACGCCCACGCCGAGAGTACCTGGAGGACCTGTTGGTGGACGTGCGCTGCTCAACATATACAGACTTAAAAAGAGCCGCACAGGACAGGGAGGAATGGAGGAGAAGAGTTCAAATTGCTGCAAACCAGTCTTAGGACTGCAACCACGGAACATATTTAGGGTGACGCATGCGTCCGATATAAGTGTACACTCATAAATTAGGTATTTATAAAATGTATTGTTGTGTATAAATAAAAAATATATATATAATTGTGGATTTATCGAGGAATTCTGAAAGCCAGATGGGTGGACAAAGTAAAAAAATCATAAGATATTTACCAGTTCTGATGTACAAACTACAATCTAAGCAGCAACCTTTAAATAAAAAAAACTCTTGTACGAGTATATTAGACATGTCATAAACCTTCCTGAGAAGTGTTTCATTCGGTACAAAACTGAAATAACTAAATCTAGATGAAAAATTATTTCTGATAAATCTTAAGTGGTTTGCGAATATAGCTTTATTGCTCGTTTGGGAGCTGTGAACAGTGTTTCGAAGGAAAACCGTCGTGAACAGAAAACTGGAGTTTTTTTCCGAATGTGGACCTGCCTCTGAATACCGTAACGTCATCAATCGCTGCATCCCCTGAACATGATTGCGGCCCGTACCGAAATGTCGTGATGAGCAAACTCACATCCTCCTAAATGCCCGTATATCCCGGAATAATAATTGATGTTAATTGACGAACCACGAGACCAAGACGTGGAATTCGTTTGTCGATAGGTACTCAACAAAATGTCGTGGATTCCTGGAAGGTCTTGGACGTTTCTACGCAGACAATTCTGCGCTACCGTTTCAACGCCCCCGTTTCTGCGAAAAACTATTACAAATGGCAGTTTTAATGGAGAAACGTATTTATTTGCGTATACGTTGTTATGTTATTATTTTATGTTGATTTTTTCTTTCACTTTTGTCTTCTTTTTTTCTCTCAAACTATTCGATAGCTCCCTAAATATGGTATGCGCGTTTGTTTTTTTTTATTTTCTGTGTATTAGAAGCGATTTATAAACGAGTAAGTATGTACATTTTTGTTATTATTTTCTCAGATTGCCTTTTTTTTTTTTTTTGTATGTAAGGACCTTTGATTACCTGAGCCTTGACCTGTCTCAAGTTTGTATTTTATGTGTGGTAGGTGGTATCTAAATGCATTCTACTTTTTGATGTTTTTGTTTAAACGAGTATGATTTATGAAAGATTTATAAATTTTGTGATAAGTTGTATTTATATTCATGCGCACTCAAAATTCTAATTTTAGTATTACTCTTGTAACCTTTTTTAATGGTTGGTAAAAAATAGTACACTGTAATGTAATAAAATATTTTGTGAAAAAAATATCCCTTGTCAACCTCATCGACAGTTAACTTCTGATAATATAATACATAGTCGAATTTTTACCGTATGGTAATCTCTTCAAACCATCTAGATATAAGTTTTTAGGAAACCTGTAGTGAAAAAATCAGAATCAACAGGAATTGTACATACAATTTTCGAGTTTTAAGACAATGGTCTTACCGACCAGATTATGAAGGTCGTAAAATTAAGTAAAAAATGCCTTATATCGTCGGTAAAAAATGTTGAATGAAGGAATCGTACTTCTGATATCCTCCTCAGGAACAGACATGCACCAAAAGTTCAGGTATAGAAAATATTTCTCGTTAAAGCATTAATTCACAACAACGACATCATTATTATTATCATTGTTGATATGTGGGTACATTTTGTATTCACCATATTGACAATACTCTGTGTCACAATGCTCTGAATATATTTTGTACAGTGTTGTTACAAGTTTGTCTTGCCCTATATAAGAGCGAACCATGTATCACTTGGGTCCCGCATTAAATAAACTTAACAATTATTCTATGTCCCTATAGGCAGGCATGTCAAATACTCGGCTCACCAATGTTAATTATGTAGCCCGCCAAGACTCCTTGAATTTTTTCAACTGTAAGATACGGAAGAAAGTGATTGGATATGAATTTGAAGTTAAAACTGATGTGTTCAATAAGATAAATAAAAACACTCAGAAATGGTTTGGGATATAGAACGAATAATGAAGAAAGAATAATAAAACAAATGTGAGAGGAGGGCGTGATAGAGAAAGACCGAGGATGAAGTGGTTGGATCAAGCGAATAATATGTTGAAAGAAGGATTGGATCAAGCGAATAATATGTTGAAATAAATGTCGGAAAAATCGTTACATATGTACGAAAGGTGTATTTATGTGAAAATGGTAAACTACGTGTGTGTCGAATTAGGAGTCTGGCGCTCTGTCGTCTTTGCCTACCCCAATAGGGAATGGCGTGGTGTGTATATTTATATTTATATACTCGCATTTCTATAAATTTGGGGTCTGCTTGACGACTTACTTCTCTCCATCATACTCTGTCTAAGACCATATCTGGAGTCAAATTCAGATCACTTCTGCCATGATTGACGCTATCCTTCCATCGTTTCTGAGGACGATCTCTTCTTCTAGTTCCAGCGACTTTCATTCCCAATGTAAAGTTTGGCGATATGTCTTCTCTGCCAACCCGAACTGAAACAAAATTTCCTCTACTTAAAAACGTCGAAAAACTATTCTTACACAGTAACACCGACGTAAAATGTCTTCAGTGGAAATATTTCTGCGCAGAAACATCCCTGCGTAGAAGCAGCGACGAAGAAACGTGATTTCTCTATTCTTCGCCGAGCTTCTCGGGAGCAAACAGATTAGCCGATGAGGGGTCGGACGGGTGACTATTGCAGCTCCTGCAGTCGGCTTCTGCTGTTGCTGCTGCGACTGCCGGTGATGTACTCGTATGATATATTGCACAACGATTACCGTTGGCCGCGGCGTGACAGTTCCATTGTGCGCGGAATCCGATGGGAATATTTCCAATAAGACCTATCGGCCGGGATCTTGCGAGATGGTGCCGTCCGATTGTCAGTTATTTACCGGTAATGGTGACATGGGAATATTGAAACTACACCATATAGAACTTCCGGATCTCTATAACTCATACGTTTGACAATATACCTATCGTTTTTTTTTATGTTACTAAAGATTTATTTTGCGATAACCTTTTCCTTCCTGTGCTAAAAAAAATCACGCGTTCCGGTACTGCGTATTCAATACACATCAATACATATGTAAAAATGAGCGATATAAAATGGGAAAAATAAGAATATTCATAGCCAACCGCTTAAATTAATTAAATTTGAAGTCAAAAGTGATGATACTTGAAATTTAATTACTGAAAACATGAAAAAAAGACATTGGACGACGTTCACAAAACGGGCGAAGAGACCACCTCAAATGGATGCCCGAAAGCTACTGAGACTGATACGTGACTCGGAACACTAACACTGTATGTTATACTTCGAAGGAAGAAACAAATGCGAACTGAGATTCTATTTCTTGCATTCCCATATACCGAAGTAGAGTGAGAGTGAGATGTGAATAGCGTCGCGTCCTCACCCATAGCGTTCTTTTTCAATAAATATACCTACGTCACACACTGGCACACGTTTGATTGTATTGGTGAATTGATTCCCGATTTTCACAACATATCTCTCATGTGGCCGATAAGTATTCTCTCTCTATTATTTTTTTCATTCAATGCGTAAACGTATTACGGAGGAATACCTAAAATCTGAACCCAGTATTTATTATATTTACAGAGATATTAAAGTTTTTAGAAGCAATGTGTACTAATTACACATCACAGGGTAGGAAGGGATAAGCAAGTGGACCAGATTTAAAAAATAGGTAAATAATATAATATAATAGGTAAATAATTTAAAAATAGGTAAATAATTAATATCCTCAGTGAGATACAGGCAAAAGCCTAGTTTACTGGAGATACGACAAATGAAAGGCAACAAACCCAGATCCATTAAAATTGTATATCCAAATCAAATTATCTGTTGTTTTTCTCAAATTGTGTATATCTCTTGTCATGTGTAATAATAAATAAAATAAAAAAAATATAGTGTATACATACCATCACGCCATCTGGAATATGCAGTAAGACAGAGCATGCATCCTTCGTTTTTTCTACATCCATAAACCTTATCTTACAAATCCTAAGAGTTATCTGACTTTCTACGTTTCTCCTTTCAAAATATACTTTCATCAACTATATTTTCCTTGGTCTTCCTCGATCACGCCTTCCACCCATGTTTGCATTATATATTTGTTAGTTTTTTTATCCATTCGTTACACATACTCAAACCATCAGGCCGGTCTTCTTCGTCTGATTCAACACATCAGCCTTATGTTCACATTCATCCCTTATCACTTCATTTCGTATTCTGTCATACATCGTAACCCCATGTATTCTTCTCAGTGCACGAATTTATACAGCATTTATTCGGCTCTCATTACAGTGCGAGACAGTTAATATAGTGATATTTAAAGAGAAGAATCTCCTCAACGGTGCTGTAATTCGAGATTCGAACCCAGTATTATTGATAGATTAAAAGCATAGCAAAATAAAAATAGAAAGATGGTGGCTGCGGCCATTAGAATAGATACTTTGACGCCTCAGCACCTGTAACATGTTGACAGGGTAAGACGACTTATTAGGAAACCTTTTAGATGTGCTATACTTGGGAAAATGTAGGATGGTCCTTGTGACATTTGAAATTTCGTGTCTCAAAGGGATGGGGGTAATTTTTTTTTGTACAAATCGAATTATTTTTTTATAAATTGAAAAATAATTTTTCTCTAAACTGACGTTTTAATTTCTTATTTTCATTATACTGACTTCCTAATGTATTGTATGATTTTTATATATATTTAAATAATATAGGCCACTATGAATTAATACTAATTACGAACATTTCTAGGTATAAAAAAACTAAAATCCAATTATCGTATACCCCATCCCTAGCCAATGCAGACTAACGTAGTGACTTTTGACAAACGTCACCAAATATTATTTGATTTTAACAAACTGGCACATTTTTGCTAATTCGTAACAAGATGTATTAATTCGTCATTATTGTTAGTTTTATGTAATGTATTTACCTAAATAAATTGATATTTATTATAATCGAGGCTTATATTAAAGTTGATAAAATAATTAAAATTCCTTCCTGTGCTAAAAAAAATCACGCGTTCCGGTACTGCGTATTCAATACACATCAATACATATGTAAAAATGAGCGATATAAAATGGGAAAAATAAGAATATTCATAGCCAACCGCTTAAATTAATTAAATTTGAAGTCAAAAGTGATGATACTTGAAATTTAATTACTGAAAACATGAAAAAAAGACATTGGACGACGTTCACAAAACGGGCGAAGAGACCACCTCAAATGGATGCCCGAAAGCTACTGAGACTGATACGTGACTCGGAACACTAACACTGTATGTTATACTTCGAAGGAAGAAACAAATGCGAACTGAGATTCTATTTCTTGCATTCCCATATACCGAAGTAGAGTGAGAGTGAGATGTGAATAGCGTCGCGTCCTCACCCATAGCGTTCTTTTTCAATAAATATACCTACGTCACACACTGGCACACGTTTGATTGTATTGGTGAATTGATTCCCGATTTTCACAACATATCTCTCATGTGGCCGATAAGTATTCTCTCTCTATTATTTTTTTCATTCAATGCGTAAACGTATTACGGAGGAATACCTAAAATCTGAACCCAGTATTTATTATATTTACAGAGATATTAAAGTTTTTAGAAGCAATGTGTACTAATTACACATCACAGGGTAGGAAGGGATAAGCAAGTGGACCAGATTTAAAAAATAGGTAAATAATATAATATAATAGGTAAATAATTTAAAAATAGGTAAATAATTAATATCCTCAGTGAGATACAGGCAAAAGCCTAGTTTACTGGAGATACGACAAATGAAAGGCAACAAACCCAGATCCATTAAAATTGTATATCCAAATCAAATTATCTGTTGTTTTTCTCAAATTGTGTATATCTCTTGTCATGTGTAATAATAAATAAAATAAAAAAAATATAGTGTATACATACCATCACGCCATCTGGAATATGCAGTAAGACAGAGCATGCATCCTTCGTTTTTTCTACATCCATAAACCTTATCTTACAAATCCTAAGAGTTATCTGACTTTCTACGTTTCTCCTTTCAAAATATACTTTCATCAACTATATTTTCCTTGGTCTTCCTCGATCACGCCTTCCACCCATGTTTGCATTATATATTTGTTAGTTTTTTTATCCATTCGTTACACATACTCAAACCATCAGGCCGGTCTTCTTCGTCTGATTCAACACATCAGCCTTATGTTCACATTCATCCCTTATCACTTCATTTCGTATTCTGTCATACATCGTAACCCCATGTATTCTTCTCAGTGCACGAATTTATACAGCATTTATTCGGCTCTCATTACAGTGCGAGACAGTTAATATAGTGATATTTAAAGAGAAGAATCTCCTCAACGGTGCTGTAATTCGAGATTCGAACCCAGTATTATTGATAGATTAAAAGCATAGCAAAATAAAAATAGAAAGATGGTGGCTGCGGCCATTAGAATAGATACTTTGACGCCTCAGCACCTGTAACATGTTGACAGGGTAAGACGACTTATTAGGAAACCTTTTAGATGTGCTATACTTGGGAAAATGTAGGATGGTCCTTGTGACATTTGAAATTTCGTGTCTCAAAGGGATGGGGGTAATTTTTTTTTGTACAAATCGAATTATTTTTTTATAAATTGAAAAATAATTTTTCTCTAAACTGACGTTTTAATTTCTTATTTTCATTATACTGACTTCCTAATGTATTGTATGATTTTTATATATATTTAAATAATATAGGCCACTATGAATTAATACTAATTACGAACATTTCTAGGTATAAAAAAACTAAAATCCAATTATCGTATACCCCATCCCTAGCCAATGCAGACTAACGTAGTGACTTTTGACAAACGTCACCAAATATTATTTGATTTTAACAAACTGGCACATTTTTGCTAATTCGTAACAAGATGTATTAATTCGTCATTATTGTTAGTTTTATGTAATGTATTTACCTAAATAAATTGATATTTATTATAATCGAGGCTTATATTAAAGTTGATAAAATAATTAAAATTACTGAACGTCGTTACAAGGTTGTATTGGGACAAATTTGTTTAGTACTTAGTGCCTATTTTACTTCAACTTCTTTATCTTACTTAACACACCATCCTTAAGTTCAGATTCATCTCGAATCACTTCATTCCGTATTCTGTTATACATTGTCACTCCATGTATTCTCAATGCACACATTTCTACCATATTTATTCGTCTCCAATCAGTGTTTTTCACTCCCGTACATCAAAGTTGGCACCAAAATACTATTGTGGACTATCATCTTAGCAGATTTTCATGATGGGTCGAGTATTTGTGTTTTAGTGTCTCATTGACTTTGTTACTTATTTTATATCAATTTTAACTCTTCAATCAACGTAACGTTCGGGGGTAACGAACGCAGGAGGGACTCTGCAAAGAGTCACTCCTTAAAGTTCAAAAATCCTTACAGAACTTTTAACCTGGTGCGTTACATGCCAGGTATCCCTGATTACACAACTTAATCATTAAAAACAATCATTCGAGAATAGACTACCCAAATAGAATTCCTCAACTTGCTCCAATCTTTCATTATCCACCCATATATCGCATTTACTTTAACAATACAATTAGACAATACATTATTGTTTATTCACCTATATATCGCATTTACTTTAACAATACAATTAGACAATACATTATTATTTAATCACCCATATATCGCATTTACTTAAACAATGCAATCAGACAATACATTATTCTTTATTCACCCATATATCGCATTTACTTTAACAATACAATTAGACAATACATTATTCTTTATTCACCTATATATCGCATTTACTTAAACAATACAATCAGACAATACATTATTCTTTATTCACCCATATATCGCATTTACTTTAACAATACAATTAGACATTACATTATTCTTTATTCACCCATATATCGCATTTACTTTAACGATTCAATTACTATAATAACGATTCTTAAAACACTCGATTTGTCAGGTGCAGTTGCCCTTAAGGATAATTTGCTCTCTAAAAAGCGCTTTATAAATTGTATTTTTATGTATTATTATTAAATAACATAATAGGGTAGCAATGTGTTTGGGCCATTGAACTGATTTTTATTCTGCGAGTTAGAAGATACAATAAAAAATACATAAAAACGATATAATGTAAATTATAACGTTTTTATGTATTTTTCTAAGTCTGCAGATAGGACTTATTTACTTGTATATTCGTATTGGGTGTTCCTTGGACCACTGTAGGTCTAGCATTGAGCTATAAATCTTGGAATTGGCTATAAAAGTTATCAAAATTTTTATGCTCACCCGAACCGAGTCAATCAATACGAATAAAAACTGTTTTATTCAGAATCGATTTCGATAATTTCATTATTTATTTTTTTGTGTGTTCGCAATAAAAATGTATTACTCGGTATTTATTATAGCGTTTTTTTAAAGCTGTTGATTTCGCTATAGGCAACATTTTAAATGGTTTATCTTATAATACAGCCATAGAATGCAGCTTTGTTTTTACGCCTTTTTTTCTCTTCAATCGAAACTAATGAGCGTATCAAATAATTTTGCCGCTTTTGTGACCTATTTTGAATGTTGAAAAAGTTAATAGAGATATCGAATGACGTGTAAAGATAGGAAACGAAGGCAACGGGTCACTAAAATCGGCTAATTTCATAGTCCACGTCAGTTTTTTAGAATCGATTTTAACCTGTTCACCGCGTTAAAAATAAAATTCCACGAATCCTGTGCGCGGCAAAATTTCAGCGTTTTTTTAATTTCTAAGTTTAAACACATATTTTGTTTAGAACCACTGATATTTGATTACAACACCAAGTAAACATGACACTTAAGTAATTTTCTGATAATAAATAATAGTCATTACTCTTAAGGAGACTCATTAAATAAAGGAGATAAACTTAACATTACGTAAAATAAACAAAGGAATGCTACGATCAAATCAATGCTTCATGACACTCACCCAATCAAATGCATATAGCACTAGTAATGTTTATTTACGTAAGAGAGACTTAGTAATGTTTATTTACGTAAGAGAGACTCATCGCAGGACTCGATCCGCGCGAAAGGTCGTTAATGCTGGAAATATTGAGAAACCAAAAAAAATCGGCGCTCTGTTTATTCAACAATATCTCATAAACTAATATATTATTTGACAAGGTTTTCAGAGATGTCGCTAGAATAAAGATTATTTTAAATTTTAGTTCAATTTTTATTCCGGTTTTGTGTCATTTTTTTTACGTATTTGTGATTTGAAACTTGGATTGTCGTCAGATCACAGGCGTTTGTGCTCCCCGCGGGGAACACGTTAATGTATGCAAGTTGACCATGGGCATAGAAAAAGTCTGAAAGGATTCGAATACATTCTGTAAAAATGCGTGCACTAACAAGAATACGAAATTTGATGAAAGACGTACTTTCTTCTGCTTGCGCCATATTTGTTTGTGAAAATGATAATACTGCTGTGTACTATCATCTTAGCTGATTTTGATATTGTCCCTTGGAGTATATGTTTTAGTGCCCCATTGACTTTGCTTCCTATCGCTATTCGCCTTTCGATATCCATTTTCATTCTTTCATCATCTGATGACTACCTGAATATCAAAATTATTCTTTTTATATTTTTTTTATTTATTTATTTATTATTACACATGACAAGAAATATACACAATTTGAGAAAAACAACAGATAATTTGATTTGGACATACAATTTTGATGGATGTGAGTTTGTTGCCTTTCATTTGTCGTATCCCCAGTAAACTAGGCTTTTGCCTGTATCTCACTGAGGATATTTAGCATGAAAAAAATAAATCGATACTTCTTAAAACAAAACCCCGTTGCACGCTCTCATCAACCTGACAAACAGTGACACTCAACTACAACTGGAAACATCTTGCGAAATTCAACTCCTCACACATCATCACTCCAGAAAGACCAAAAATATTCATCCCACACTATACCGCACACAATCACAAATCTCACATAAATCCCTTCCACTCGTCATTCATCCTGAAAGCCCAAGTACTCAATATCCTGTCGCAATAACAACCACGCTCCGATCGACTGTCTAAATGGTTTTCCTACCTTTACCCTTATTGAAGTCGGCACGCCATTGTATGTAATGGGAGCCAAATAAGCATATTGCCTTTGGGCAAAAGAGGATTTAACTCTAGGGATGGTGAACATTTCATTAGTTGCCATGCGTGTCATGTGTGTCTGCTGAGTCTGCATCTTTCTACTTGCTCTATTTCTTGTATTACTCACCCATATCACTTTTTCTTTCCTTTCATACATCAGGGTACTTGATGTTAGTCTCTCATAGTGTGGATCATACGATGATACGTTCGGATTGACGCCCTCCCCTGGGGATCCGAATGGAAGGGTATTTTACCTCCTGATGACAATTGAGTCATATTGGGGCGATCCGTCATTGTTGTACAAACTACATATAATTAATAAGTTGGTCCAATTACGTTCCGGATACAACCTACGCTGCAACTATGCAGTGATTATTTTGTGGCATGGAAGAACTGGAACGGCAAGGCTATCCACAGAGCTTTGGCTGTCCTGTAAGGAGTTATTTCATTATCCTAATTTATGGAAATATATTGATTTCCACCATCTGAATACTACCACTAGTCGGTCGTCAGGGGCTCGTCAGTTCACGAGTATATGCACCACGTGCAGGTGAGGTTGATTTATAGGCTGCTCGGAGAATATCCTCAGTGAGATACAGGCAAAAGTCTAGTTTACTGGGAACACGACAAATGAAAAGCAACAAACCCAGATCCATTACAATTGTGTGTCCAAATTAATTACCTGTTGTTTTTTCACAAATTATGTATATTTCTTGTCATGTGTAAAACAAATAAATTAAAGAATGGTTTAGCCCGGGTCGCAATTATCTATATTGGAAGTCTATCGGATGTCAGAGTTTCTGAACCTATCTCCAAAAGATTATTCCGTGATGTGTCGCAGTCGTCGACGTTGGTGGGTCTTGTAGTCGAGGATTAGATCAAAGTCAATTCAGTTGGAAAGTGTGCCGTTGGACATCAGCAAACTTACCGGCCACGCCACTGTACTGGATCCAATGGCACACTAAAGTGAGACGATTGAAGCTGCATATTTTTTTTCTCTTTTTGAAAGAATATATATGACCAAAGGCATAGGTATTCTTATACCCCCAAATACTATGTTGAAAATGCTTGTGTCGTGTGAGTGTAGTAGCACAGTACGGGATTCGAACTTGCGACCTTCCGTACGGAAGTCCAGTGCGTTACCGCGCGACCATGTTTCGTAGTATTCTTATTTCAGATGATCGAATCACACTCTTTGTTCTTGTCATGTCTGCTCGGAGACTGGTTTTATAAATTGGAATTTTGCTATGGATGCGCGTGTGTTTGTTTTTCAAATGATATCTCTTATACAACCAGTTGTAACAGCTGCCTTATTTGGTTGTTGCCTCACTTTGTTGTAGAGATGTTTGTAGCTGAAGATGTCGATCCATAAGTATTTAAATTGCATCACTTGTTCAACTGGGTTACCGTCCATGACCACTCTTACCAAGTAACTCTTCAGATGTTTGTTGAACTCTTCGTTTCACAATATTATTTTATATTTTAAGCTACATCTTATTTTTTAAGAGATTATTTAAATAGAAGATACAACTTCAAATTATGGATTATTCAAATAGAAGATACAACTTCAAATTATTGATTATTAAAATAGAAGATACAACTGCAAAGTATGGATTATTCAAATAGAAGATACAACTTCAAATTATTGATTATTCAAATAGAAGATACAACTGCAAATTATGGATTATTCAAATAGAAGATACAAATTCAAATTATGGATTATTCAAATAGAAGATACAGCTTAAAATTATGGATTATTCAAATAGAAGATACAACTCCAAATTATGGATTATTCAAACAGAAGATACAACTTCAAATTATGGATTATTCAAATAGAAGATACAGCATAATATCTTTAAGCTGTATGTTCAATTTTAATAGATTACAGGCGGCCCTCGACTTTCGCACATAATTGGTTCCTGAAAATGTGTGCGAATGTTGAATGTTCGAAATTAGAAGGATGTAAAAAAATCATCAAAAATTCTCTTTTAAAATACTTATTGATCAATGATGATATTTATTTATCAATAATATATTAAACATATTTATTTATCAATAATATTTTTTAAATATTTATTTATCAATATACTATTGTATATGTTCCATAATTAAGTTAACGAGGCGAGTTTAAGTGTTTTCTTTCGAAACTTGTCAAGAGTTAGTTGAATACCACCTTTTTTTTCTTTTCTTGATAAAGAGTTCTATAACACGCTGTGTCTTTCTCAATCGCCCTACGTACTTGAGATATACGTTCTCCATTGGTCTTCCATCACATTCTTCCATGATAGTCACAAATTTGTCAAGATGCATTAAGGCTTTATTCACTTTCACTGTGTATTTCATTTAACTCTTGTTGCTCAATTAAGTATTCATTTGACAGATGTACCGAGTGAGATTCAATCAACTCATTAACATCTTCGTTGTTGACGTCCAAGTTTAGTTCATTCATTAGGCTAACTATTTCATCTGTGATAGTTTCCGGAGTTTCTTCAGAATTTATAAAATCACTCATCATTTGTGGGCATAATTGTTTCCAGGAACCTTTCATATTTGACTCTTTTATTTCAGCCCACGAGTCTTCAACAATGTTTATTGCGTTCCATATATTACAGTTCATCCAAAAAAGTGGGAGCGACTATATGGAAGCGAACAATTTTTGCGTTATCGATAAAAATCTTTAAAAAATTGAAATTTTAAAAATGTGCGAAATAGCGAATTGTGCGAAAGTCGAGGGCCGCCCGTATAGACATAACAACTGCATTTGTTTGTGTACCGTGCAATTATTAAATACTTAATGTATTTATTTACTTATCAACCAATTTGCTCTTCTTTTGGTTAACTGAGATACTCACGTAATATTTTAAAACTGTATATTTATATAAATACATTATATAATATGTTGTTTATAGTTAAGGCATTAACGTTGTGGAGGTTTAAAAACATTATAATTTATTTTTATCAAACACTGTTTATTCCACATTATTGTGACGGTATAACCCTACCGGTTTCAAGGTAAAAATAAATTACAATTATATAATACATACAACAATTGTTTTTGTTTGTGTACCTTGACAATAATTAAATATATTATGTATTTATTTACTTATTGATTCATTTTAGTCTTATACATATCCGTACTGGTGATGCGGACATATTGAGAACATTTTCGGTATTTAGTGGAATTTTGCCTTCGGTCTTGACAATCGAGCCTTCAGGTTTAAAACCATTAGAGTAGGCAAGTAATCCATTATCCATCGTTGCAAGTACACCTACCGGTCGAGGGGGATAAGAACACTGACTTACATCTAGCAAAAACGAGTATTATTACTAGATGAGAAAGAGTTAGACCGAGAAAAGAGTGGAAGAAGATTGTTGTAGAAATTTTAACTGAGGAAATTGTATGAAGTATGAGAAACATAGAGGCTCTGTTTATTGATATAAAGGTGTAGAGATAAATCCTCGTTGCCTAATCTCTAAAAGGATCTGACATAATGGTATATATACCACTCTTTAATGTTTCCCTTCCTGCGCTAAAAAAAAACGCGCGTTCCGGTGCTGTGTGTTCAATACACATGTAAACATGAGCGATTTAAAATCGGAAAAATAAGAATATTCATAGCCAATCGCTTAAATTAAGTAAAGTTCAAGTCAAAAGTGATAATAATTGAAATTTAATTGCTGAAAACATGAAAAAAAAACATCGGCCGACGTTCACAAAACGGGCGAAGAGACCACCTCAAAAAGATGCCCGAGAGCTACTGAGACCTGAGACGGACTAACACTGTGTATGTTATACCTCGAAGAAAGGAACACAATTGCGAACTGAGATTCTATTTCTTGCGTTCCCATATACCGAAGTAGAGTGACAGTGAGACGTGAATAGCGTAGCTTCCTCACCCATAGCGTTTTTTTAGAATGAATATACCTACGTCACTCACTGGCACACGTTTGATTGTATTGGTGAATTTATTCCCGATTTTCACAAAATATCTCTCATGTGGCCGATAAGTATTCTCTCTATTATTTTTTTCATTCAATGCGTAAATGTATTACGGAGGAATGCCTAAAATCTGAACCCAGTATTTATTATATTTATATAGATATTAAAGTTTTTAGAAGCAATGTGCACTAGTTACACATCACAGGGAAGGAAGGGTTAAATAGACTGGAACCCTGGTTATTTTTTTTTAAATTTGGTACCATCAGGAATCGAATGGAGTAGTGGAATAAATAAGCATACATTTATCTGAAAGACAGGAAATGGTGCGTAAATAAAAGGTTGTATATTTTATAAAAGTTTATTAGATAAAACACATTTTTTCGACATAGAAAAAATATGAACTTATATTTACGTAGTTAAGTTCAGTATAGATTAATATAATAACAATTTCACAAGCGGTTCTGTTAACTTAAATACATTAATAATAAGAATTACTGTGGTTTGCTTTCAGTTATTTTATTAAGTTACTGTTATATTTTATCATTTATTTATTTATTAAACATAATGTGAAGTGAACACCGTACAGACGACTGAAGCGATTCTGAAAATTCCGTCACGAATTGACTGGGCATATCGATACGTTTGGGAATTTCCTTTTCGTGCTTACTTTATTTAAACCTAACGATAGTGATTTTTTTTTTAAACTTAAAATATTTATAAAAAGGGCTAAGTCCAGTCTGTGCAAATAAAAACTAAGTGCAAGCAATGCATAAAGGTGCTAAGCCTACATTTATAAATTTTTAATTTCGTACAATTAAACATATTTGAATTGTTGATTCAGATATATATAATTATCAAAATTGTCTTCGACCCTAGTAATCGAACTTTTGGGCTTAGAACCACTAGAATAGGTACATAACTCATTTTTCGCAATCGCATAATTTAGCAATACTACCCTACATGCAATGAGACAACAACACTTCCACACGTCTAAGTACGTGAGAGTATTGTTGCCAAACAAACTATTTTAGCTGACTGGATGCCTATTTTTTTAGCGAACCCTAAACCCCCGGGTGAAAATTAAATAAACGTCTGGCCAAATGGGGCACAAAGTTCGTCAAACTTACTTCTTAAAAACGGTTAAATAAATTTAGTAAAAATAATTGGCATTGGTTTTAGCAAATTAATTTGTTTATTTCAAGTAATTTGAATTCGTTGTTTTTTTTTCTATTAAACAGTTATTATTTTATTGTGTCATAGATATTGTGTTTATAAATTTATAGCCATAAAATATTATTTTCGTTTTATCTAAATATTTAAAATCACCCTTTTATTTATAATGGACTTAACCCTTTAACAGCTATCAAGAAATTGACATCGAATTATTTAAAAATTTGTACGCATTAAAATTATTTCCCACAATTTCAATTAAAATAAACTGCAATAAATAAATTTGTGCATTTTAAAACCGAAATCATTTCAAGTCATCTTCACAGCGTCTTGAGAAACAGAAACAAGCGATTTTTAATTTTATTATTTTCCTATCCTATCTTTCTCACTTTCCTTGCTTTTACAACCTTTCACAATTTTCTCACTCACACAATTAAATTTTGAATTATCAATTTCGGTCGTTCCTGTTTCAATACATTATAATAAAAATAATATAAAAATATTAGTCACTATCTACTGTTAATTCTAAATAGTTTGTAATTGATTAATTACCTATTTTATTAAAAATAATTATTTAAAATATAGATAAATGTTACGTTTGACGTACAAAATATTTCCTTTTTTTATCTAAGTACATATTTAGAGAATATAAAAAGGAAACTTCAGCATGTTATAAAATAAGTATTGCGTTTAAAAAATAATAAATATAAATTAACTTAGAATACAAATAATACGGTAAAAAATACACTTCAAGTCTGATGACAAGATAATACATTTTTAGCAATTTATAAAAAAAAATTAACTAACCATTTTCATTGCCCCGACTCAATCATACAATAAATACGTGTTTTTTTATCTCATTTAAAAAGGACGAGTATAATTTAGATGAAAAAAAAATCTAAAAATAATTAAAAATTCTCTCTAAGAAATGATCCTTTGTTAGAATTTTTTAACTGTTTTCTAGATTTAGTTTCATACGTAATAGAATTATACAGATTGCACAAGAATACAATAAATACGTGTATGTATAGATTGTTTGTTGAATATTGCATTTCGCTTATTTTATATTAGAAATATGATATTTGTGGTTTGTTAAATATTGCAGTTAACTTAACTCTTCAGAGTTAACATATTTTAACTTATAATTCTTGATTGCATACTCGTTTACTGTCTTACTGTTACCTAGTCACTATTATTGCGTTTGCTCGTCGCTTAACGGTAAAGAACTGCGAGGACAGCCACTCGGACATCCGCCAGACTAGCGGGTCTACCAAGATACCAGCTGACCAAAGACCGAAGACCTGCCCACACAACTCCCGTTCTTGCCCTGGTGGTATGAAATTAATGTCATTACATCGTTTATATGCTATCATACTCCGGTTAATGGGTGAGCCGATCCAACTAACTCTACTCAAGCGTGCAAATACTATGACACTGCTGAGAAATTATGTTATTTCTATTTCTTTGGATGATTACAAGTGTTTTTTTCTAGTTTTCTTAAAACTGTATAGTTTCTATTAACAAATGAAATAATAACTTCTTTAAATGAGTTATGCTTTTTGTCGTGTTATTCTGTAGTATTTATTATCGAGCAACCTTTTTTTAGTTTTGATATTTCAAAAAAATAGTCACAAAGCGAAGTTATAAAAATAAATATTTAAATTTTTTTATTGGTGAACTCCATTTTGAAACAGATTTATTTAACTCTTAAATATGAAAAAAAAATCTACGCATTAAGCTTAAATTAAAGTGACAGGTGCGTTTCGGTATACAAATGCATTGTCAAGGCTCTGCAAAAATGAAGCGAAACAGGTCTGTCAATTTAATTAAGTTTACTATGTAGGTTTTTTCACATTTAATTGTTCAATCATTCTATTTTGGTATCATTTTTATTACATTTTCGTTGTGTACAGTTTATTGTCAGGTGTTAGACAAACCTTATGTGAAACCAAACTAGAACTCTTATATTTTAAAATATGAGTTCCTGCGGGAATCGAACCCGCAACCCTCGATTTGGGAAACAGGCGTCTTATCAACTAGACTTGTAAATAAAAGTCTTGGGAAGGTTGTAAATGTTGATTATTTGAACGTTTTTTTTTTCAAAGTTGTTTTACAACATAGTATACTTTTTAAACTTATTTGTCAACGTATTCTTTCTATTTAGTGAAGATTTCTTACAGTATTAATTGTTAGTATGAATAAACCATTAAATCTCCATTGAATTGTTGATCAAGAAAGCCACAAGTTGGTAGTGGAAGGTTAGTAAGACGATATTTTATGCAAGAACGAAGCATACCTCGGAGCCGTGCGCAACTGGGTGTAATTGATTTACGAGGTGAATACATTACTTGTATCTCATCCTGCCGTGTTGGGTAACGAAGACAATGTAATCTCGTTGTGGAAAAAAGACAGGCCTGTCCGCAAGTACACGTGGAGTGGAATTAGCAGCCGGGATCGTGTATCTGCGCCGCCCGAGCTGTTTTACCTGCCATTACAACATTGTTGCACCTGCGGTTTGCACGGACTGAGGATTGTATATGGTATTTGCTTGGCTACTTCTTTATCTATAAAGATTTATAGTACCGATAGAGTAAAAATATTTACTTCAGATATCTCTCAGAGTTCTTACGAAGCGACAGCATCAATAAATTTTTACAAATTTGACAATAGTTATCAGATTTTCTTTTCAAAACAGTATTATCAATTGTTTGAAAATTAAAAGCTTTTTACTATAAATTATTTTCTTGATAAACGATATCTACGTAAGGGAAAAAACGGAACCGTAAGCGATCTTGAATAGTTGATGAATAAAATAATCAACATTTGAGCGAACTGTATTAATGTTTGCACAATGTCTTCTTTGCCATTTGATGGCTTATTACATCTTATGTAGATTGCACATTCCTAACAATTGTTTTATTCTTGGTTCAACAATACGGCAGTTCTTACTGTTTCTTATATTGTTAACAATTTTCAACTTCAAACATACGGTGCACAAACGGAAGGGCATGTCAATCGAAATTTGCAGTAACGAATAAATAAATAAATTAATTATTTGCGTTGTTTCCTTTTTAGATGCCTGGACCAGTACTTGTTCACGAATAACTAGTTTGTTACTGTGACGTATCGAGAGAAAAGTTAAAAAAAATATGCATTTAAAATACATAATCCTAATTATTGATTTTTTTACTAATTCAGCCTATAAAAATGTATTTCAACTATTTTCTCTTCAATTTAGATTTCTAACGAAAAAAAAATCTGGTCCATGAACACAAAAAGTTTCATAAACACTGCTTTAGATTATATTTTTTCAAAATGAGCTTCTAAACAGGATTTATATATTTTAAAATAATTTTGACAACTCGATTCCTGTGTTATTGTTTCAAACGTATGGTAAGACTTTTTTCTCTCCTGATAAACAAATATTTTTATCTTATTACATATCCCGATTGTAGTATTGTTACAAATACTTAAACCATTCTGTTTGTGCACTTTTTTTTTAAATAACGCTCGTATCGTGATCGTAGCTTCCAAATTAGAAATGTCGATGGTGTGAACGGCTAAATCCAGAGTCATAGAGCTTAGCAAGGCTGTCTGTTCTTGACGCTGGTGGAGGAGGGGTCATTCCAAGGGGAAGTTCTGCAGCCTTAGCAGCAGCGCGCCTACGTCTTCTGGTGAGGGTCCACGCGGCGGCTGCCGCAGCTTGAGCAAGGAGGAAGGCCGCTGCTGCCAGTGTTAAAGCACCAGCGTCCAAACATACTCCGGAATTCTTAGAACCAGATTCAACAAAGATTGTCTCCCCGGATAAGTTGGTCCTGTTGGCTGACTGCTGCTTTTCGAAACCGAATTTGTCTGAGATCTGGATTGTTTGCACTAATAGCATCTCTTCATGAGGGGAAGTGGCTGATCTGTAATGGAAATAAAATATATTTAAGGAATTGTTTTATCACAATATTAGTATCTTTACTCTTATTTTCAATTATGTTTGTCAAACTAAACAAATCTAATTGAATAATGGTGAAGTTGAGTACAAACAAGTCTTGAAGATGGAAACTGTAACGTTTTCGAAATGTCGGCATTATAAACCAAATCACGTGATATAACACTCAACCAAGTTGATAAAGTTTTTCATGTGAATTTATTCCATTTACGTCATTGAATTTTTAACGATTTCGTAGATAATTGACGTCGCTCAATCGTTTTTACTGTAACTAAACGAAATATTAATGTAATCAAAGAGGTATCAACACTCGCACACAAACAATGCGTAGAAGTATTGTTACTAAATCAACTCATTAACCTGACTGGAACCCTTTTTATTTATTTTTTTCGATTACTTTAGGAAACGAACCCCGAACCTCCCCGGGTTTTAAAACGATACAGTTTTGTTCGAGTTTGAAGCATCACTTCTTCTCTTTACTTCTAACCATTCTCTCTGTAGAACACAAACAACTTGTTCACTTTATTCTTACATAAGTCAGTCCTGTATATAAACTTACACACTGACTATACTTATTGCCCAATCTGTATAGTCTTGTCGTCAATCGTCGTTGCCGGGTCTCGCAGTCGAGGATCCCCTCGCCACTCCAACGTCAGTCTTGAACCGTTCTCCCACGTCGATCGTATGAGAGAACAGCCCGATCCTGGATGCGCACACCCTCCCGCAAATGCCACAGACATATGGACCCTGCTGAGCAGTCTTGTCGTAATAATAATAGTAATACTACAATTTATATAGCGTCGTTTATAGAACAGACTCTCCTCAAGAGCCCTCGAACTCGAGATTCGAATCCACTTTTATGGACAGTGTAAAAAATTCTAATTTCACAATTGTGAAATAAAATATTTTGCCAGTTTAGTTCCGAATAACTCAGTCCAATACGTACAATGCAGCTTTTTAATGTTATCTTTATTTTGCTACGTGTAAAAAGTTTAAAAATGTGGAATATCAAAGAACATTTTACCTCTTCTTACGGCCGTAGGAGAAGAGTGACTTGACTTCTCCAAGTCCCAGAGGCTCATCGCACGTGACAGGCTCGCAACTTGGCAGGCAAGGAGTTACCAGGGCACGGAACTGCACAACCTCTGAAGAGGGGAACTTGAAGGCATCGAAGTGGGACAGAAGCATCTGTAAAACAATAATTAATATTTATAATAAACATATTTTTTCAACTTGGTAACAACAATGGTCGCAATCTCCCGTGGAAATCAGTTATTCAAAGTGTTTCCTTGCGTCAGGGTGTCCCTCTGCTACCCATGGGTATACACTCCAAGTGTGGAATAACTAATTTCTCTCCGGCTATGGGAACTTTAATAGCAATTTTTTAGCATCAATTTTGTCTCTTCACCCTTGTGTATTTTTTGAAGCCATCTGGATA